>CM042147.1:104251545-104255082 GCA_023376005.1 Doryteuthis pealeii | reverse complement strand
ATAACAAAGAAAAAAGAAAAAAGAAGGTATCCAATTGCTTACAAGATAAAAATGTCTAGATATGGGATGAATTTAAGTACTAGAAAAGATAAGCCAGAAACAGAGCTTTATTTAGATATAGAATTTTTCAAGAGATGAATACTTGGAATATTTAAACTGAAAAAACACTAACATTAGAAAAGATTTTACCTTATTATTAAAGTATATTCATTGGTTGATAAGAATCAGACAATTAAATTCTTTTTAAATATACATATATTTGTGATGTGTTTGCTTTGAAAGTATTAAAAAAAGAAAAAGAAAAAAGGTTAGTAAAAGGACAAACTAGGTGTTAAGTCACCAATGTGAAATCCCAAAATAATTCAAGAACAAGCCAAATAATTTTCTGACAGAGGCTGAAAAGCAAGTGGGTAGGGCAAGCAATCTATATATAAAAAAAAATAGTGGTTAGCATTCTCTTTGATAGGAAAAGCAAATATATATATATATTATAGAGAGAGAGATATTTCCTGTGTGCATGTATAATAGCAAAGCAATAAAAACATTCCAAATGCTATAAAAAAAATACAATAAAAAAAAAACACAAAAAAATAATGCAAAAAGATGTGATGAAATGAAAAGCAAGGCAAACTAATTATTACCTCAATCATCTTCCATCACTGGGTAAGAGCCTCTCTGCATTCATTTTTTTAGTTTACATAGAGATTTGGGATCAAATGATCAACCACTACCTGCTGCAGTGCCCTTGAATTTCACAGCGGCAGAATGGACAACCTTGCCACGCTTCATATCCTAGAAAAAACAGCAATGAAATAATTCACATCTAGTTTCGGATGAATACTGGCAACCAGCCGGTCATTTCAAATGCAGTGCAGAATATGGGAGAGGGTGAGTACAAAAGAAGAGAAAAAGCTAATTAATAATGAGTTTATGAAAAAATTATATAAATATATAACATTAAATATATGATAATACCTCTCAATCTAGTATAAAATACTGAAAAACAATAAAAAATACAGTAATAGATATTATGATATATATATATATAATATATATATATATATATATATGCATATTTAGCAGATCCTTTTATGAACAGATTGCAATACAAACAAATTTCAAATCAAATAATAACTAATTTTAAGATCCAAGTGTGAAGATTTATTTTTAAATTATATAGATTCAATATACCAGATTTTATATTCAATAACATTCATTTTTTCAATTTTACACTCATTACATTTTTTGCTCTTTAATTTTCTCAATTCAAAATTTTTAATTTTAACAAAGTCTCTCAAAAGTTTTTCTTTAACCGTTTCATAAACATTTTATAATTTGTAATAATAATAAAATACATTTTTAAAAAAAAGAAAGAAATTAATTTTCAGCCACCATCATTTATTTTCTATTTTTTTCAAACAAATGAATAATCTTTGAAAAATTAAGTGGGAAAAAAAATCAAAGAAAATATGTGTAATAACTCTTGGACTCCTCCTATAACTGTCAATAAGTATTCTAGTTGATTAATAAAAATTAATTTAGTATCACTACATTTCTAGGTTTAGTACCACACTCAGAAAGAAAACTTAAGTATTTTTATGCATCATTTTTATATACAAAATAATCTGTGCAAAATAATAATTTCTGATAAATTGGAAAGCACATAATATTTGGAAAAATAAGAAATGTACTTTTTCTTTAAATGAAATTAAGTGAACATTCTCACCAAAAATATATTTACACTAACGTAGATATGACTTAACAAATAATGTCAGTATAACTTACTTGCATACAAACATTTTCTAATGCCTTACAAATTATGAATAAACCAAAATTTGAAGGGTGCTAATTAAGTTTGCTAAGATTTTTTAAAGAATTTGAAAGATGTCACTAAATTTTGGTTTATCTCAAATCAAATTTTAACAAGCATTATTTATCACATCATTCAATGTAAAATCAGATCAAGGATTGTTTCCTTGCTACTGTACCATATAACTCAGAACAAACCTGTTTCTTGTTACTTGCAGAGTAACTGGGCACCTCCAAGTAACTCACACATTGGCCAGATACATTAAAGACATACTCAGTATGACACCTCAGTGATTATAATAGGTTATGGGAAATGCTTAAAAAAATTAATTATTCAAAATACAGTGGGCATTAATATAATTCACACACACACACACACCACACACACACACAGTAAAACTACAAAATCTATTTTAAGATTCATTTAAATTGCTGCTAAACAGAATATATTCAAAACTGATATTAATTCCTACGAAATTCTTTCATTTCAAATACACCACTACACTAAAATGATTGATTTAACTTTGATAACACTCAATAACTATTGATAGCAAAAGTTTAAACCTGTGCACTGTTTTAGATTGTTTCAAAATGTTACAGTTCCATACACATTACTGCAATGTAACAAGTAAATGAGTTCTAAAAATGTTAGCTTAGAAATGTCTATTCAAACAAGAACATAATCAGGACTTTTTCAAAATTTATATTTTGAAAATGGATTTTAAACGAATACAACAATGCAAAAATATTATCATAAAAGCTATTGTGAAATTCTCACATTTGTAAGGTAAGTAAATGAAGACAGCATAACAAATGTAAGTTGAAAACAAACCAAACCTATATCAAACATTTCAAAAGTGAATGAAGATATGTTGGTGTGAATTTTTACCATGTAAATATCACTGTTTTTATCATTACAACTGAAAGAGGGACATCTTTATATTATCTGAAACTATATTTTCATTCTACATAAGCTCATGGGAATATATATATATATTATATAATATATATATATAATATATTATATATATATATATATATATATATATTATATATATATATACATATACACACACACAGAGATTATATATCCAAACAGTGTCTGAGTATGATATTAAATTTCATACTGTAATAAGAATATAATTCTGAACTTCTGGGGATTATAGAGTAAACCCTTCATTAGCATCACTCCCAGGTCCACTCAACCTGAGGTAGTAGTACCAGTTAGGGTCCCATCTAGGTGTCAAATAAATATTTGAAAACTATTTCTATAGTTAGGAATATGTGAAAACCATATAACTTGGCAAATTATTTGTATTAGATAGGAATACTTGATACCCTATAACTATGGACAATAAAAAGTGTGATTTAAAAAAAAAAGATGATTCCAATGGAATGTTGAAATATAAATGATTATGATTATAATCCAACATTTATAAAATTCGGGGGAGACACACACACACACACAATTCCCATATATAATACACACTGACTTTTTAGATTAGTGGCAGCTAAATTTAACATTCATTTGACTTTTTATGAAGTAACTACTATATCTGCACATGGCATATGAAAGAACATAAAAATGTCTACCATTCATTCTACCGGCTGTCTGATACATGACTAATTCAGACACTGTTTATTGGAAATGAAATTCCTTGTGCAAACATGATGATTTAGTGATCATCTTACATGAATACAGAAACATTGAATATATGCAAAGAACAA
>CM042147.1:104226545-104246545 GCA_023376005.1 Doryteuthis pealeii | reverse complement strand
TGCTAACAATAAGCTAGTTTCTGGAAGAATCATCACAAAGATGGCAAAAAGCTAAAATATGAAGTTCTTCATGACAGAAATCAAAGTCTGTGAAAACTATCAAAGGAGTTCAGAACTGCTAACAATAAGCTAGTTTCCGGAAGAATCATCACAAAGAGACTGAATTTTTTCTTTTTAAATACTCAAAGTCACTCTAAACAAGGCCAGTTAGTTACTATAAATAGGCAAAGAGTTACAAAAATGACAAATGAAAGGTAAGGATGTAAGAAAGATATTTAAAAAGGGGGGAGGGGACAACAAAGCATAAATCCAAACTATGGGTAAGACACTTTACCCTGCACTTAGTTCAAGGTTGTAGCTGGAGGGAGAGGAATTCATGGAAGAGTTTGGGTCACAGTCTGGGAAAGAAGCTGCTGGAATGAATGTGCATCTAGTGTAGGGAAGATTTAAAAAGAATGTATGTTGCTCTCTGGAGACAGCAAAAACACTTTTAGAAACTTTGAAATAGGTAGAACCAATGAATGAAACTCATTTAAACATCTTCCATAAAGTATCAACAGAAGAGAGAGAGAAACTAGATACATTTTATCAATAGGAAAGTAGCTGAAGTGACAAAAAGATCCTCTCTCTCACATGGTCAACACAATTGGTTCTGCATCAAAGTAGACAAAATAAGCCAAAAAAATCTGCCCAGATATGAGAACACAACTGACTTTTGTATAAGTACAACAAAGCATTGGGTGTTAGATAGTTTCTGGAGTGATAGAATGGCCCTACCATTTTTGCTACACTCTTTACAATTGACGTATTATAAGTGTGTCTACTTCAAATAAGGAATAAAATGGCAACCCAAAGTTTGTCAAAGCAGTTGATCACTTTCAATCAAGTTCTGTCCATTAGAATACGGGGAAAATCAGAAGAGTTCCAATGGTGATGGAAAGATAACAGCTTAGAGAGAGAGAAGATACAAGCCATTTTCTACTCAATTTCAATTAAATTAAAGATTTCTGTCAAGATTTCTGAAGTTTTTGAGATCACATGATCGAGCTTTGTATTATCAGCAAAAATGTGACAACAAATGAGTTGATCATGTGATTATGTCATTAATGAAAATAAAATAAAAAGTTTAGACCAATAAGAGAGTTTTGGGGAACTCTGTATTAATCTCATGAATATCAGAGGAGTAATCATTAATTACAACCATTATGGATCTATCAATAACAAAGGACTTAATGGTGGTTTGATTTGGTTTGGTGGATTTTACAGCATGTCAACCCTTTTTGGGTTATTTGTAAAATCATCCCAACAGGTGGTCCCATTGGGGGTGGGGGGTACCCCTCTGCAAAAGTGCAGTCAGTATAATCTTCTGTTCCAGCCGACAGGGTGGACTTGATGATGGAGCAACCCCTTCCAGTTATAACTCAATAGATTAAGGAGAAATCCTTTCTATCATATCCTGTGTCAAAAACCTTAGATATATCCAAAGCATAGGATCGAACCTCAAAGTCACAATTCCGAGGTATTTTTAAACTTAGCAAAAATATGTTTAAACCATGCTTCAAAAACATGACCTGTTTTTAAGTAGTGAAATTCAGTAATGGAGATAACCACAGTTGAAGTTCCTTTGATTTCCCCCCACCCCCACTTTGATTACTCAGAATTTGTATCAGTTTTATTGTTTCAGGACACACTTTCAAACTGTTTTTTTTTTTTTGTTTTTTTTTTACTTCTGTTGCAACAAATTACTAGAACTAATTAAATGATACAGCTATAGCGTATCTTAATACATACCAATATGTTATATTTCTCTTTGTGTTAGATATGATGTGTTGAAACTTTTTTTATTTAGATAAAAATTTCATTATCTCTAATAAAAATGGCAGCTACTTAATAAAATAACTTTCCTATAATATAGATGTGCTTCATTAACAAAATTGCAACTGTAAAAATGGTGCCTTTCTGACAGCCAAAAATACACTGTTTTATGTAACACCTTCCAATTGAAAGATTATGTGGTCTAATCAAGAGATGACTATTGACAATTTCTGATTTCTTATTAAGCTTTTTTTTCTTTCAAGAGAATTAATATTCCTGAAAAAGAAATGATTGTTAAACTAACTAAGAAAACTAAAAGTTTATAAATAATTCCACACTATATTTCAATTCCTTATAATTCAAGGTTATATTAATATAACTCTTACAAAATTCTAGCATTTAGAAAATATGTCAAATATAATGACAGTATTCAAGAGAAAATATTCATTCACATTATCTCTGTTTGCATCAATTGTTGTGACATGCATGACAAATGTTCACTTGTGATCTAGTCACATATCTCTACCAATTACAATGAATAAGTCTATAAGAAAAATCATTTTCTATCAATTAAATTTTAAAGACTATTAACAGACACTGACATCATAATTAAATTTATTATCAGTTTATTAATAAACAAGTAAATCATAGTAAACTAGGTGGAAAACAATGGTTAATTATTGGAAATAAACAACTTTTCCTATTATCAATAACAACCATTAAGTAATTTTGTCAATGAAAATAAGAATAAAAATGAAATGTAGAATGAAATAGATTTTCTTTTTAAAATACTTATGTTCTTTTTGCCATAAAAAAATAATTGAACGTAAACTAAGAAAAATTATGTTCAGTAATATTATGAGTTAGTCTTATGAATTAAAAAAAACTTAAGTATTAAAAAAAGTATTATAAAATATTAATGAAAAAAAAAAAAGGAGAAAAAAAAACTCAATTTCTCATTTTCTATGAAGGCAATCTGAAAATTAATCTGTTATTAATTTTGTCTATAAACTTCATTGTTATTAAATATTTAATAAATATTAAATGTACACAGTATGCTATCTATAAAATAATATGTATTTAATTTTCAAACATGGTTTTCAATTAGTAAGAAAAACCTAATAGCAAATTAATTGTGAATTATTTAATGCTTTTTTCATGTCAAGTAGTAGGGGTATACAAGATATTATAAAGAGGTATTAACTACTAACTTATATATTGCCCATTGAGCAGAAAGTAATTTGAATTATGCATATTGAGTAAATACACTGACTATGTAACTTTGAAAGTTGTCAACATTCTTTATTCAGATGGAGCCCACTTGGCTAAAGACACATGGGAACATTTTTATAATAAAATGGTGTTTACATTTATCTGACTTTAAGGGAAATGAATATAAAATATTTTCTCATTTAAATTGCATATCAAAGATTATAAAATTTGAATTTTTAAAGTATGAAGAAAATTAGAAAGAAAAAAAAGAAAGATTTAGAATCATTAAGCAAATAATTTTAATATCTGTCAGCATCTTTTTGTAAATACATTAATAATAGGCTTATAAATTCCTACCAAATAACATCAAGAGAAATGGGTTATAATTTTTTTAATTTTTTTTTTTAGTATATATCAAATTACTAGGGTGAGTCAAAAGTTTAACAATATTTTTGGTTAACGTGTTAGTTTTCAGTGTGTATATCATGTGACTGAAGCAGTTCAACTGATGGTAAATACCACTACAGTTGGTAGTATCATGGTGTTGGTGTGCTGACATGTGCATTGCTTCATTCCATGTATGATTTGAAAGCTGCAAAGTTGAACATGCAACAGCCTAATTCAGCAAGTTATGCTTTACAAGTTCAAACTGGGTCATAATGCCATGGAAACAAACAAAAATATTTATTGTGCACACTTAATCCCAATACAGTAACCAGATGGTTCAAAGTAATTTTGTAAGGGTTTCAAGAACCTTGATGATCAGACAAGGTCAGGTAGGCCTAAACCATGGATTTTAAGGCCGTGGTCTAAGCATAGAGTATCAGGTGAACTTAGCATCTCACAGTCCAGTGTGGTTCATCCTCTTCACAAACTCCATAAAAGCACTTGTAGCAGTAGAATTGTGCATCACTTTACCAAAATATTGGGAACTTGTCTCACCCTAATAATTCATGGGATCTCTTCTTTAAGAAGCAAATTAATTAATCAAATAAACATATCTATAAATTTCACTGTGAGACAAAGAAAATGGAATATTCATTTTTTTTTTTTTTTTTAAAGATGAGGCTTGATAATTTGTATCATTTAGATTTCCAGACTGTTATCCTCATCTTTATTGTTATATATAAACGTTTCAGCAAACACCAGAAAAAGACTGGAGGGTACATCAGCCAAAATGTGTATATAACAATAAGGTGAGGACAACAGCCTGAACTAAATAAATACTAGAAATAATACTTTTTGGCATTATTGTTTTGGATATATTATGGCCTCTGAATATAACAATATTTCAAGTTAGATCCCACTAAAAACTAGAAACTGTAAATGTGTCCCTATTTGTATCTGTTCTTTGAATTATATAGTTAACTTTATTAATTATAACTTCCAAAACATTATTAGGCATAATTATTCTAAGACTGTCTTAATTGCAGACATTTTACCACTTAAAAATCTTATATAACATAGATTTCTATCAATCTTTAACAAAAATAACAAATTTTTGATGTTATCACATTACAAATAAATATTTCTATATGTACAATTCACAATATAAATTATGAAAAAATATAAAGGTTCTAGTATAAAGAGAGTATGGGGCATGAGTATGTGCCAATTCACATAAATTCAGTTTGTGTACACCCACACATGCACACAAAAGAAAATAATCATTTTTCAAATACTAGTAGTTAAGCTATATAATTATTAGCAAATTTGACACTATAAAATCTGTAAGTAACAAATAAGGGGTATTCTGCACATGCTGGATTTTTAAAACACACACTCATACATACATACTTACTTCCCTCCAATCACAAAACCTTCACTGCTGAAATATTAGAAAAGGGGATGGAGAACTGAAGAGCCATACAAAGAATTAACATAATTATGTGTACAAGAGAATAAATCAACCCAAAATCACCCCCCCCCAAACAAAACTAGTTCTAAAAGTGGTAACGTGTCTAGTCTACTAATAAATAACCTCATCTGGTATGAATTACCAAAAGAAGTTCCTATATTTCCTTTAAATTTATACACAATAGTTAGAGAGCAAGTTTAAGGTTCAACTGGTTATATACACACACACATACATACATATATATATACACACAACTTACACACGTATATATATTTTGTTAGTTAAGGTTAGAGTTTTACATTAGTAAATAAGCATAGAAATAATCAACAGAAGGTGAGTCAAAATAAAATACCTATTCATGGCAACTGAATAATAAAAAAAAAAACTTTCAAAATATAAATGTAATTGAAAGCCAACTTACAAGAAGAAATTGTACTTTTAAGCAATGATATATAGCAATATTCTTTATAGAATTGTTGAAAGACAAATAAGTTATTATTGATTAATCAAAAAAAAAAAAAAAAAAAAAGAATCATCATAATCATATAAAAAATGTAAAATGAAATGAAGTTAAGTGAAGCTAAAAAATATCCAAAACATAATACTTAAAGATATTATGCATCTTCATAAGAGTATGAAGTGACAATCTCCTCAAACCTCCAACATTCTCCTCAGTATTTCACTGACAACAACAACAGTGTTGTGGATCACTAGGACAATTTTCTCATACTCCACAATGATCAGGGTGTACAGCAATCAAACTTATATTCCATAATTTTCACAGCTCTCAAGCAAAGGCATGGTATTTGCTTTATCAAAACTTTCATTCAATGATCTATATACCAAATGTGTCTGTGTGTCCCTATTCTCAAATATAAGGTCTAGTTTGTGCTAGTAACCATTTGTTTGTATGATAAAGTTATATGTATTTGCACAATTCCCAGTCAATTACTCCAATCAATCTGCCAAATGTACCAATGTCATCACTATTTCAGCTCTTTGAGATCTAGAAGTTTAATATAGATGATTCTTCTTATTTTCCTTTGTTTATTACCAATGACTGAATTTATATTCAAGTTATTTCATCCAGTATTTTTATCTTCTAAAATTTCTCAATCTACTCATTTTTATGTCATTTTTTTGCTTCTGTACTTTTTTTATTGGTCCATTTGTCAGTTTTCCAATTTCTGTTTATATTATTCTCCCTCCACTTTATTTCTTAAATCAGTCATCCTTGTATAATGCCTATGCAAATTTCTATACTGATCACTCCTCTTACAAATATTTTTTCAACAATAGATCCTGTCAACATCATCTCTATATGTGTAAGTTCTATAAAATGTCATTAATTTCTTAATTCGCCAATTCACTGAGTGGTTTGGTTTCTTTGTTTCATGACATATCAATCTTCATAAGTTATTTAATGCCATAGTCATCTTGTAAAAAAACAGTAGTGGTACTATTTAACCCATAGGGTTCAGTCCAAAATTGAATGTGATAGCACTACTGGAATTCAAAACTCACTATGATGTCTCAGTCCAGCACGTTAGCCATTATGCATAGGGCACCCCTCAATAATTGTTCCTCTTTTCCCCATATGATCTTTTTATGAAAACTGTTTAATAATCAATACCATTAATTTGTCATTTCCAAGATTATAATTATATTCTTTGCTTGCATTTTCTTTCATCTCTTCTTACTTAAAAAGATGGGAGAAAAAAAATTAATATCAATCATTTGACTTAATATTTTTTATTGTATTATGTTTAAGCCTTGTCATTTATTTCTCATTATGTATAATTATTATCTCTATTCAAAATTACATGCTAATTCCCAACAAAAAATTCTAAATTGTTTCAACAAATATTTCTGCTGGTTTTTATTCCTTTATATACTCCAAACATTTGGCAATCATCCATTAACAGGTGGAATTAATTTGTCAAATCTATATCCACATTAACAATTCCATAAAATTAACTTCATTGCCCTAATGGGTAGCGGGAATAAAAGAGTTTCTCCATAACAAATGTATAATAATCTTTTTTTAATCAGATAATATAATTAAAATTTGCATGTAACATATTTCACTTGGTTTTTAGTGGATGAATCAAATCAAATAAGTATAAAGGACATGACTACCTACAGTCTCTCAGGTACATGAGGTTAATATTGCCAAAGATTTTAAAATACATTATTAATACAAAGCTTGATAAAAAAAAATCAAATAGAATTTAGCCTAATAAAAAATAATTTTTCTAGCCAACAAGAAAAAATGAAGTGATTCTGTCATTATTCTTAAAAAGAAAAAAAGAAAAAAAAAAAGAAAAAAAAAAGACAACTAAGGATGATGATGAGGAGAGACAAGTATTTAAGTCCAACATCAAAACTGGCCAAAAACAGGACACTAAAACAGCTTGCTTGATCATTGTCAGTGACAGCATTAGCTAAGGGCTAAAAGCTTGTTCTTTCTCATAATTAGTAATCCTAATGACTGTACTTATCATACACAACTATTTGCCTGGAATGTGAATAGTATCACAGATATATTTAATCCTAACAATGTATCATACCAAATTCTACTTCAAGTTTTTCTTTTTGTTTTAATTTACTGACTAAAAATATATCTAGCTGAACCTACTTTGTCTGCAGTTTAATATTCATTTACGGAGACGATAAGACTTGTTTAATTGAATTCATAACTTAAAAGAAACCAGACAATAATCAACAACAATCCCAAAAGAATCAGAATCAATGCATTCTTTTTTCCTAATTGTTGAACAGTATTATTATTTCTATGTAATATATTTATAAATTGGATAGTAATAATAATAACAAACAACTAACAAGTGGGTCTCTTAACCAAGATTAAAAATAAAGGGAGAGTTTGCTAATTGTCTAGGTTAAAAGCACAGTAAGGGTAACCCACGCCAAACTTTTTTTAGGCCTTATTTTCCTAATGCAGGTATCATTGAGGAAATGAAGAAAAGTTTTTATAAATTTGACCAAAGCTGGGCTAGTTTATCAAACTTTTCTCATTCTCAATGATACCTGCATTAGGAAAATAAGGCCTAAAAAAAAGTTTGGCTTTGGGTTACCCTTACTGTGCTTTTAACCTGGACCAATAAAGATTTATGGAACCGAGTCATGTATTTTAATAAATATGCCAAATTAAAAAACTGATTTCCGTCTTTGTTCTTGTAGTAATTAAACAGATAGAAAATTCAAAAATTAAGAGCTAAGATATAAAAGAAACAAACTTATGATTTAGAGCTGATAAAATGTATAACAATATTACACTAGTAAAAGTATTTTGTGCATTCTATAGATAAAAAAAATGATAGGAGTTCATTTTTGTTGTTTACAACTGAACAAAATTCTTAAAAATAAATAATAAAATAAAATGAATGTGCAATCAACAGCTATTTGCACATCATTTTTTTAAATTAATCTAAATGAACACAAATTAATTTTGAGTGGGACAGTATGTTTTTTTTCTCAAATAATTTCATTTTAAAATAAGAGCAACTGAAGCTATTAAACTCTAGCTAGTAGTAAATTTGAATGCTCATAGAATTAAATGAATTAGACATTAAACTGGTTAGTGTATCCTTCACAACATTTGAAGAGGTATTAATTTAATCTTTAAAAAAAATGTTTAAATCATAATGAGCAGAACAATGATAAATAATGCAAAGTACAGTTTAAATTAAATTCTTTCATGTAAAAGTGATTTTCTGATACCAAACATAGGGCATTTTTTTTGTAATTTGAGATACTACTAACAGATTAGTAGGGGTAATTAACGTAATATAAATGGTCAAATAGTCTGACAGACCATTGCTAGTGAGTTCAATTCTTACTGGGTGCTCCATACTTCAGGTCTTGTGCCAAACTAAGTAAATGCTTAGTAATGATTAATATTCAGACCCCAGATTATATCAATTAAGGACTTTTGTATAAACATTTTTTTTTTAAATTTATTAAGCCTGAAATATATTAAACCTGAAGTATTTAACATATATAAGTATTATTTTTTTACTAAGATCAACTACCTTTCTCTAAGCTAATACCATCACAGTCATGTAGTATTTTCAAACTTGGAAATACATATTAGCATGAATATCATAATTATATAGGAAAATAGCAAAGTAATAACTGTGTAGCAAAGTACTGAGGTTAAAATATGCACTTCAAAGATGGTTGAAAGGGTTGAAAGTAGATTAACTGAAATTATAGCACAGCTTACATTACATGGTCCTATATAATTATGAGATATCATGCTAATACTGAATTTATTTCCAAGTTTGAAAATACACTTGACTGTGATGAGTATTAGTAAGAGAAAGGTAGTTGATCTTAGAAAAATAATACTTTTATATAATGTTAAATATTTCTCAGGTTTAAATATTTCAGGCTTAATAAATTTAAAAAAAATGTGTATACAAAAAGTCCCTTATTGATATAATCGGGGTCTGAATTATAATCATTTACTAAGCAATTTACTTAGTTTTGGCACAAGACCTGAAGTATGGAGCACCCAGTAAGAATTGAACTCACTAGCAATGGTCTGTCAGACTATTTGACCATTTATATACGTTAATACCCCTACTAATCTGTTAGTAGTATCTCAAAATTACAAAAAAATGCCATGTTTGGTATCAGAAAATCACTTTACATGAAAGAATTTAATTTAAACTGTACTTTGCATTATTTATCATTGTTCTGCTCATTATGATTTAAACATGTTTTTTTAAAGATTAAAATATAATACCTCTTTCAAATGTTGTGAGGATACACTAACCAGTTTAATGTCTAAATTCATTAATTCTATGAGCATTCAAATTTACTACTAGCTAGAGTTAAATAGCTTCAGTTGCTCTTATTTTAAATGAAATTATTGAGAAAAAAACAACTGTCCACTCAAAAATTAATTTTGTTCATTTAGATTAATTAAAAAATGATGTGCAAATAGCTGTTGATTGGCACATCTTTTTTTATTTATTTATTTATTTTTAAGAATTTTTGTTAAGTTAAACAACAAATGAACTCCTATCATTTTTTTATCTATAAGAATGCACAAAATACTTTACTAGTGTAATATTGTTATCATTTTATCAGCTCTAAATCATAAGTTGTTTCTTTATATCTTAGCTCTTAATTTTTGAATTTCTATCTGTTTAAAATTACTACAAGAAAAAAGACGGAAATCGTTTTTAATTTGCATATTTATTTAAAATACATGACTCGGTTCCATAAATCTTTATTGGTCCAGGTTAAAAGCACAGTAAGGGTAACCAAAGCCAAACTTTTTTTTAGGCCTTAATTTTCCTAATGCAGGTATCATTGAGGAATGAGATAAGTTTTGATAAACTAGCCCAGCTTTGGTCAATTTATAAAAACTTTTCTCATTCCTCAATGATCCTGCATTAGGAAAATAGGCCTAAAAAAAAGTTTGGCTGTGGGTTACCCTTACTGTGCTTTTAACCTAGACAATTAGCAACTCTCCTTTTATTTTAAATCTTGGTTAAAGACCCCACTGTTAGTTGTTTGTTTATTATTATTACTATCCAATTTATAAATATATTACTAGAAATAATAATACTGTTCAACATTAGAAAAAAAAAGGAATGCATTGATCTCTGATTCTTTGGGATTGTTTGTTGATTATTGTCTGGTTTCTTTAAGTTTATGAATTCAATTAACAAGTCTTATCGTCTCCTAATGAATATTAAACTGCAAGACAAAAGTAGGGTTTCAGCTAGAATATATTTTTAGTCAAGTAAATTAAAACAAAAAGAAAAACTTGATAGAATTTTGGTATGATACATTGTTAGGATTAAATATATCTGCTGATACTATTCACATTCCAGGAATAGTTGTGTATGATAAGTACAGTCATTAGGGATTACTAATTATGAGAAAGAACAAGCTTTTAGCCCTTAGCTAATGCTGTCACTGACAATGATCAGCAAGCTGTTTTAGTGTCCTGTTTTTGCCAGTTTTGATGTTGGGACTTTATACTTGTCTCTCCTCATCATCATCCTTAGTTGTCTTTTTTTTCTTTTTTTTTCTTTTTTTTCTTTTAAGAAATAATGACATGAATCACTTCATTTTTTCTGTTGGCTAGAAAATTATTTTTATTAGGCTAAAATTCTATTTGATTTTTTTTATCAAGCTTTGTATTAATAATGTATTTAAAATCTTTGGCAATATTAACCTCATGTAACCTGAGAGACTGTAGGTAGTCATGTCCTTTATAACTTATTTGATTTGATTCATCCACTAAAACCAAGTGAAATATGTTACATGCAAATTTTAATTATATTATCTGATTAAAAAAAGATTATATACATTTGTTATGGAGAAACTCTTTTATCCCGCTACCCATTATTGGCAATGAGTTAATTTTATGGAATTGTTAATGTGGATATAGATTTGACAAATTAATTCCACCTCCTGTTAATGGATGATTGCCAATGTTTGGAGTATATAAGGATAATAAAACCAAGCAGAAATATTTGTTGAAACAATTAGAATTTTTTGTTGGGATATTAGCATGTAATTTTGAATAGAGATAATAATTATACATAATGAGAAATAAAATGACAAGGCTTAAACATAATACAATAAAAATATTAAGTCAAAATGATTGATATTAATTTTTTTTTCTCCCATCTTTTTAAGTAAGAAGAGATGAAAGAAAATGCAAGCAAAAGAATATAATTATAATCTTGGAAATGACAAATTAATGGTATTGATATATAAACAGTTTTTCAATAAAAAGATCATATGGGGAAAGAGGAACAATTATTGAGGGGTGTCCCTATGGCATAATGGCTAACGTGCTGGACTGAGACATCATAGTGAGTTTTGAATTCCAGTAGTGCTATCACATTCATTTTGGACTGATACCCTATGGTTAAATAGTACCACTACTGTTTTTTTACCAAGGATGACTATGGCATTAAATAACTTATGAAGAATTGATATGTCATGAAACAAAGAAACAACCACTCAGTGAATTGGCGAATTAAGAAATTAATGACATTTTATAGAACCTTACACTATAGAGATGATGTTGACAGGATCTATGTTGAAAAAATATTTGTAAGAGGAGTGATCAGTATAGAAATTTGCATAGGCATTATACAAGGATGACTGATTTAAGAAATAAAAGTGGAGGGAAAGATAATATAAACAGAAATTGGAAAAACTGACAAATGGACCAATAAAAAAGTACAAGAAAAGCAAAAATGACATAAAAATGAGTAGATTGAGAATTTAGAAGATAAAAAATACTGGATGAACTAACTTGAATATAAATTCAGTCATTGGTAATAAACAAAGGAAAATAAGAAAGAAATCAAATCTATATAAACTTCTAGATCTCAAAAGAGCTGAAATAGTGATGACATTGGTACATTTGGCAGATTGATTGGAGTAATTGACTGGGAATTGTGCAAATACATATAACTTTATCATACAAACAAATGGTACTAGCACAAACTAGACCTTATATTGAGAATAGGGACAACACAGACACATTTTGGTATAGATCATTGAATGAAAGTTTGATAAAGCAAATACCATGCCTTTGCTTGAGAGCTGTGGAAATTATGGAATATAAGTTGATTTGCTGTACACCCTGATCATTGTGGAGTATGAGAAATTGTCCTAGTGATCCACACACTGTGTTGTTGTCAGTGAAAATACTGAGGAGAATGTTGGAGGTTTGAGGAGATTGTCACTTTCATACTCTTATGAAGATGCATAATATCTTTAAGTATTATGTTTTGGATATTTTTTAGCTTCACTTAACTTCATTCATTTTACATTTTATATGATTATGATGATTCTTTTTTTTTTTCTTCTTTTTTTTGATTAATCAATAATAACTTATTTTGTCTTCAACAATTCTATAAAGAATATTGCTATATATCATTGCTTAAAAAGTACAATTTCTTCTGTAAAGTTGGCTTTCATTTACATTTATATTTTGAAAGTTTTTTTTATTTATTATTCAGTTGCCATGAATAGGTATTTTATTTTGCTCACCTTCTGTTGATTATTCTATGCTTATTTACTATGTAAAAACTCTAACCTTAACTAACAAATATATATACGTGTGTAAGTGTGTGTATATTATATGTATGTATGTGTGTGTGGTATATAACCAGTTGAACCTTAAAACTTGCTCTCTAACTATTGTGTATAAATTTAAAAGGAAATATAGGAACTTCTTTGGTAAATTCTACCAGATGAAGGTTATTTATTAGTAGACTAGACACGTTACCACTCTTTAGAACTAGTTTTGTTGGGGGGGGGGTGATTTTGGGTGATTTATTTTTCTCTTGTACACATAATTATGTTAATTCTTTGTATGGCTCTTCAGTTCTCCATCCCCTTTTCTAATATCTTCAGCAGTGGAAGGTTTTGTGATTGGAGGGAAGTAAGTATTGATGTATGAGTGTGTGTTTAAAAATCCATGCATGTGCAGAATACCCCTTATTTTGTTACTTACAGATTTTATAGTGTCAAATTTGCTAATAAATTATATAGCTTAACTACTAGTATTTGAAAAATGATTTATTTTCTTTTGTGTGCATGTGTGGGTGTACACAAACTGAATTTTATGTGAATTGGCACATACTCATGCCCCATTACTCTTTATACTAGAACCTTTATATTTTTCTATAATTTATATTGTGAATTGTACATATGTAGAAAATTTATTTGTAATGTGATAACATCAAAAATTGTTATTTTTGTTTAAAGATTGATAGAAATCTATGTAATATAAGATTTTTAAGTGGTAAAATGTCTGCAATTAAGACAGTCTTTAGAATAATTATGCCTAATAATGTTTTGGAAGTTATAATTATAAAGTTAACTATATATTCAAAGGAACAGATACAAATAGGGACACATTTTACAGTTCTAGTTTTAGTGGGATCTAACTTGAAATATTGTTATATTCAGAGGCCATAATATATCCAAAACAATAATGCAAAAAGTATTATTTCTAGTATTATTTAGTTTTCAGGCTGTTGTCCTCACCTTTATTGTTATATACACATTTTGGCTGATGTACCCTCCAGTCTTTTTCTGGTGTTTTGCTGAAACGTTTATATATACAATAAAGATGAGGATAACGGTCTGGAAAATCTAAATGATACAAATTATCAAGCCTCATCTTTAAAAAAAAAAAAAAAAATGAATATTCCCATTTTCTTTGTCTCACAGTGAAATTTATAGATATGTTTATTTTGATTAATTAATTTGCTTCTTAAAGAAGAGATCCATGAATTATTAGGGTGAGACAAGTTTCCCAATATTTTGGTAAAGTGATGCACAATTCTACTGCTACAAGTGCTTTTATGGAGTTTGTGAAGAGGATGAACCACACTGGACTGTGAGATGCTAAGTTCACCTGATACTCTATGGCTTAGACCACGGCCTTAAAATCCATGGTTTTAGGCCTACCTGACCTTGTCTGATCATCAAGGTTCTTGAAACCCTTACAAAATTACTTGAACCATCTGGTTACTGTATTGGGATTAAGTGTGCACAATAAATATTTTTGTTTGTTTCCATGGCATTATGACCCAGTTTGAACTTGTAAAGCATAACTTGCTGAATTAGACTGTTGCATGTTCAACTTTGCAGCTTTCAAATCATACATGGAATGAAGCAATGCACATGTCAGCACACCAACTACCATGATACTACCAACTGTAGTGGGTATTTACCATCAGTTGAACTGCTTCAGTCACATGATATACACACTGAAAACTAACACGTTAACAAAAAATTGTTAAACTTTTGACTCACCCTAGTAATTTGATATACTAAAAAAAATGTAAAAAAATTATAACCCATTTTTCTCTTGATGTTATTTGGTAGGAATTTATAAGCCTATTATTAATGTATTACAAAAAAGATGCTGACAGATATTAAAATTATTTGCTTAATGATTCTAATCTTTCTTTTTTTTTTTTTTCTAATTTCTTCATACTTTAAAAAAATTCAAATTTTATAATCTTTGATTATGCAATTTAAATGAGAAAAATATTTTAAATATTCATTTCCCTTAAAGTCAAGATAATGTAAACACCATTTTATTATAAAAATGTTCCCATGTGTCTTTAGCCAAGTGGGCCTCCAATCTGAATAAAGAATGTTGACAACTTTCAAATGTACATAGTCAGTGTATTTACTCAATATGCATAATTCAAATTACTTTCTGCTCAATGGGCAATATATAAGTAGTAGTTAATACCTCTTTATAATATCTTGTATACCCCTACTACTTGACATGAAAAGCATTAAATAATTCACAATAAATATTGCTATTAGGTTTTTTCTTACTAATTGAAAACCATGTTGAAAAATTAAATACATATTAATTTTATAGATAGCATACTGTGTACATTTAATATTTTATTAAATATTTAATAACAATGAAGTTTATAGACAAAATTAATAACAGATTAATTTTCAGATTGCCATCATAGAAAATTGAGAAATTGAGTTTTTTTTTTCTTCCTTTTTTTTTTTCATTAATATTTTTATAATACTTTTTTTAATACTTTAAAGTTTTTTTTTAATTCATAAGACTAACTCATAATTATTACTGAACATATTTTTTCTTAGTTTACGTTCAATTATTTTTTTATGGCAAAAGAACATAAGTATTTAAAAAGAAAATCTATTTCATTCTACATTTCATTTTTATTCTTATTTTCATTGACAAAATTACTTAATGGTTGTTATTGATAATAGGAAAAGTTGTTTATTTCCAATAATTAACCATTGTTTTCCACCTAGTTTACTATGATTTACTTGTTTATTAATAAACTGTTCATAAATTTAATTATGATGTCAGTGTCTGTTAATAGTCTTTAAAATTTAATTGATAGAAAATGATTTTTCTTATAGACTTATTCATTGTAATTGGTAGAGATATGTGACTAGATCACAAGTGAACATTTGTCATGCATGTCACAACAATTGATGCAAACAGAGATAATGTAAATGAATATTTTCTCTTGAATACTGTCATTATATTTGACATATTTTTAAAATGCTAGAATTTTGTAAGAGTTATATTAATATAACCTTGAATTATAAGGAATTGAAATATAGTGTGGAATTATTATAAACTTTTAGTTTCTTAGTTTAGTTTAACAATCAGTTTCTTTTCAGGAATATAATTCTCTGAAAGAAAAAAATTGCTTAATAAGAAATCAGAAATTGTCAATAGTCATCTCTTGATTAGACCACATAATCTTTCAATTGGAAGGTGTTACATAAAACAGTGTATTTTTGGCTGTCAGAAAGGCAGCCATTTTTACAGATGCAATTTTGTTAATGAAGCACATCTATATTATTAGGAAAGTTATTTTTATTAAGTAGCTGCCATTTTTATTAGAAATAATGAAATTTTTATCTAAATAAAAAAAGCTTTCAACACATCATATCTAACACAAAGAGAAATATAAACATATTTGGTATGTATTAAGATACGCTATAGCTGTATCATTTAATTAGTTCTAGTAATTGTTGCAACAGAAGTAAAAAAAAACAAAAAAAAAAAAAAACAGTTTGAAAGTGTGTTCCTGAAACTAATAAAAACTGATACAAATTCTGACTAATCAAAGTGGGGGTGGGGGGAAATCAAAGGAACTTCAACTGTGGTTATCTCCATTACTGAATTTCACTACTTAAAAACAGGTCATGTTTTTGAAGCATGGTTTAAACATATTTTTGCTAAGTTTAAAAATACCTCAGAATTATGACTTTGAGGTTCGATCCTATACTTTGGATATATCTAAGGTTTTTGACACAGGATATGATAGAAAGGATTTCTCCTTAATCTATTGAGTTATAACTGGAAGGGTTTGCTCCATCATCAAGTCCACCCTGTCGGCTGGAACAGAAGATTATACTGACTGCACTTTTGCAGAGGGGTAGCCCCCACCCCCAATGGGACCACCTGTTGGGATGATTTTACAAATAACCCAAAAAGGGTTGACATGCTGTAAAATCCACCAAACCAAATCAAACCACCATTAAGTCCTTTGTTATTGATAGATCCATAATGGTTGTAATTAATGATTACTCCTCTGATATTCATGAGATTAATACAAGAGTTCCCCAAAACTCTCTTATTGGTCTAACTTTGTATTTTATTTTCATTAATGACATAATCACATGATCAACTCATTTGTTGTCAACATTTTTGCTGATAATACAAAGCTCGATCATGTGATCTCAAAAAACTTCAGAAATCTTGACAGAAATCTTTAATTTAATTGAAATTGAGTAGAAAATGGCTTGTATCTTTCAAGAATTCTAAGACTAAGCTGTTATCTTTCCATCACCATTGGAACTCTTCTGATTTTCCCCGTATTCTAATGGACAGAACTTGATTGAAAGTGATCAACTGCTTTGACAAACTCTTGGGTTGCTATTTTATTCCTGATTTGAAGTAGACACACTTATAATACGTCAATTGTAAAGAGTGTAGCAAAAATGGTAGGGCCATTCTATCACTCCAGAAACTATCTAACACCCAATGCTTTGTTGTACTTATACAAAAGTCAGTTGTGTTCTCATATCTGGGCAGATTTTTCTTGGCTTATTTTGTCTACTTTGATGCAGAACCAATTGTGTTGACCATGTGAGAGAGAGGATCTCTTTTTGTCACTTCAGCTACTTTCCTATTGATAAAATGTATCTAGTTTCTCTCTCTCTCTTCTGTTGATACTTTATGGAAGATGTTTAAATGAGTTTCATTCATTGGTTCTACCTATTTCAAAGTTTCTAAAAGTTGTTTTGCTGTCTCCAGAGAGCAACATACATTCTTTTTAAATCTTCCCTACACTAGATGCACATTCAATTCCAGCAGCTTCTTTCCCAGACTGTGACCAAACTCTTCCATGAATTCCTCTCCCTCCAGCTACAGCCTTGAACTAAGTGCAGGGTAAAGTGTCTTACCCATAGTTTGGATTTATGCTTTGTTGTCCCCTCCCCCCTTTTTAAATATCTTTCTTACATCCTTACCTTTCATTTGTCATTTTTGTAACTCTTTGCCTATTTATAGTAACTAACTGGCCTTGTTTAGAGTGACTTTGAGTATTTAAAAAAGAAAAGAAAAAAATCAGTCTCTTTGTGATGATTCTTCGGGAAACTAGCTTATTGTTAGCAGTTCTGAACTCCTTTGATAGTTTTCACAGACTTTGATTTCTGTCATGAAGAACTTCATATTTTAGCTTTTTGCCATCTTTGTGATGATTCTTCGGGAAACTAGCTTATTGTTAGCAGTTCTGAACTCCTTTGATAGTTTTCACAGACTTTGATTTCTGTCATGAAGAACTTCATATTTTAGCTTTTTGCCATCTTTGTGATGATTCTTCGGGAAACTAGCTTATTGTTAGCAGTTCTGAACTCCTTTGATAGTTTTCACAGACTTTGATTTCTGTCATGAAGAACTTCATATTTTAGCTTTTTGCCATCTTTGTGATGATTCTTCGGGAAACTAGCTTATTGTTAGCAGTTCTGAACTCCTTTGATAGTTTTCACAGACTTTGATTTCTGTCATGAAGAACTTCATATTTTAGCTTTTTGCCATCTTTGTGATGATTCTTCGGGAAACTAGCTTATTGTTAGCAGTTCTGAACTCCTTTGATAGTTTTCACAGACTTTGATTTCTGTCATGAAGAACTTCATATTTTAGCTTTTTGCCATCTTTGTGATGATTCTTCGGGAAACTAGCTTATTGTTAGCAGTTCTGAACTCCTTGATAGTTTTCACAGACTTTGATTTCTGTCATGAAGAACTTCATATTTTAGCTTTTTGCCATCTTTGTGATGATTCTTCGGGAAACTAGCTTATTGTTAGCAGTTCTGAACTCCTTTGATAGTTTTCACAGACTTTGATTTCTGTCATGAAGAACTTCATATTTTAGCTTTTTGCCATCTTTGTGATGATTCTTCCGGAAACTAGCTTATTGTTAGCAGTTCTGAACTCCTTTGATAGTTTTCACAGACTTTGATTTCTGTCATGAAGAACTTCATATTTTAGCTTTTTGCCATCTTTGTGATGATTCTTCGGGAAACTAGCTTATTGTTAGCAGTTCTGAACTCCTTTGATAGTTTTCACAGACTTTGATTTCTGTCATGAAGAACTTCATATTTTAGCTTTTTGCCATCTTTGTGGAAGTTTTGGGCCTACTAATTCCCTTATTTCTTGCAACTGAACCCATCTCTTGGAAATGTAGACCAATTTTTTTAGAGTAGATAAAAAATAAAGTCATTGGGGTGGCCTAAAGTTAGTATCAGCCAGACTGCAAGGGAGTCTATCCCCTTTTCATTAGCACTAGATCAAGGAGATTGTTTTGGTGTCTGAAGTGGAGCGCCTATCATCAGTTCCTCACTTTACTGCACTACTCATGCACTGAGTTGGTGAGGGCCGGTATCGAACCTGGAACCTTGTGGTTCCTAGCCATATGCTCTACTGACTGAGACATGTAATTTTTTATTATTTTTGCAGAATGTCAGCATATATCATTACATACAGCAAATTGAAAATCATGTCTAAAATTGCCACATGTTAAAAGCACGCATTTATAGGATAGTTACTTTTTCATTGCAAACTGTTATTTTTCATTTTCTTTCTAAGAAGGCTTCTGTTATCATCTTATTTTAGCTCCAAATTTTCAAACAGGCTTGATTTTTTTTTCTTTTTTTTTTTTTTTTCTATACTAATTCTTAAAATAATTTCTTGGCTCTGGTGTATATGATTGAAATTATAGAAAATGAATTATGATATTATAATATTTGGGGGGACAAAATGTCATGAAATAATTATCAATTTAGTTTCAGCCCTAAATGTTAATTTTCTGTCCCCAGTCTTGTAGATAATTTCACTTTGCTGCAATAATCTTGCATTTTTCTTCTTTCATCATGTTACTAGTAGGGGAATGTCCCTATAGCATAATGGCTAACATTCTGGACTGCAACATTGTAGCAAGCAAATTCAAACTCCAGTTGTCCTATTATGTTCATTTTTGGATTGATACCCTTGGGAAAGGTATTACCTTTCCCTCTCCAGC
>CM042147.1:103996545-104221545 GCA_023376005.1 Doryteuthis pealeii | reverse complement strand
TGAGTGTTATCAAAGTAAAATCAAATCCTTTTAGTGTAGTGGTGTATTGAAATGAAAGAAATTTCTGGTAGGAATTAATATCAGTTTTGAATATATTTTCTTGTTAGCAGGCAGAATTTAAATGAATCTTAAAATAGATTTTGTAGGTTTTACTGTGTGTGTGTGTGTGTGTGTGTGTGTGTGTGAATTATATTAATGCCCACTGTATTTTGAATAATTAATTTTTTAAGCATTTCCCCATAACCTATTATATCACTGAGGTGTCATACTGAGTATGTCTTTAATGTATCTGGCCAATGTGGAGTTACTTGGAGGTGCCCAGTTACTCTGCAAGTAACAAGAAACAGGTTGTTCTGAGTTATATGGTACCAGTAGCAAGGAACAATCCTTGATCTGATTTTACATTGAATGATGTGATAAATAATGCTTGTTAAAATTTGATTTGAGATAAACCAAAATTTAGTGACATCTTTCAAATTCTTTAAAAAATTCTTAGCAAACTTAATTAGCACCCCCTTCAAATTTTGGTTTATTCATAATTTGTAAGAGCATTAGAAAATGTTTGTATGCAAGTAAGTTATACTGACATTATTTGTTAAGTCATATCTACGTTAGTGTTAAATATATTTTTGGTGAGAATGTTCACTTAATTTCATTTAAAGAAAAAGTACATTTCTTATTTTTCCAAAATATTATGTGCTTCCAATTTTATCAGAAATTATTATTTTGCACAGATTATTTTGTATATAAAAAATGATGCATAAAAATACTTAAGTTTTCTTCTGAGTTGTGGTACTGAACCTAGAAATGTAGTGATACTAAATTAATTTTTATTAATCAACTAGAATACTTTATTGACAGTTATAGGAGGAGTCCAAGAGTTATTACACATATTTTCTTTGATTTTTTTTCCCACTTAATCTTTTCAAAGATTATTCATTTGTTTGAAAAAATTAGAAATTAAATGGATGGTGGCTGAAAATTAATTTTCTTTCTTTTTTTAAAAATGTATTTTATTATTATTACAAATTATAAATGTTTATGAAACGGTTTAAAGAAAAACTTTTGAGAGACTTTGTAAAATAAAAATTTTAGAATGAGAAAATTAAAGAGCAAAAATGTAATGAGTGTAAAATTGAAAAAATGAATGTTATTGAATATAAAATCTGGTATATTGAATCTATATAATTAAAATAAATCTTCACACTTGTCTTAAAATTAGTATTATTTTTGATTGAAATTTGTTTGTACTGCTAAATCTGTTCATAAAAGGATTGCTAACAAATATATATATATATATATATATATATATATATATATATATCATAATATCTATTACTGTATTTTTTATGTTTTCAGTATTTTATACTAGATTGAGGTATTATCATATATTTAATGTTATATATTTTATATATTTTATTCATTAAACTCATTATTAATTAGCTTTTTCCTCTTCTTTTGTCTCACCCTCTCCCATATTCTGCACTGCATTGGAAATGACCGGCTGTTGCCAGTATTCTCCAAGAACTATGATGTGAATTTTATTCATTGCTGTTTTTCTAGGATATTGAAGGTGGCCAAGGTTGTCCATTCTGCCGCTGTGAAATCAAGGGCACTGAGCAGGTAGTGGTTGATCCATTTGATCCCAAATCTCTATGTAAACTAAATGAATGCAGAGAGGCTCTTATCCAGGATGATGAAGATGATGAGGTAATAATTAGCTTTGCTTTTCATTTCATCACATCTTTTTGCATTATTTTTTTGTTGTTTTTTTTTTTATTGTATTTTTTTTTTATAGCATGGAAATGTTTTATGCTTTGCTTTATACATGCACACATGGAATATCTCTCTCTCTCTATATATATATATATTTGCTTTCCTATCAAAGAGAATGCTAACTCACTATTTTTTTTTATATATAGATTGCTTGCTACCCACCTGCTTTTCAGCCTCTGTCAGAAAATATTTGGCTGTTCTTGAATTATTTTGGATTTCACATTTGGTGACTTAACACCTAGTTTGTCCTTTTTACTAACCTTTTTTTTTTTCTTTTTCTTTTTTTAATACCTTTCAAAGCAAACACATCACAAATATATGTATATTTAAAAAGAATTAAATGTCTGATCTTATCAACCAATTGAATATACTTTAATAATAAGGTAAAATCTTTTCTAATGTTAGTGTTTTCAGTTTAAATATTCCAGTATTCATCTCTTGAAAAATTCTATATCTAAATAAAGGCTCTGTTCTGTCTTATCTTTTCTAGTACCTTAAAATTCATCCCATATCTTAGACATTTATTATCTTGTAAGCAATTGGATACCTTCTTTTTTTCTTTTTTCTTTGTTTCTTTTTTTTTTTTTTTAAAGACAGATCAGATTATTATAGCCACTAAATGAGTATCATTTAGTTTTTATCTAAAATATAAAAGTGAATTGTAAATTTTAAATCACTTTCTTTTTTTTATGAATTAAACAAGTGACTTGCTTATGTTAACCAATAAGCTTAAAAAGTAATCTCCTTTATCTTTACTTTCATTTCATACTTGTGAAATTATCACTAAAAATTAAATTTTCCAAAGATTTCATTTGTATCGATGCAAAATAATTATAAATAGAAAAAAATCACTTGTAGTAGTAGTACACACATGTTTTTATTAACACCAACACTAATTACTAACATAGATAGATTTTAAATTCCCTTCTATTTATTACTAGTATTATTCAAATGTTATATAGCATGCAATTATACACTTTCTGCACACTATTACGTTCACTTTCGGACTAATACCCTTGGGGAAAGGTATGAGCCCTCTCATCCCCCAGCTATGAGTTAAATAGTATCACTACTGTTTTTGTACAAGGATGGCTTTGGCATTAAATATCCCACAAAGGTTGATATGCCATTAAACAAAGAAACCAAAACAAACTTACAGCATCATTTATGTATTTACTAACCCCCTCTGCATGAGCAGGGTCAATTTTTAAGCCAAATTTAACAGGTTTTAAATCAGTTTTCCTTCTCCTAGACAGGTTGCCATAAAAAGATTTAAAGAGCCTATTCTGCCCTATTATTTATCTCAAGCTGGAGTGAGAATATTTGGATGCTAATATCCAAGGGTATTAGTGCTATGTGAAAATACAAACAGCCTCATTTAGGGTTTGAACTTGGGTTGTTGTTTCCTATGATGATAACCATTACACCATGAACGCCTCCAAACTTACTGCATCATTTACTAGACAAATTTTATTTTTTTCTCAAAAAATGCTAACTTTTGTATTTTTTCCCCTTACAAATAATGTTTATTTAAGATTTGAAAAATTATTTATGATGACAGAAAAGATTTTTCAAAATCTCTAAAATGGTTGTATTTGGTTAGGAATGTCAGAAAATTACTACAAATACATAAAATCAGATGAATGCAGAAATATTTACATAGTTGAAAATTTAAGACCTTTTTTCTCTGTACAGGAAGTACAAAAAGAAAAGAGAAGATAACTTGTACATCATAATTTTTTTATTATTAAGACTGACACTACCTACCAAATATAATTCCAATTTAACCCATGACTTTAGATCATTAGGTTGTTAAGCTGAGTAATCCCCCTTATGGCATTATTCAGGGCAAAAGGAGTGCCCATCTTCTCTCAAAGTAACATGTGATAGGTTGTACTGAGTCATATGGTAACAGTCATATGGTAACAGCAGCAAAGAGTAATACTTAGCATGACTTACCAAATATAGTAAGTATCTTTGAATAATAATTTAAATATAGTAAGTATCTTTGAATAATAATTTTCCAGTTATCTAAATCTTTCTCCAAAATTCTTGTAGAGTAACCACCTAGGAACCACAAGGTTCCAGGTTCAATACCAGCCATTGCCAACTCAGCATATGAGTAGCACAGCTTGGATTTGTTTGGTAAAATGAGAAGCTGCCTCAAATACAAAAACAATCTCCCTGGTCTAGTGCTATTGAAAAGGGGATAGATTCCCTGATTGTCTGGCTAATACTGACAATAGGCCACCCTGCTGACTTTACTTTTTTACTTGTTACTTTTACGTAATACTCGAGCTGTAAAAAATATCTACATTTGCTACATACAAATTTTTCTAATTAGCATCCTTTTAGTCATTTACAAATATAACTGCAGCATAGATTTAACTATGGTAGTATTTTGATCTTAACTTTATATGCCAATGAATTCGCTAATATATATATATATATATATATATATATATATATATATATTAGTGAATTCACTGCCATATAATACTCAATTTTACTGTTTATACCCTTTACTGATCATGATGACAAAATTTTGAGGAAGCATGTATGATAAATATCCCTGTCATATCTTTCCTCTTTTATTTAATTTTGCTTGTTTTTTTTCTTGGTTAGTATCAACTTCATTTATTGTGAGGCATCCCTTCCATACTCTCTTAGGTTTAATCCATCTCAGACATTAAATATGACAACTTATATAAAATCTCCCAGAAAGTTGAGCAGCACTGACTTTTTCAAAATTATCTATAAACTTTGGACACACCTTTTTTATGAACCATAAGAAATTGCAACAAATAGTGATAGAGAAATGAATAAACTGTCAACATTTAAGAATAGTATAAAATATCAACAGCTGCACACTTTCAGAAGAATCCAAATTCAAAGTGGATTGTACTGTTAATGGCAGAAGCAATAGAAAATAATCTAAATCAAATTATAGTAAAATGAAGGCTGAAAAATTAGAGTTTAAACATTTGAAACAACAATGAGTTTATTGCAACATAAGGTGAGAGTAAATTCTAATCTTTGCAATTTGTTTTGTGTCCTTTTGACCTTTGTTGTATGATGATTGTATGTACACAAGAAAATGACTAGAATAGTTTTGTATGTACAACTCATCATTCTGATTATTTTATGCTAGCATTTCTTTATATAGGAAAAGAAACTGATGAAAAATTCTTTTCAAGGGTTTCCTTGAATTTGTGGGGAGAAAATTGAAGAGATACCATGCTTTTTTTCCAAGCAATATACATTAAAAACACAAACACACACACACACAGATATAAACATTTCTTTTCTATTTTGTACATATTTCTGTCTGCTTCTATTCTATTTTTCCTGTTATACTAACAAGTAGACTTGACAAAAGCAATTTGCAAATAAAGGAACCCTAAAGGAGTTTAGCAATTTTGATGTAAATTAATATTACTGATTGACTATTGATAAGTTAACATGTTGTTCATCATATGATGGTGTTAGTGTAATACATTTAACCATGTATTCTTAAATGATAAGAACCATGTCCAATTGGGTTCACCCATCTGTGCACTTATGTATGCAAAAGAAAGAGCTCGATTGTAAGATCTAATGTTGTCTTTGAGGTTTTTGATGGTGTATATGTTCAAGATCATTGCAAATATTGAGAGACATTTGGTTGATACTATTTTAAACAAAAAAAAAATCTTTCTTTTAAATTCATTAATAAAGTTTTCATTAGTGGGATATTCTGGTAAAAAGTTGAATGAGCCACAAAAATGGCAAGCAATGTCCATTTCTTCATAACTGTGTTGTTGCTGATGTTCACTTTTCTTCAAGTCTGTCATTACTTGATCTTGCCTTTTTTTTAAAAAAAATCTTTTGCTAACAGCAATCACCTGTTTGTTAACCTCCCCTTTTTTTAATTATTATCATTATTAAAAATAGTTTAATTTGCAATTTACAAAGCAATGGACATTGGCTTTTAAATATATTGATAAAGTTCTTTCACCAATTAATAAAATTATGACTAGTTTTACTAATGATGTTTCAAATAAATATTTGATCCATAAAAAGTTTTGTTTGTATAAAAATGTTAATATTTCTCTGAATTTTTGAGATGAGGCTTGATAATTTGGATTATTCGGACTATTATCCTCAACTTAATTGTTATCTGTACAATGTTTTGGCTGATGGACCCTCTGGCCTTCTTCATGTATTTCTTGTTGGACTGGGGAACCTTCTCTTCGAACTTGGGAGCCTTCTTGTTGTAATTGAGAGCCTTCACGGAGAAGGTTCCAGAGTTTGACAAGAAATACCTGAAGAAGACCGGAGGGCTAATTGGCCGAAACGTTGTACAGATAGCAATAAAGATGAGGACAATAGTCTGAATAATCCAAATAATACAAAAATGTTAATTTTAATTAAAAATGATCATTAAAAAAGTAACTGTTCTACAAGAGAACAGGCATAGTAAGAAACAATGTTGGCAGTAAATTAGTGATTTGTATATAGATATTTAAATTGAACTGCCTGTTGTGGATGATGCTATTTATTTCTTACATTATTAATTCTCAAAAAAAAAAAATTAATATTTCATTTGTATCTAAAAGGATTAACAATTTATTCATTTAGATATTTAAGAAATTTTTAAAAATACAATTTCTTAATTCTTGTTTACATTGCCTGGAGTTCTTGTAACTTGGTTCAGTAGTTTGGCTTTAAAAATGCAGTTTTGAAATTTGATTAAAAATTGTTTGGTAATATAGTAATATACTAAGAAGACAATAAATGATTAAGATAAAAGTAAACTCCTCAAGATTGCAGATAGAACTAAACTCTATTAATAAATAGATGCCATTATTTTATTCATATTTTCCCTTTGATAAATTGTTCAATTTACTGTTAAACCTTAAGAGAAATAACTGCACAGTCATTTCTTGTTTTTGTTTTTTAAAGCACAGATTTCAAAAGTTGGTTTATTGTTTGTTTGAAGGTGGAATGAGCCAATGTCAAATAATATTGGAATTTCACTTTCAATTGTGAAACTGATTGAAAAGGAAAACATGAGTTTCATGAAGAAATAGAAAACATTCATAAAGAAAAGGGAAACATACTTGTTCAAATTGATCTGAGACAAAAAAGCAGAAAAAAAAAGGATAACAGTCTCTGTTAAATAATAATTAAATTTATTGTGTACAATACTCAGATGCACTACAAATCATCAAAGTTTCATGTCTAGTACATAGAATAATGTATCAGTGTCAGGAACATGAATCATGTACAGTAATAATATACATGTATGTGTGCGGGTATCAGGTATAGTATTGGCGGATTACAGGAAGCATGGAGGCTTTGAAAGATGCAGTATTTTGACAGCCTACAACAGATGCAGGCAGTTTATTCCATTAGTCTTGGCAACTCTGAGCCTGAAAAAATGTTTCCAAAAGTCATGTGAACTATGCTGTTATAGTTTTAAATTTGTTAGTATTCAATAGAGAAAGCAATGAGTAATTGAGATGATAGATCATTGTAGCTTTGACATACTGTCATTTTTCAATCTCCCTTGATTGAACAGCAAATGTTTCTATTGTCTGGAGTCCACTATCAAATAGCAGAATTTAAGTTCTAGTGGACAGCTGTCCAGAACATTGGTTACTTAGGCTAGATAGGTGGTCGGAAAGGCCCCCCTCCAATAAATTGGCTGGTCGTGTCAAGCCCTAACACCTGTATGATTGTCCTAACCCTATTACCCTTATGACAACCCCCAACCCTTTTTATCATATATGTGCTAGAAGACAATGGCGGAGGGTCTTCATGTCCTGGGAATGATGTTAAACTCTATCTAATGGTGAGGTTCCAGTTCTAGAGGTCTGTGAAATGTGGAGTACCTCTTCATCACCATTACTCCCAGGTCCAATCTGACCCAGATTGGTAGTACCTGTTAGGGTCCCATCTATGGGTTAAATAGAACAAAATAAGTTCTAAAAAATGTGTTTAAAAATAAAATTGAGTACCCATAAAGAATGAATAAAACAAAACGTCTTTGATATAAAATGATCCGACAAGGGTTGACATGCCATAAAATCCAATTTATGTATCCAACAGTTATTAAAATCTGGAGCGTATGGATTATATCAAATTGGAAAATTGTGCATTCATTCTGCGTGAAGGATTTTCTCAATATTTACTGATGATAATTTCAACAGAAATACCATCCCATTCATAAAAGATGGGTCCCTATTGCAGGTTCAAAAAGAGGTATTAAGTGATTCTTGTTGAAAAACACAAGTTCTATTTAACATATTCAGACCATTTTGGATTGGCAGAAATAAAATAAAAATTGAAATCCTTGTACAAAAGATTTGATTTATATTTTGAATACAGTCTGATTTGATATCCCACAAGCAGTGATGCTGATAGCTTTTTGATTTAGTGCGTCCTGGGTGCACATATATGCTTTGAATGAGTCCCCAGGAATTTTTATGGGTTCCAACTAAAGCCATCTAACTCCTACCTTGTAACCTATCCTGTATAATTCGTTTCTAAGAAACTATTGAAATGTATTTACAGTTAGCTTCAAATTGTGAGAGAATAAAAAAAAGAACACCACTGGGATGCATGGATCCGATTTTACTGTGTCCTTTTTTGTGCATCAGGGACGCAGGATGCATACCTATCAGCATCTCTGCATAAGAAAAGTTATCAAATCTGTTAAATTTGATTCTTGAAAAATGATAAGACCTGGCCATATCAAGTATACTAAATTTTAATTCACATAGTTGCATTATTAATTAAAATATTTTAAAGTTATTTAAATTGTTGCATAAAGGCAAAATATTTGAAAATAGATATCTATTTACTTTTGTCGTATTCTTGTAGAAAGACACATTGCTTTGTAGTCAATCTGTTAAAATGATAAAAAAGAACATTCTCTAAAAGTTTGATTAAAGGTCGATTTGAATTATCCTTCATATGTATTGTTTTCCCTTTTCTTATATATGTGTGTGTGTGTATATATATATGTATATGTATATATATGTATATGTATATGAATGTTTGGTTTTCTTTATAGCAAAGGAATATCTGTATAGAATAAAAATAGGTTAAGATAATTTTGTTGTGTTCCAATTCTTTCTTTTTTTTTTTAATCTCTAGGATTCCTGTCAAAGTACCAGTAATCTTCAAGCATTAGTAGTTCATCCAAAAGACCAGGTAAGGTCTTAGATTGTCTTTTTCTTTTCTCTAAAAATGATATTTTATTAAATATGCTATTTTATGAGATTGATAGTTTATCAAGGTAATTGAAATAGAGATTGTTACTTTAATTCATATTCATCTCTCTATTTGAAATAAGCATTTTTTTATTCCAGGATTTATACCCTTTATGTATGAAAATGTCAAAAACAGATTATATATCAGAATATCAAGGGCTGGAGAGAGTCACAAAAAAAAAAAAAAAATAATGATAATAATCTTGATTTAAGTATATAATTTTCCATATCAAATATGTTTTCTAGGTAACATTAGTTAAAAATTAGGACATTACTTGAAAATAACCGACTAGCTAATTTTATTTTGCATTTTGCTTGTAGTTATTCATTTATAATTTTATTTTAAATGTAAAACTAACTGCAGTAGCTTTTTGAAATTGAATATTTGCCCTTGATAAAAATCTAATTTTATTTTGGCAAAAAAATACTGTACAAAAATTAATATTTTGTGGAGTGATATCTTTCTTTTTTTTTTTTCTTTTTTTTTTTTTGTGTGTGTGTGTGTGTGTGTGTGTGTGTGTGTGTGTGTGATATTTTGAGGAGGGTTAAGTAAAATAGACCAAGTGGCAATTTATTCCTTAATAATTACTATCACCACCCAAGGTATGATCAGGATCATAGCTCTATTTCTTTTTAACTATTTAAATCTGAGGGTCTTCCAACATGTCTTTACTTCACAAACTTCAGCTCAGTAAAATAATAATTACACTGGTTTACAAAAAAAAAATTTTTTTTCTGAGGCAAGAATGTGAATAGGTGTTTTTTTACTAATTTGAGTGTGCTGAATTCAAATTTATAAACAGTTTTGCTCTATCACCTCTAGTTTTCTGTCTTTTAAATAGTCTCATTTTAGTATATACAGAGTATATACGGGCTTATTTCAACAGTTGCAGCAGCTTATTACAGATAAAACAGGATAGATAAAGAACATTGACGGAATAGATATACTTGGATGACACAATTCATAGTACCGCAGACAGAAGTGTTTTCTTAGATGATCTACTGTATTTTGCCTCCGGGATGTCACACAAGAGCATCCAGCAGAAGTCTCCCATCATGCCGGGGTTCCACTTGCCTTGGTAGTTGCTCTCCATCTTTGTAATGTCTTGGTGGAATCTTTCTCCATGCTAATCACTCACTGCTCCAAGGTTTGGAGGGAAGAAGTTGAGGTAGGAATGGAGAAAATGAATTTTGAGTGACATTCGGCATCCCATATCCTCATAAGTCTTTAGCAACTTCTCAATACAGGCTTGGTAATTTGGTACGCGTGTGTTACCAAGGAAACCACTACAGACTGACTTAAATGCTTCTCATGCTCTCAGTTCCTTTAAGGTAAGAAGCTCCTCAAAATCAGTATCCTTCAGCACTTCTCGGATCTGAGGTTCGACAAAGATGTCTTTGAGCTTAGTAGCACTGAGACCTGGGAACACAGTACACAAGTGTTGGAAGGCAGCACCATTTTTGTCCATGGCCTTCACAAAATTCTTCATCAAACCAAGCTTGATGTGAAGAGGAGGAAGAAGCACCTTATTCATGTCAACCAGAGGATTCTCCTTGACACTGAGTTCGCTGTTGATTGAGATGTGTTGGCTATGCTTAACTGCCAAAATCCGTCTTTATATAATGTAATGCTATCACTTACATTTATTGCATAATAACTAAAAAAGAAGACATAAGTCACACAATATTAGAAATTAACCCTGAATGCATATACGCCATTATGTACAATATGTGTACAAAATGTACAGTATGCATATCTAAAAAAAACTAGGTGATGAGTAAAAACGGATTTCAAATCTGAATTCAGCACCCCCAAATTAGGTTAAAACAGCTATTTTTGTGCTTGCCTCAATTTCTTTGTAAACCAGTGTTATCATTCATTATTTTTTTTCTATATATTCTTCAGGATATGATATTTCAAGAAATGTAAAAATTAGGGACCGTGATTTTTTCTTCTTCAAATGCTCAAAGGTCACCCCCCCCCTTCTGAATTGATAAAAAAAGTATTTCTTCAAGTTTCTTTCATAAAATAAACTAATCCTTATAAAATTAAGTCGTGGGAAAATAATTTGAAAATTTCATTAAAATTGGACAATTCCCTGATTTTTGGTAATTGTTTTAAAATTAAGAAATTAAAAAAACAAAAAATTACCTCCCTTTGCATTTCTTGCACATCACTATATATATATATATATATATATATATATATATATATTGTGTGTGTATGTGTGTGTGTGTGTGATATTTTGAGGAGGGTTAAGTAAAATAAACCAAGTGGCAATTTATTCCTTAATAATTACTATCACCACCCAAGGTATGATCAGGATCATAGCTCTATTTCTTTTTAACTATTTAAATCTGAGGGTCTTCCATGTCTTTACTTCACAAACTTCAGCTCAGTAAAACAATAATTATCATTCATTATTTTTTTGTCTTTATCTTTACAATTTGAAAGAAAAAAAATCTAAAAAGATGTTGTTTGACTCTAATCTTATTTTTTAAAAGCTTAAACTTTAAATACCAAAAAGTGTTAACTGTTTTAGGGATTTTAAGAAGATTAATTTCTTTCTCATCTAGTTAGAAAATATCCCTATTTATGATCAAGGCTTCATGTGGTCATTTACTAAGCATTTTTGCTTAGTTTGGCTTAAAGCCAGAAGTATAGGTGACCCAGTAAAAATCCAACTCACTACTAATGTTCTGCTAGACTAGCTCACTAACCATTAACAGCACATAAGTTACCTGTCAGGCTTCATGTAGGATTACATCCTTATATGACTCATCATAGCAGAGCTGTTCAATTGGGTTAGGAGGATATAACTAGCCATGAATTGCTTTATATAAATTCTATTTCTAATATTATAGATGCACTTATGTTTTTTTATGGGGGTGGTTATTACATTTTTTTTATAGTTATAATTTGTGTGATTCAACATTTCATATGCAAATAATAATTATAAAGTGAATGGTTGGAAAGTCACTATATATATATATATATATATATATATATATATATATATATATATATATATATATATATATAAAGAATGAACAAGATGGAATGAAAACACCACACAATGCTGTTAAAAAGAAAACAATTTATAACATAATCATAGCTGATATTGATCAATATTTTTATTTTACAAAAATCTTCTTCAGAGCCTGTTTACTCCGTGGTGTTTGTGATCGGAAATAAGAGTCAAATGAGTTCAAAAACAAAAAACCTTGATTCTGCAAAAAAGAGAAACAAAAGTTGTTACATTATTTTCCAATGTGGGCCTTCCCGCCGTGTTTTTGTGGGTCAACACGATATGTATATCTTTTTTGTCGGTCACACTTTATTGTAGCGGATTTTGAGATGTTGGCAACTAGACGAATTTAACTTATTCAAAAAGGGGGATGGGTATTAAACAATATGACAGTTGGCAAAAGATTTGTAGAAAAAGAATTTTTGTTTTTGTGATTAATTATTTTTTTAATATATATATGGAATATACCAAAATCTTAGGTTGCAGCATGAAATAGAATTGAGTTTATACTTTTGATTGCACTTGTATTAAGTGATTTCTGAAGTTTGGCTTTTATAAATTCAGTATGAATAGAAGATATCATTTTGATGCTTTCTCAGGGTCAATCAACTCATTACTAATGATTCTTCCCAAAATATAACCCCTCCAACTACCAAGGGGAGGGGACAATTGGTTTGGTGCATGTTTGTAAATGTTCAGTATGTGGCATTGATATTTTAGACACATTTGAATTTTGATCATACCTTGAAAATTACTATTTCACATGTCATAGATTAGAATTGAAGCCTAAACAATTTAAAATATCTATTACTAAATATAGATTATCTTGCTTTTTGCTCATAGCAAACAAATATTAAAATCATGTAATAGAATTTGTATTCTTCATTATTCTGTTAATTAAAAAAAAAGAATACTGATAATAGATATTTATTTTATTTTTTGTTTTTCTTCAACATTTTTTAAATTTTAATTTTTTGTTTGCATTTCATATACAACAGGTTAAATGATAGTCTAATAAATGATGTTCTAAGGTTTAAGAAAATTATTTTATATTTGTTAAACTGGTAAAAAAGCTTAACTGTGTGTGTGTGTGTATGTATGTATATATAATATATATATATATATATATATATATATATATATATATATATATTTAAATCCTTGAGTCTGTCAGTTATTTTAAGGATTTGTATATTCATTATAAATAACTGCCAATATTTGTTTCTTATGTGTGTATGTATGTTTAAAAAGATTAATTTAGGTGTGTATTTTGTCTTATTTAATATTTGTTTTTATATACCATAAAATTATGAATATTGTTGCTTTCATATTAAATCAATCTCATGTAAATGATAAAAGATTTAAAGTTAGATTTTAATGACCTTAGTATATTTGTTTCAATTTTTAAATGCACCTAAATTATTTGATTGCCATACGTATTGTGATATAAGATGTTTAAATGTTATAAAATTATGATGTTGAGGTGTTTTATAATGAATTTATAGACACTAAAAATTCATTTTTTTTATATTGAAAAGTATAAAATATAAACCTATTCTACAAATGCAAATAATTATAGACTATCATATCACAAATCATATATTACAAACAATGTTCTTTTTTTTTTTTTTTTCATATATGTACAATTAAATATAAGTACCAGACTTTTCACTTTATTTTATTTATTTTATTTTATTTTTTAAATTTTTCATGATTTTATGTTGCATTGTTATTTTGACAGTTGTATTAAATTTTGCTTTTTCAGTACCGTGATAAATCACCCTTTGGCTCGCCCAATGCATCTCAAAAAGAAGTTTCCCCTCCTCCAGTACCACCCCGAAGATCCCCTTTGCACTCACCCTCCACATCACCCAAGCCTCCAAGGTAGGCTTTTCTAGAACACTATTAATTCAATAATACATTTCATCACCACCAAAAAACACTTACATTTTTATCTAATTGTTTTAGTTTGTCCATTTTAATATTTTAGTGCTTTATCATCCTTTCCTGCTTCAATAACTATGGTAGCACAGATTTGGACATAATCTATCTGTTCATCACTTGTTGGTTGAAATATTTAGAAATTTGAAAAAAAATTTTTTTTTAAATAATGAAAAATGTATGACATGCCTGTGCAATATCTTTATTTCTACTGTTATTTTGTCTGAGCAATAAAATAATTGAATCAAACATTTAGAATAAAGTAGAGCTTATTTCAAGTGAGAATCATTGTTGCTTTTTGTATGAAATAAATATGGACTGATTCTCTGAATTTTTTTTTTTTAGTTGAGGCTTGATAATTTGTATCATTTGGATTATTTGGACTATTTCCCTCATCTTTATTGTTAGCCGAAACGTTGTACAGATAATAATAAAGATGAGGACAATAGTCTGAATAATACAAATATGGACTGTTGTCTTTATCAATAAATAAGTCAAAATAATTGTCACTTTTTATGCACATTTTTTTAATTAGTCATTTTTTTTTCTCTACAATATTTGTCTATTGCTGTTATTGGGCAGAATTAATAGAATTCCTGAAAATTCTTAAAACAATTTATACCAAAAATATATTTATTCTAAACTTTCATCATCTATTTGGTAAAGACATCAGAATGGACAGAAGCATAGAATTATGGGACTTTAGTAACAATTTTGCTGAATAAGAAGAATCTTTTTTTTATATCTTTAGAGTATGATATAGCACACAACTTTTACAAATGAGTTATAAAGGTATCTTAGAATTTAGTTTTCTTTCATGCTACAATCTGCTTATGTAATGTTAACATGTAAAGAATTATACTCTGACAATAAGCTAATATAAGAGATTTATAGGAAATTACTCTGCTGAATATGTATGTAATGTTCATTATTTAAAATAAATAAATTGTTGGATACTAATATATGATACTGCATTTTTCTTCTCTCTAAATATGTATCTAAAATTTTCTGAAAGCTTTAGTCATAAAAAAGAACATGCTATAAAATTGTACATGAAAAATATTTTGATGTTTTTGTAACTTTTTGCTTTTTGTGTCTTCACTGCTTTTTAATTATGAACTTGAAATATTTTCTGTATAAGGAGATGACACATTTGGATTGTCTAAAACTTCATGTCTATCTGATTTTACACTTGATTTATGATCTTTTAAATACATTAAAATGAATCAAAAGACCTGGCTGAGTGTGTGTGATTTTATATATATATATATATATATATATATATATATATATATATGAAATTTGTGTACAGTGTTCAGGTGCACCACAACTCACACATATGTATATAATCTCATTCCCAGTTGATTTTTTTTTATTTGAGGTTATTGTCATTAAATCACATTAACTATATAGTTTTAGATATCGTATAAGTACAATGTAAAAAAAGGTTGTTGGGGTGGCCTAAAGTCGGTATCAGCCAGACAGCAAGGGAGTCAATCCCCTTTTCACTAGACCAAGTGAACCAAGGAGATTATTTTAGCATCTGAGGTGGAGTGCCACACCTACCATCAGCTTCTTACTTTACCGCACAGATCCCTGTGCTGAGTTGGCGTGAGTCGGTATCGAACCCGGAACCTTGTGGTTCCTAGTCGAACACTCTACCGACTGAGCTAAACTGGCCCTACAATTGCAAAATATTGCTGTTATGTTTGTGATAGCATTGGTCAACTAGATTGATATAAAATAAACAATTCTTTTAGGCATTGGATTTTCCCAATTAACAATTCTTCATGGCATCATTTCAAATAAGATAAATAGATGTGCATTATGATTTAAACTTTTTTTTTTATCATTTATCTCCATATTTTGATTTGGTCATACAACAATTATCAAAATTAACATTAAAATGATGATGCTTAATAGTTTCTTTATATTTGTATCATTTAACCATTTTATTAATAAAACTCTATACATCTTATTGCAAGTTTCATGAATTATCATATTTTTCAATAGTTTGCTTATATCTGTTATTTCTTTTTTTGTGGAACATTATTACAGGAAAATAGGAGATTTGTATTTAGCTGTTTTTTCTAACTTGAGTATCAAGTAATTATAATTCTTAAGCAGTTGTTTGCACAAACTGCAAAAATTTCATTACATTTTTAAAATTATTAGTTCAGATTTTGTTCACTAATTTCAACAAATTCACTATTTAAGCAACTTAAGCCACCAACGGCAGCATTTAAGCAGATATCAACAAGTCAAATTCTCTCATTATATAATGATAGAATTTGACTTGTTGATATCTGCTTAAATGCTGCCGTTGGTGGCTTAAGTTGTTTATTATTTAGAGAATTTATATCTTGCAAATATTAACACTAAGCATTAAAATATTTTAACAAGTATGTTATAGCTGATAGTAGATTGAGGTCAAGGGAAACTACTACTCTTTAATTAGCAGTTGATAGACCTGGAGTTATCTATCTTGGGTAGACATATGCAGCAGTATGCGTGTGTGTAATTTATACTTAATTAAAAAAATTAGTTGAAAACTTGCGGCCCAATTGAACTGAAGACTTATTTTTCAAGTTAGAGCATTTAATTGTATTGCCGAATAAATATTGCACTATGTACTATTTTTGTTGTGTTACTCTAACAAAAATACAGAAATCAGATTATTATATAGATAAATGTGGTGAAAGGAGACTTGCTTATTCATGTAAAAAAAACAAAACAACCAAAACAGTGCACTTTTGTAGATATCAGTTATTTGCTTTCTAGACAAATTTGACCTTTCTGATCAATTTTAAGAAAAATATTCTCTGGGAGTGGGTACCAGGATTGGGGGAGGAGCATGAACCCAACAAATACCATTAAAAAATTTCTTGAAGAGAAAGGAACTCCCATGCTAATTTTCATCAAGATTGACCCATTAGCTTATGGAATCCATAAGTAACCAGCACACACATGTAAGCAAAGGAAGTGAATTATATATGGAGATGAAATTAAAGAGAATTCATAGTTTTTTTAAATTTAGCTACTTTACAGTATGTTAATTTTTAAAATTTAAATTGTTTATCAAGAAAAAGAAACAAACTATAGTAACACATTCTTTTAAATATTTGGGCGAGGGAAACTTTTCTGACCCACCAATACTTTTAATTGTAAGGGTATAGTGTTACCAAATATATACTTGACCCATAAAGTATGTGTATGCCTTAAAATGCTTTATTTGTTTTTCCATATTGCCATTCATGTACTTAAAATGAGTTACATGTAATACAAAAGAAGAAAAAGTCTCCAGATTAATTTGAGCACTTATTTTGTCTTATTTCATAAAAATTGTTTAAAGAATGTAAACATATTTTGGAGTTGTTTTGTTTTTTTGTTTTTTGGGTTGATTGTTTTAATGATAATTTCCAATCTGAAAAATAATTTTCCTAAAGTAAAAATGTTGAAATATTTTCTTTTCTAGTAAGAACTTTTAATCTTTACTTTTACTCTCAATTCTGAGAAATGGATTGTGTAGGTTCACTTGAAGTGACAAAAGATGACTCACTATGTAAAATACCTCAAAATTGAAGACCTTTTGCATTTGTGCATTTGCAAGTCATCCTTGGTACCTGTTTGACAGATTTTATAAACATTCAAAATTCAAAACATGGAAAGCGATAAATGAATAATATTTATAAAAAAAAAAATTTTTTTTAAATCTGAAATTTATTTGAAAATGTGTGCTAATATACTATTAAACCAATTTTTTGTATTTTATCATCAATTTCCATTCAATGTCCATTTTGTTATACATACTAGTAGAAGAAATTTTTATATTGTGAATCATCGATAAGATAATAAATTCTTTATGATTTTGCATTTTTAAATGTTTCATAATTTAAAACAAATTTACAAAAAGTTGGAGATCACTTACATTGTTTTTTTTTGTTTTTTTAAATTTTAAATGAGAGGTGTTTTTGAACTTTAAATATGAAAATGTTGATAATATATTCAAATCAATATTTCAATATAATTCTTATAGAAAAAAATTATGAAAGCCATTAATTCTTTAAGAATTTAATAAGTTACAAACATTTCTAGTCTTTTTTTTTTTTTTTTTTTTTTTTTAAATAAGTGTTTTCTTGTATTTTTTAAGAAGAGGAATTTATTTTTCAGTTTCTATTCACCTTTAGTAATTTATTTACTTCTCTTAGCTAAGAATTTTGTATTTTTAATGCCATTTATTTCTTTTCCTGTTTTTATTATAAATATATTGATTCAAATGGTTTTCTATTGTTTGTTTTATCACTACCTTCTTTATGTCCTTTATATTAAGTACTACTTGTGATTATTTTTTAGCTATTGGTATGTCATCTAATTACTTTCATATTTTTAATATTTAAAAAATATTTTTTATATCCATTCATTTTATCTGCATTGTGTATTTTTTCTACATTCTGACTGGTTTTCTCTTTACTTTCTTTATATTTCATGATTGGATTTTGTTTAATTTCTCAACATTGTTACAGAAATGCCTTTAAGTTTTTTCTTCACTTTTGTCTTTGTCCTTATTCAAGATTCTATTATTCTCTTGGTTATTAAATTCTGTCTGAATAATTATCTGACATTTAAAAATCATTAACAAATTTTTTAACATTTTTTTCCTTGATTACTTTTTCCAAAAAAACACCTTTGTATATTGTGTTTGCTTCAGACTCAACTGTATATCTATTTTCCCATAATTTCTTTTAGCCAATATTTTCTGCTCGTGATGCATAAACATCACTTACATAGCCCAAACTAATATAGGCATAGATTTAATTCAAAGTTTTATTTCATTTTAATTATGTCTTCTATATTCTATTGTCTTTATTGGTTTGAACTTGTATAAACTACTATGATCAAACATATGTTTCTATATTTATTTTTGTCTGTAACATTTTTCATAAAGTGCACAGATCCATTTTTATTCTTGGCAATAGGTGGGGAATCAACACTTTGATTCTTGGTAAAATGCACAGATACTCAGATCCTATGAAGAAGTTCCAATTCATACATAAAATATATAATTCTCATTTTTTATCCGTACTATGCTTATAATGTTTATAAGATAAGTTTCAATTTTATCAGTTATCAGTTATCTGTATTTCTGGTTATGCCTCAAGTTTGATAATTTTTGTCTTTTGTTTGTAGTCGTCGTAAGCTTCCTCCTACGCCCTCCAGTGATGATGACGATGATGATGATGAAGTGGCTCTTGAGGGAACAGGTATGGCAGCCATTTTTCTTTCTTGAAATTTCAGACAAATAGTTATTGATAAGATATTAATAAAATAATTTAAAATTTTTACTTTTTTTTTTTTTTTTTCTAAAGTTCTGTCTGAAATGATCAAGCTGATAATGAATTTAATTTCTCCATTGTTTTTATTTTTAATACTGTTATCAGTAAAAGGGAAAATGGAGAAAATTATAAGTTATTGTTATGTTAAACAATAAATAATATCATTGGACTGACAAATTTGAGCAGTTTTATTGATTCATTTTACAGGCAGGTTTCATGTTTTAGACATCAAAAGTTCAAATATTTTTGTGTATTTATATATTTAAAAATAATCTTTAATAAAGCATTCATATATTGCATTAAAATATATGATTGAAATTAGCTACATTTTTAATCAGATGTAGATTACTTACATTTATATAATTTAATGTCACATGAAAAAAGAATTATACTTTCTTTATTCTTACAAATTAGTGCAAAATTTAGAACTCCATCTACAATACTTCTGATGAAAATAATACATGTCGTCCTGTAATATTTTATTTAACCAAAATATTTTTATATTCTGTATTTGATTAAAAATATTTACTCTCATTTAATCAAATTTTTTTCTTAGTATTTAAATACTTTTAGAATTTTGAGAAGAAATGTATGTAACATTGAAAATTAAGGATAGATTTTTTTTTTTTTTTTTAAATAAATCTTTTCAATTGAATTTAAAAAGAAAAAAAGTGAATTATTGAAACAAATATTTAAAAATTATTTTCAGAATTATCATCCAACAGCAAAATTGATTCAAATTTAAAATTTAGATGATACTTAAAAACTTCTCAGAAGTTTATTGTGTGAGTAATGATCAAAGAAATTGATCAAAATTCAAAGCAAATAAAACCTCATAGATCATTGGTATGAATGATCCTTTAGAGAAATATTTAGAATAAGTGGTTATTTTTACTGATAATTACCTGTTTGAAATTAATTGTTATGACTCTGTCTATTAGTAGAAATGCTGTTCGCAATGGATTAAATTCATTTACTATTATTCATAAACATTTTACTGTTTATAAACATGACAAGGATTTAAAACTTTAATAATTTTTTTTTTCAAGACTGTTTTAATCTAGCTATATTTCCAATTTTGAAATATGATGGAACTATATATGATTTTATGAGTTTCTCTTTGAAATAGTTTAGTTTAAAATGTTTAACTTTAAATTGTTGTCATTTATAAGTTTCAACTTGTTCAAACTTGTTTAGCATCTCGAGAGATTTGATGTATTAATAAACTTGAATCTTAATTATTTAAACATATAATTCCAGATAAAATTCTATGTATTTATTTTTAGATTTTAAGGCTTAATGAAATTTAAATTTAAATATTGTCAACATATTTTACATATCAGTACCATTTAAATCAATTAAAAAATTATCAAAAGTTTAAAGATAAGTTTACAATAAATTAATCAGTGCATTTCAACACTGAATTTGTGAAAACCAACCTTCAAATTGTGTATTTTTTTTTGTAATCATTCAATAAGCATTTAGTTTTGCTATTTCATTGTTGATAATTATGGACTAGTTCTCTTTAAATTAGTAGAATCAGTATTGCCATTATGATTGCCAAGTATTCTCCCTATTTTCTCTTTTTCTCTCTCTCTTTCTCTCTCTCTCTATCTCTCTCTCTCTCTATCTCTATCTCTATCTCTCTTTCTCTCTCTCTCTCTTTCTCTCTCTCTCTCTCTCAAACTTCTTTTTGGGTTTTGTGCTGATATAAGTCATGCTTTTTCTTATTCTCATTTCAATCTTTTTTTTCTTCCTCCTTTTTTTTTTCTTTTAAATTTCTTTATTTTTTGGTTTGCATTCTATTAAAAAAATAAATCTTTCATTCTATATTTCTATATTAGTCTCTTTACATTGATGTATTGGGATACTTTGCATCTCTGTGAACAGTTGACCTTTTTGCTGTTGTTGGATATTGCATTTGTCTTTGTTTCTTCTTCTTCTTCTCTTTCTATTCTTGCTGGACTTAAAACTCATCTCTACTGCATGCAATTTGCATGTCATTCATTGTTGTGTCTTTCCTGTATTCATTATGGCACTGACATTCACATACTTAGATATCTGTATGACCTGGTTGAAAGAATACTAAATATATTAAGGACAATGAAAAAGTTCAATTCAAACAGATTATTTCTATTTGCATAGTATTTGCATAGAATCTGTAAAATAATAATAAAAACAAAATATCTGGCATAAGTAAAATTCTTTTTCTTTTTTTTTCCAGTGAATATTAAAAGTATATATTTATTATTAAATTCACAGTTCATTTATATTGTAACTAAAGAGGCAAAGAAAAAAAAGTTTATCAAATGTAAAGAGATAAAAGTGAATGCAAATGTAATTAATATAAATGTTATTAATTATATAATTGCTGTTTGTAGCAATCCAATGTAAAAGCAATTTTCCTATTCTATTGTATAGACAAGTGCAGACACTTGTCTATACAAAAATATCCATTATTTTTATTGCATTACTGTTTTTGAAAAATCATTCAGCATGCATTAAAGTCTTTATCTTCCATGAAAAGATAATGACTTTGTTACCATTAACTATAAATTAAAGACAGCCTGATAAAACATGTTAAACTAAATCTAAGTCTCATCTAATTCTGATTTTGAGGGAGGAGGTCCAGGTGGCATAATGGTTATCATCATAGAAAATGGACTTGACTAACCACACACAAACCCTGAACAAGGATGTTTGCATTAATACCTTTAGGAAAGGCATGAATCCATCTATTTTACCCCCATCTATGGGTAAATAGTAGGACAGACTTACCTTATAGGTAGAAAGGAAAACTCTAAATTCAAAACCAAGGGATTTGGACTTAGCAAATCCACATCATAAAAAGCTATTTGCTACTGAAACCGCAGCCCCATTACTAAAGATGCATTTGTGGTGACTGCTTTAATTTACCTTAGAGGACATGACCATTGCAGAACCACATAAAATGCTGGCAAACAAGATGATTCCTAAATATGGAAAATAGCTGTTGTCATTATTCTTCTTTTTTTAAATTGGTATAAATATTTTTTTCCTATAAAAGGTGGGGAGGATAAAAAGGTCTATATTTCAAACCTGGCCAAATTTTTCACTCACTCTATTTGCAGGTAACAGTTTATGAAATATCCAAACACTTTTCTTATGCATCTTTCTTTTTTTCTTAAGAGATCATTATCTAAACTTTCTACAACATTGCTGACATTTTCATCATTGAACCCAAAATACACAGCCCAATTATTTTTCATGGCTTCCTTTGTAGAATTCATGCAAAATATGATAAAGCATTAAGTCTTCATGAATTTAAAAAAAAAAAAAAGAATAAAAGAAATTCTGTTGACTGATTGTACAAGAGCTGAGTAAACTGCAAATTAACATTTATGTAAAAAGTTTCACTGGAAACTTGCACCAATCTAATATTTTATCATTATTTTGCATATTGAATTCTTAGAGAAAAAAAAATTAGTATCACCCAGATTTGAATGTATTGTAGGAATAAAAAATATATCTTGATAGTGACTGAGAGTTTGCAAGATTCTTGGAAACTTTTTTGTTTTAGTAATTGTCTAGTGTTTTTTATAAAAAAATTTCTCAAATGTTCACCACATTTTCGAGGTTTGGTGATGTTTTTTTTTTTGTTCTTGTTTTTTTATTTATTTATTAAAAAAAAAATAATTTGGCAGTGTAATTTTATAACAGTTTTGTCAATCCATAGATTAAAATCTACTTGTAAAGTTATTTTATTGTAATGTTAGTGTCATCTTTGCTGCATAGAACTATAACAGTTATATTTGGCATATATCAGAGGGTTGGTTATAAAATATTTCTGAATATTTAATAAGTTTTAGGGTCTCTCTCTCTGTGTCTCTCTCTTTTGGTTATTCCTCTAATTACTAAGTTAAGGGCAAGAGAGACTGTGTTAAACCCTTAACTTATTAAAGATTAATAGACTGTATTGTTTTTTGTGCCTAATCATTTTTGTTTTATTTTAACCTTTATACAATCACAAAGAATACTCCTTGTTTGTAGTCCTGTAAAAAGTAACAGGATGGCCATATTTGTTTTATCATTTGCTTACTGTAATAATATAACTTGCATGATCCATTTGATGTTTCTGTTTGTCTTCCAAATACTGACAATAAATAATAAATAACATAATTATTATAATAATACATTAAAAAAAATAAAACATCTGTGATCATAGGTCTAAGTCATTGAAGTTTCATTAAAATTTGTGGCAATAATAAAAAATGGTTTAGCCTTTTCACTTTTTTTTGTCCAATACGTTCACTAGATAATAAAGTGGGTTAAATCAAACTTAATGGACCTAAATTCCACCATCATATGTCACCCCGCTGAAAGAAAGAAAAAAAAAAATCAGGGAATTAACCGAATTTAATGAAATTTTCAGTGTTGAGATATTCATGAGTAAAAGATATAATGTACCAGTTATTTTATTTAAAAACTTTTACATTTTTTTAGGTCAGTTAACTTTGAACCACATATCTTTGAAGCGTAACACAGATTCTCAAAGATACGTAGTTCAAAGTTAACTGACCTGAAAAAATGTAAAAAATTTCATTAAATTCAGTTAATTCCCTAATTTTTGGTATTTTTTTTCTTCTTTCGGTGGGGTGACATATGATGGTGGAATTTATGTCTGTTAAGTTTGATTTAACCATAAAGTGTATTACACTTTATTATCATTATCAGTTTGTCAATGCAATTAAAAAAAAGAATAACTTGATATCTAAAGCCAATGAAAAGTCAATACTTTTGTATTGAGTTATTATAGAGGATTGTTTGTATGTAGATTGCTTATATGAGTGTTGATGTATCTAGAAAATGACATGATTCATGTAAAAAGGAATATTTTATTTGAATTTAGTACATTTTTCTGTGATTGAATGTTTTGTAATTGCTGGATCACGGCTTCTTGACTACTTGGGATCAAATTAAATTTAATCTTAGCTTTATATCAATTAAGATATTAGAGACGGTGAGATAAGACATTTCATGTCTCCCACAACATATTCTAGTTCTTTTTTCTTTTTATCACAAATTAAAAAAAATCACTCAGTTTTAAAAAAAAAAAAATTATCTTTTTTATTTTTTTATTTCAAATATATTCTTCCTTTCTTTGTTATCTACTAAAATTCTTTGGGTTTGTCTTCAATTCTTAAAATAATTTTTTTTAAAGGCATTTTTAAATCTCATCTACAATGTGTTATTTTTGATTTTGACAATATATTAACCATTGTTTTGTGATTATTCTTGCTCAATATTATGGGTGTACTATGTTGGTTTTCTATCTGGTTAAAAACAAAAACAAATGGAAGGAAAAACTGTCTAAATCATTTGCACAATATTTCCTGAGAGAGAATCAATGAAAAAGTATTAAAAAAACAAAAATAAGTGACATTTAGAAATGTAAAGGATAGTTTACTTAAAATATTTCCTTTTGTTTTTATGCCCCTCCCCCTGCCTTTTTAAAAAACATTTTTATTGATCTATTTCTTGGTTTGTTCTTCTTGAACTCTTAATGACATCTGAACAGTCTCCACCTGTTGTTGATGTTATTTTCTTTTATGAAAACTGGTTTGCCTGATTTTAAGCAAAAAAAGAAAGCAAGTGTCTCACTGGTGACTTGCATCTATCAAAAATTATTACTAATCTGATATTTACAAACAACTCTTCTTGTTCCGCCCTCTCTTGTCCACTTCTTCTTCTTCTTCCTCCTCTCCTTCTATTAGGGAAAATCTTTTGTTGTGATAATTTCTTTCTCTTAACTATGATACCATGTGAAACAAAACAACTGAGTAAGCAAGCACCTTCCTTCTGCTACTACTAGGCAGTAACACTGGAATTTCATATGCACAACTCTGCTACGAGCTTTCTGCAGATTTGATCGACAGCCAGTATGACAAGCCTCCTTGCTCATTACCAAGAACAACCCTTGATGGATCCTCAAGTTATATTAATTTTCCGATGTCTGCAGGTAAGGCTTGAACTTTAATCACTACAAGCAGCATGAGTTTATGCCTGCCACTGCAGCATGCTTGGACCTTGCTCATTTCTTGAGCACTCTCATCCCAATACCTTCTTGAAGGCTATTTGAGCAACAGATCCCTCTTAAATCCTCTTTACTAGTTTTTTTAAATTTTTTTTTAAAACACCTCACTCAGCCATTTTCCAAATTTATTTAGAGTTGTGCTTTAATTTCCTCAACAAATATTTCTGTAGCTCACAATGTCATTTAATACAAATGTTTAATCATAAATTGCAAATCAAATAGCAAATTGATCTCTCAGATCTTAGTGAAATTCCCTTACCTTTTCTCTCTCTCTCTCTCTCTTCTGTAATGACTGCATTTGTTTGCTATTAAAATCATCTAAAAATTAATTTGTAGTTTAAACTTTAGAATTATGAGTGTACAAGCAGATTGATTGTTTTAAGTGAATAAAAACAGTTGCATTAGTAAGCTTTCTATTCAGTGAATCAAATTGTTTATTCACTTTGTTTAGATGAACTGAGGTGTTGGCACTTGTCTCAGTAATTTCAGTTGAGTGTTATTAAATATAATTGGGGTTAAATTCTATTTAGCTGTCAACTTTTGCATTCTATATTGTTTTCTTCTAGTAAATATAGATATATTTATAGATATATTTTTTATTAGGTTGCTGCAAAAGCTTCCTTTTAAAAAAAATGATATGACAAAATCTTTTGGCATATCATCATTATTCAGCCATCAATTTTTCCTGGCTTTTATGATATTTTTCAGCTAAATTTTCACTATCTTTAATTTGTTTGAACTGCTTACCAAACAAGATGGGGGTAATCTGAAGTTGATAAATATGGAGAATATGCTACTTGTAAGGGAGAAGGGGGAGAACTTCCCATCCAAGCTACCAAAAGACATTGTCAAATAGCAAAATCTCCAGTCAATTTCTTTGCACAGAAGGCCTTGTTTTTACCTCACTGTGTCATTCAGGGAAAAAAAAAAGAAAAGAAATCAATTACTCACTAGTGTTATGCAGTAATAATTCATCTAGGTTCCAGCAATTTATAATAAAGAAATTTCCTTGTAAATTCCACCAAACACAGAACTCCTCTCCACTTTATAAAGTGGATTCTGTTTAGGTTCAAATATTGAAGGATCTCTTGGATTAATCCAGGGTTTCTTAATTTTCAATTTTTGTAATGAATCCATTTTTTCATTATCAGTTGACTATCTTGTCTAAAAATGATTTTTCTGTGTCAAACAAAAAGAAATGGATAAGTATTCATATCTGTAAGTTTAGGGGAAGCCTATTTCCCCTTAACATTTGTGATATATTCACAAGCAATAAAGAGCTGAGTAAAACTTTTAAAAAAACTTTACCTAACATTGTTCTGCTGACTTTTGCATCAATCTGATACTTCAATAATGTTAAATCTATTTGCTATATGCAGGCATGATTAATGGTTCTCAAAAGTTGTTGAAAATTATATCAATACTTTACAATGCATCAACACCAAACAATGATTCATTGTTGTTTCTGTCTCCTACTCCACTTGCAGTATTCTACTTTATTCACTTTATCTTGTCAACTAATCCCCCCCCCACCTATCTCTCTGTCTCTTGAAGATTTTTGTTTTGAGAATGATTCCTTTCTAATCTTCTAAAGAGATTTCTCCAATCATTGTATTTCAGTAGTACAATCCCCTCCCACAATCTCTATGAACATTTTCTGCTGATAAATAACCAAGATTTATAACACAATGAAGAAGTAATGTTTCTGTTGATAATAACGGACCCCCCACCCCACCCCATTAGAAATGATTGAGACTGTTCACACCTATACAGTTGATGTTAACAAGAATTATAAGGAAGAAAAGAGGAATATATATATATATATATATATATATATATATTAGCCACCATTCAAAACCCTAATTTTTAGAAAATTATATAATTTTATCAATCCTCTGTATAGATTGTCTAGAAAACCAACCTGTTGCTAATTTTAACTTTCAAGTCTGGTGCATTAACACTAGAAATTTAAACTGTTTTATATACTAATATCTGCATGACATTTAGTTTTTATAGACTTACAACAAAGCTGTTGTAAAACATTACAATTCAGCACATTTTTATCACCCTTTCAAATAGACTAAAACATTCCTTTATAAAAAATTTAAAAAACCAAAAAAATAAAATAAATAAAAAATAAATAAATAAATAAAAAAACAAATGTAGATAAAAATTTGATCCAAAATTACTTGTTTCTAATGAAATAGGAAGTTGACCCATTTGCATTTTTCAGTTCAAGTATGTCAGCATTTGACCTTTATCAAAATATTTAGGGGATTGGCTATAGCTATAAATGATTTAAAAAGCTTACTGTTTCTTTTTCTGTCCACTTGTTGAAGGTTTATAAAAGTAACAAGTGAGAACCAGGCTATTGCTATTCTGAAAACTGACACCAGAACTACTATGTAACTATTTCCATTATTAAGTAGGTATGGACATGAACAAAAATATTTTTCTTTTGGTAACGAGTTATCAATAGAAAAATCTATTTTTTCTGCCACTCAGTGCTTACTTTTTAGACTAATTGTCAAGGTGATATGGTGGGATATATATATATATATATATATATATATACACACAATAGATTTTAGCAATATTATATATTTTATTTTTCACTCTACCACCGGAAATATGAGTGGTGGAGTATTGGTAATGTCAGAGGGCAATTATAAGGAAAGTTGAAACTTAACGTTAGTCAACACTCAAATACAACTTACGTTATTTTCCTTCTTTTAATTTTTTTTTTTAATAATAATAAATCTTTCTTTATTACCAGAATTTGCTGTGCCACTATAAGGAAAGTTTTGATTTATTTAATAAATTCTACCCACAATATCACTTGTTATATAAACATTTAATTCTTAGACATTTTGTGATATCATTTTAGATGTTTCCTTTTTGGCTGATTTTATATATATATATATATATATATATATATATATATATATAATCCCATTTAAGGTCCCTTTACAAGCTTAAATTCAAATTTGTAGCAAAAATAATTTTTGGTTGCAAATATTTTATAGAATTTGTTTTAAATATAAAATGCATAAAAAATTATATTTAAGCACCAGTAGCTTAGAATGCTTATCTATTTGCACATACATTTTAACTAAATTCCATTTTTCTCTCTTTTTAAGCATATAGTTTGATTCTAGTCTAATAGAAATCCAGTAGTGTTTAAAAAAAAAAGTACTGTTTATATTATAACTAAATTTTTGTATGCTATTCACTTCCTAGTATTTACTAATTCATTTAGTCTTAACACTTTTTACCAACTACCTCAAAATCATTGTGATAGGTGCTTCTCTCATGTATTTGTGCAGCTTTTTTATTTGCAATGACCCACTCCTTCTTTGTAGCAATGCATGTTTCAAATATCAGGTTTAGATTTTGAATCTTTTTTATTATTATTATTATTATTTTATTTTATAGATATTACAGCCTTAATATAATAACATTTAAAGTTTGATTATTGTTTTTTTTTAACTTGTTTCTTTTCATTTCTTAGTCACTTCAAGACTATTTGGTATAAATTATCTCCACTCTGACATATTGGAAAGAATTCAAAGAATCACATTAAACATTTTTTTTTACCTCTAATTGTTATATACCCACTTCATCTGCTGGGTATATAATGGGGAGAGAGTTTTTAGGAGGTTCTATTTTGTCAACTGGCCATATTCTTCTGGGGGGTGATTTCTTACTCTGGTGGATATGGCCTCTTTTGTGCTGAGTCCGTTGTCTGTGCTCATCCTCTTTTTTTAAATGATGACACAAGACTTTGTTTATTTTTCAAAGACGTCTTTATTAAAACCAAAGCCCAAAAGGGTTTAATCACATAGTGAGCAGTTGGCTTACCTGGGAACAGACGACCATTACGTCTGCTCCCTTTGACTAACTGCCAAAATCTAACTACATTCAGTTCCCTTCTCATTTCCTTCTCAATAGTCAGCAAAAGGTGAACTGCTTGTCAATCACTTTTTCAACAAGTAATGGTAACTTTCCATTTACCATACCATTATTTAAATCTTACTACACTTAGTCATAATTTGTAGGCAACCCACAAATTATGTAACATAATATCAGTCAGTAATCAATAAGCAGTGATGTTTTTTCAGCTGTTGTTTTTTGACCCCTTGCATGGTGTGCAGGATTAGCAGATCATTGTCAGTGGGTTCAATTCTCATTGAGTGCCCCATACTTCTGGCCTTGTGTCACATGTAAGCTAAGCTTAGTAAATAACTACTATGTTTAGTTTAATCTTGTAACAAGACTAGGTGAGGAGGAGAGGTTGTGACAATCTTTTAAGTTAGGAGAAACTGCCTTATTTGAAAATTGGCATTTGAAACCCTAGATTTTACAAATAAATTTAATGTAGGAAATACGTGGTTATTTTTCCCCACCCCCATAAATCTGCAAATTGTTCTTTTGAAATTTGCAATGATTTTCTGGCTCTGTATATATCCTCCTTTCTCTCTACATTATATAATGTTGAGGTTTTCCATGCAAGCTGCTTAAGCTGCCATTGCATAATTAACCTTCATTTGCTTTCCCTAAATTATGGTTATCTCTGTGGAAGATCTAATTTGTAAAATTGTTTTATATCATAAATATAGGAAGCCTGTGACTTGGTAGTTTCAATTTTCTCTTTTTATTCAAATGAATAAAATACTCACATCTACTTTATCCTATAAGTGTTGTTACATTTGCATTCAAATGTTATATACAAAGATATACTTTGTTTTATACTATCTGTATCATAGTATTTAATACTATGATAGAGGTAGTATAAAACAAAGTATCTGAAGCATTTAGTTATATATTCAAGATCTATTTTAATAATGCAAATAGTAATATTTGCATTGAAACTAACAATTTATTACATCCAAATAATAAAATGTTTTTTAATATGATGTGCAAATTATAAAACATAATCTTGTTTGCTATTTATAAAATGATGTATTAATAGCTTGAACTAATATGTTTTATCAGTAATTTTGATGGAATTAACTAGTGTGTGTGTGTGTGTATATATATATATATATATATATATATATATATATATTATATATTATATATAATGTTGATATACATTAAATTGAATTTTACAGTTATTTAAATGTTTTAAGAAGTTTGCTTTTAAATAACTGTCATTGACTGCTTGGAGTTTTGCTTTGTCTTTTCTTTCAACCAATTTTTTTCTTTACTAATAATAAATTAAATCCTGCTTATTTAACTTTTTCTTGCATATATTATTAACTCCCCATAATTCCAAAATAGCTTGTATACATATCTTTCCAAGACATCAACTTTGAGCTGTCCATAAAACTTTTGTTTATGATTAAATGTTTCAATATTGGATAGAAGCCATATATCTTGCAATGATATTTTAATGGTATTCTTTGTGAATGTTGTAAATCTGACTTATAAACTAAAACCTTTTTTTATATGTACTTTTTTTAAAAACATGCTTTCATGAATTAACCAATTTCCAATTTAAAGACATTTTAAAAATCTATTATTGAGTATTGCTAATCTCTCATTTTTGTCAGGTAATGTGGTAGAAACTTGTTGACATAATAAAAGTTTATCATTGTTTTGTTTGTTCACAAACTTTTCACTTGCTTTAGAAATCTTATAATTTGAAGGTAATATTTAAAGAAAAAAAGAAATTGCATTGTAAAAATTCAGAACATTTTATTTCATTCAAAGAAAAACAGCTTAAATATTCACTCTACTTCATCAAAAAAAAAAAAAAAAAAAAAGTTAAAAAAATGAATCAGTTTATATATCATACAGGTTATTCTGTTTGTCTGGATTTTTCCTATGAAAATGAATTTTTATTGTTAATTAATCTGAATATAGAAAAGTAAGGATAAAAATAATGAATCATTTAATTTCAGAATACATTTATTATAAATGTTTTTACAGGTCATAAATTAAGTATAGATAAGGATTAAATTGATAGAAACAGTTTTTCTTTGGTTTTAATAAAAGCAATCTATTTTCAAAATGAATACTGAGTGAATTGACTCTCTCGCTGTTTGTCTTTAGGAAACTAAAATTTGTCCTCTTTTCAGTACTCAAATGAATATAGATAAGTATATATGAATATAATACATTTCAATCTTAGTATGTATTCATTGTTCCTGTTGTTTTCAGTTAAATGTTAAACTTTTGTACTCACAAAAACAATCACCAAACTTCCAAGTGATTTATTAGCAATTCTTTTAACATACAAATATATATATATATATATATATATATATATATATATATATAAGATGTCCACAAAGTTAGTGTGCACTTTAAAATTTATAATTCTTTAAAGGCCACACAAACTTTATGGACCTCCTGTGTGTGTGTGTGTGTGTGTGCGCACACATTATACATATACACACATTATGTATAAAATCAAATCATTCTATGACTTAGTAGATTGGTAGGGGCTACCTTACTGGGTTCTTCATGGCATTTCTCAATGCAAAAGAAGTTTTTATCAATACCTATTTCTTCTTCAATTAATATGCAACACCTTGTACTGGGTTATATGGTACCAGCAGCAAAACGAGATCCTGACCTAATCCATTAAAAGGGATGTTTCATGCCCTTTCCCAAGATCATTGTGTTCACTTTACACAAACTACCACAGTCAGAATTTGAACTCAGTTTACTAATTCCATTTTTCATGCTGTTAAGATTTAGACCAACTTTGTCTTCTGCCAGAATTTTGTAAATATGTTTTTGTTTGGTTGTTATATTCCCATTTTATTTTTGTATCTCTCTTGGATTACACACTGCAAAACTTGAGTAAAGGGATGTGTTAAAAACATTTTGATTAAGTAAACTATTGAAGTATCAATATTATTAAGAAAAAAAAATTGAATACCATTTTCTTTTTCCTTTATTTTAAAATGGTTATCTGGCATCATCATCATCATCTACATTAATACGTACTTATCAATTCTTTAATTCTCTGATATTGAACGTTTCCACCTTACAAACAATTTCCTGGCATAGGATGCTGACTTAACTTTATACATTGGGAACAATACAAGCAAAAAAGTAAGTAGACAAAATACTGAGGGGGTGGGGTACATCACTTGTCCCTACCGAATATTTTGTTCAACATGAAATTGCAGATGTTGCTTTATATCTTACCTTCCTCCTCCATAAAAAAAAGATCATAACCTATTTTAATTTGATATTGATTTTACAACACTTTTTTAATTTTTTTAAGGCAACTAATATTGAATATAAGCCAAAGGAGAACATTTTGCTTGGATATATATTTTTTTTTTTTTTTTAATTTCAGATTTTTTTCTGTTAACAAAAATCATTATATGATCTATTGCAATATAAATTCCCCTTATACGGTGTGTGTATATATGTATGTAATATATATAAAATATGTGTGCATATACATACATATACACACATTATGTATAAAATCAAATCATTCCATGCCTCAGTAGATTAGTAGGGTACCATACTCAATATTCATTATTTCTCTTTTTGGTATTCTATAATCTTGAAAAATGCATTCATAAAATTAGTTATGATTATAAATAAACAAAAAATCCAAAAAACTATCAAATCAATATTATTGTTTTTTATTTGATGTGACATTTGATTGATAAACTGAACATGTTTTGGGTAATTGGCTTTTTTGTCCTTTTTCATTAATCCACTTGTAACTTTTTCATCATTAGAACGGCTGCTTTACATCATTATGCTCTGCTTTAATTTTTTTTTCTTTTTTGCTTATTGCTACTTTAACCCTTCTTCTGAATTTTGTTCTCTTTTTTCCATTTGTTATTTTCATTAGTGCAACAGTTCAGTTCATTTTATTTTTTGGTCTTTCAGGGAACTCGAAGAAAATGCCACTTCGAGCTGGTGATTTAGATTGCCCACCACCAATTCCACAGCACCGACCAAAACCTGAGGAGATACCAGCTAAAATGTAAATAATCTTTTTCTACACATCTTGTACATGTAATATTGCATTGTTATAAATGTAGACAAAAAATTGCAACATTTTCTGAGATGGTAAAGATGGATTTCAATATTGGATGATTTTACATTATAACTTAATGTAAAAAATCAGGGCCGCCATGTCACACAAACATGTTTTATACAATAAAAAAGAAAAGAAATGAGAAAATTGAAGATGAATGAAAAAGAACATCCACAGAAAACAGCAGATGTAGTCATGTAATTTGTGTGTTTTTTTTTTTGTTTGTTTTTGTGAAATGTATTTACATTTTTAACCAATCTGATAAAATCTTCTTTGGTTAGTTGTTTTATAAAGATAAATTTGAATGTTACGATTTTACAATTGATATTCATATACTTTCAGAATAAAAATGTTTCCAATGTGTAAAGGAAATCTATAGCATTACAAATGCTTTTATCACCTCTTGGTGATGTTCTTGTATGTTTCTATCTCAAATTCCTCCAGTCTGGTCCTTTTCAATACATTATTCCTAATAAGTCTAATTATTTTCAATACATAGACAACATTTTGCTTATTTACTCACAAGAACTTAATTTAATAAAGATGACTGACAGACTAAATAAAATCAAACCAACCGTAAAGTTTATGCATGAACTGGAAACCAACAACTCCTTAACCCTTTTTTTAAATTTTTTTTTAAAGACATCTTATAAAATTATTCACAAATTTGAGTTCAAAGTCTACCATAAATCTACCTATAAAAATGACCACATAGATTTTTATTCACAACACCAAGACTAAAATTGGAATTATAGGTTTTTATCTGCACCCTTAAATATCTAGATGAAGAGTTTAATTACATAAAAATGTCCATTCTAATCATTCTCTATCTTAAACATTTTATACAATTTACAAAATCTAAAACCTTCAAAATCCACAAAAGAAATAGATCTCAAATCCACACCTAATACATTTAAACTTCCCTATAGACACATGATTTTACCTAATAACTCTTCCTTTAACTTTATAGAAAAAAATTTAAATAACCTTGGTATCAAAACAGTTACTTTAGCTTCTAAAATGATCTGAAACTTACTTAACATGAAATCTCACCAATGTATAAAATCTGACGCCAGTGTTTATATAATTCCATGCAAAGACTATGATAAAAAATATTTCGGTGAAACTTATAGAATCTTTTTAAAGTGTATATGAGATATTAGATTAGGAACGGACTTTTCCAACAATCATAATTTTAATTTCAATAATGCCATGATATTAGCTCACGTCCATAACAAAAGATTGAGACAGATTTTTGAAGCCGGTGCAATTTTGCTTTTACCCTCCCTTAACACTCGGACTGAATTTTTCAACATATCCTTTCCCCTAGGTAAATTAGTTCTAAGTAGCTACAACATACCAAACCATCATCATTTTTCTAAACAAATTTACACTCTTTTATTCCGAGTTTATTTTTTTTTTTATTTGAGGTTATTATTATTAAATCACATTTGTTATATCATCATCTTCATCATGTCACACCAGCAGCACAGATATCCAAGACAACTTCTCGCCAATCGTCTCTATCACTCATTTCCCTGATAGCTCCTCTGTGCAGCATCCAGTATCTACACAGAGCTTATCTATATAGGTATTTACTGGATGACCCACACTAGCATGTCCATGTGCTGGTTTCCATAGGAGATCGTTATTGATGCGTTCATCTTTACTTCTCCAGAATTGTCCAGATGAGTTATATAGAGCTTTATAAATGGAGTTCAAAACTGTTTGAATTATGCAAATATCCTAAGCAGTTCAAAAGTTATGAGAATTTAAAACCTCCAAATTGATTGTACGAAAGTGGACTTTTTTGCTCAAAAACTGTCAAATCACGGACCAATTCAAAACAAGAAATCCAGTAATTTCTTTACCTATTTCTTTATTTTTGGAGCAATTTTGATAAAACTTGGAATTCTTATGTAAAATTGTATGTTTTTTCTGATTCTGCACTCAAATTGTATCCAACTCTATGCTGGAACTCATTATTTAGAGAATAAGCGGTACAGATATCAGTGTTTTTTGTTTTTTAAAGTTTACCACAAGATTATTCAACATTTTCATTTTGATACTGCATGTATACACATATATAGTATTAATTTAAATAAATAACATCACTTTGAACTTAAAAATTACCTTTTTAAATACCGGCTATGTTTTATTCATACTTTTTAAAATAAACCATTTCGGTGTGTGCTGAACAAATTTGTTTACATTTTAACACTAGCTTGAAAATTTGTTTTTTTCCAAAATTGAAAGTTTCACAAAGAAAAGCCTCATGTTAAAACATTATCAAAATTTCACACATATATCAAAATAATTCTGAGAATATCTTCTATAATGATATAGGAAGGAACCAGCATCAACTTTGGTCATTTATAATTTTGCTTCCAGGGATCGGAGAAGAAGAAAAAAACAAAACTTTCTGATTGTAGTGTCTTCTAATTGAATGTACAATTTCAAAAATATTGATAAAGATTGGCCACTTTGATTTTGCAAAACAAAGTAACATGTAAAATTTAGTCTCGAAAAAACAAAAACAAAGAAAGAACATATTTTACGTTTTTGGGAGCAAAATACCATTTTGGCTTGCTATTTTCTTTCCAACCATATGAATATTTTTAAGATTGAACCAGAAATATGCGAGAAATTGCGAATTGAACTAATTAAGGTGCAAATTAGTCCATGTCTCCTGATTTGAGCTAAAGTGCTGGGAATGCTACTTATAAATTAAATTTATTCCTATTCTGTCCTTTCACTTATCCTTATGGCGGCTATGTGTATTATACAAAAATCGAACTACTTAATGATCTAAACACACAGTTGTAATATTATATTAGATTATAATAGAAATAACACATTAAATTAGACTAGGTATTTTAAACAACACGCTGTTCTAACACATATTCTAAACTACTTATACTTAATTTTAATGATACTAAATTCAGACAATTTATACTTTCATCTTTTAATCTATAGTGTCTCTATGAAATATGTCATACATTTTACTGTTTTTGGGCATCTTTGTTATACCAATCACATTCTTAACTTTAAAAAATGAACGCTGTTCAAAATACGCTGATAAGCCTTTCCCAACTGCTGTTATTAAAAACAAAAACAAACATCCATCACTGTCCAGACAATAATCTTTCCATCTTAATGTCCTGATTTAGGTTTATTAAAGAAACAAAATGTTTTAACATCAACTTCACCCTCAAGAATAAATTTCAACGTTTTTTGGAATACTTTGTTTTTCTATTTTCTATATATTGTTGAAATTATTTTCATATTTTACTCCAAAATTCTTTTATATGAAAAATATAAAACTTTTCCACATGTTTTTTCTCTTCTATGATTTAAGTTACTAATAATCCACAAAAGATTGTCATTTCTTCTTATAGGAAATAAATGTATATTCTTAGTTGCTTAAAAAATCTATATCATAGTAGTTATAATTTAATATTTGTAACATTTTTTTAAATTTAAATTCAAAATATGTCACTTTGATTATTATACAGTTAATGTAAGTATAGCAAATTATTGTTATATACACAACGATTGGCTGATGTGCTCTCCAGGTGTTTCTTGTTGAACTCTGGAACCTTCATGTTGGAATTGAGAGCCTTCATGGACCTTTCAACTGAACCATTTAATCCATTAGAGTGGATTGTTCTCCAGTAGTACACATAATATAGGCATTGTGTTAATACAGTTCTAAGTGACAATCATCTTGAGGTTGCAGGTTCAATCCTAACTACAGGTGAAAATAACATAGAATACTTAACATAACTTAACACTTGTACCCAGTTATGGTTAATGGAATGAGAACAATCTACAACTATGGATTTTGGTTTGAAGTTCTGTGAGGCTCCCAATTCTAACAAGAAACACCTGCAGAGGGTACAACGGCCGAAATGATGCATATATAAGAAAAATCTAATTAATACTTACTTCATATCAGTCTAGCAATATATATATATATATATATATATATATATATATATATATATATATATATATATATATATATATATATATATATATAATTAATGGTGATATTATGATTTCACACTCATAACTTAAAGTTTCTTGGTAATCCAATCATCAGATGAGAAGTGGTAGAGATGTCAAAAACCAGTCGTGAAATGGTTGAGATGTTAAAAATCAAATTTTTTAGCGTTTATATGAAGCGTTTTTCACGCGATGGGAAATGTAAAGCTAAAAATTGTTTTTTTAAACTGTGGCTTGTTTAACGTTTATGTGACGTGGATTGTATACACGTGATGTAATGTCATGACGTTAAATTTGTATTTAAAAAACATTATAATCAAACAAACTTGCATGGGTGTTAATGCACGCGGTGTTCAGATGAATTTTTATTTATTTATTTTTTTTTTAATAAATAAATAAAAGGAGAGCGAAAATTCAGGGATCAATTAGGGTCAGGTGGTAAGTGACACAGTAAAAATTTGTTTAAATGCCTACATTTCGAAACGAGTTCACTTATATATATATATGTTGTAAACACGGTTTGTTTTGAATGGCTTTTTGCCGATAATTTTTGGGAGAATAAGTGCTTAATTGGAGTCGTACCTAATTTTGAAAATTAATTAATTAATAATGAATTAGGCGGGAATACCTATTAAATGTATGGCTAAACAAATTGTTTAGCCATACATTTAATAGGTATTCCCGCCTAATTCATTATTAATTAATGAATTTTCAAAATTAGGTACGACTCCAATTAAGCACTTAATATATTATATATTTTATTTATATATTTTATTATTTATATATTTTAATTAATTAAACATTGTTTATTTTTATGCACTTTAGATATATAAAATTGAAGAGAAAGTTTCTTTATTACAATTGTGATATTTATTTTTATTTTAGAAAATCTGAACCTATCCACAAAGCTGCTCCCGTCCCAACTCCACGTGAACGGCTTCGAGAACGTCAGGATAACAAGGAGAACACGGAGGGTGGCACATGTAACAGTATTAATCAAGAATTTGTTGAAGACCTAGTCTCCCGTGGCTACGACAATGATCGAGTGGTTGATGCCTTAAGAGTGGCACGCAATGACCTGAAAATGGCTGAGGAAATCCTAGAGACTTTTGTCAAACGAAACTAGAGCTATGGCACAACTTTTGTGTGTGTGTGTGTGTGCATGTGCGCATATGCAGTTATGTGTATGTATATACTCATATACATGCATGTGTACGTATGTGTTAATGTATTTATGTATGTATATATATGCGTGTGTGTATGTGTTTTATGCATGTGCTTAGTGTGTACGTAGGTATATACATACACATGCACATATATACACACACACACATCCGTGTGCACATGCACATAAGATGCACACACATGCGCATCACATGTACACATTTTGCATGTAAGTGTATTTGTGTGGGTTAAAGAGAGCATGGAAGTATGTGTGAATATATGTGTATATTGTTATGAATACACGGATCCAGTTAATGAAGCTGGCATTTTTAAAAAATTGCAAAGGATAAACATTTAAAAAAGAAAGAAAAGAAGAAAAATTCAACAAACAAACAACAACAAAAAACAATAACAATAAATAAATTTAAAAATTTGGACAAATTTTGATGGTTGTCCTGGTGATGACCTTCCCTATGAAATAAGGCCCTTTTAGCCCTACTGGCTGTCTGTTGTGGAAACCAGTATAGTTTCTCCTAAAAATCTCTTCCTACCTGTTTTTTTAACAACTTTATACCTTCTCTCTCTGTGTCTCTGTCTCTGTCTCTCTCTATTATTTCCCCATCCATGTCCTCACATCTCTAAAACGAAAAAAACAAAACGTCTTGAATAATATCCTCAAGTAGAATTTCAATCTCTGCCCATTCCCCCCAACAAAGCCGATTTGCTACATCCACCTTCTCCTACCCTTCCTCTTCCTCCGTTTCCTCCTTCTTCCACCCTATCCTATTTCTTATTTTATTTATCTTTCATGTTTTCTGTTCATGTATGTATGTATGTATGTATGCCTCTTTGAAGAATTAAAAAAAATTTTTTTCTAAATTTCCTAGGTGGACACATTGCCTCTGACTTGCTGGTAACTCTCCCTTGTCCTCTTATTAAAAAAAAAGAAAAGAATGATATCAAATAGTTTGCAATTATTATTGCACAATACAGGGTTTTTTTTCTCCCCAATTTACTGCTGCTATCATTATGAATGGGAGGAGGTGGTGCCCCCCTCCCTCAATGGGGGGAAAAGAAATAAGAGGGGAAAAATTAGCCCTTGCAGACTTTTAGATATTTTTAACTCATGAAGTAACTTTATCTTTTTTTAAAAAGATAAATAATTAAGCTAAGGATAATACCAATGAAATATTGGCAATATTATGATGTATTTACTCTAATTGGTAAAATGTGGAAAAAATATTCTATCATATAAAATTGGTCCATATTAAAATCTGTGAAAATTTATAATTCTAAATCTGTCAGTCTTAATTACGAAGGTATGCATTCACAACTTATCACTCACTCTATAAAAACCCAAAGATTTAAGGATTTCTTCTATGACCTCCTTACTTATATTATTTAGTTTTATATCAGGTATTCTCTTGTAGGAATTTAAACAACAAATCATTTTCACTTGGAATACAATCCTTATTTTCTGCTAAACAGATTCTTGTGGATGCTTAGCTAGTTAAACATTTCTTACTGATATACAATTATTTTTCATATAACGTTTAGCACAGGGGTGTCTAATATGATGATTGAGATTGCACACCATTTAAACAAAAACAAAAATCTTATAGATGTTAACCTATCATCTATTCTCATCAGAGTAAGGTAGTGACCATAAATGTATTCTGTTGTATTGTGCTGTATGCAGTGATGTAAAATATGCGAACATTTATATATAAGATTAATGCAATTTATCTATGACTGGATTCTTTTTACTTCAACTGGCTGGATGGGTAAAGTAGTTTTGAGAAAGTGCTTTGCCCAAATATATTTTCACTCACCCACTAATTTTGGTCAGTTATTATGGGATGTGAGTAATGAAAAAGAATTTTCAAGATATAACAATAGGACAGAAAAGTGAAAATCTACCTTTCATAAGGGCATTAATTCTATAAACATTATTAGAAACTCTTAAATGTTTGGGGTTTTTAATTGACAGTAGAAGACCATTACCTAATGAGAATTATCTTAAAGCAAAATTACCAGGTATAATTTACATATAGGAAAATATATTTTTTTCTAAATTTTTTTTTTTTTATGATGCACCATGTAGCACCATTCACTTTATACACTTTATTTATTGAATGAAATATTCATTATTGCAAGGGCCACAACATGTGAATTTTAGGGTCTGCTGTCATATTTGTACATTACAAAATTCTATTTTGAAAACATTTTTAATTTATTTATTCCAGCAAGATACTTGAAAATAATTCAGTTAACCAAACTCCTCTGCTTTGAAAATTTAGCCTCAAAAAGTTAAGGAATGATACAATTGCCAGAGATTTTTAGTTTTGTCTGTTTTTGGAAATGTTTGAGATGGCAATCTTGAAGTATCAAGAGACAAAGACTCAGTGAGAATTTAGATCTTTAAAACAATGGCAATCAATGAATAATGAAAACTATTTTGAAACTTCAAGAGCAACTACAATTATGATCAAGACATGAAGAAGAATTATCAAGACTGTTGTGATATATGTATTTTATTTCAATTAATACTGAGAATCTTTTACTAATTTAAAATATGAACTAATATTATCAATCATTATAAGAGCATAATTTATGAATGGTTAGTTGCTCAGGAAGGAAGGAAGGAAGGAAGGAAAGAAATTCTATTAGAATGAAAGAGATCTATTAGTCTTTGTAACTGATAGATTTTTATCTATATTTGTCCATAAGGATTGATACACAAACTTTGTAATTTTTTATACTTGAAACATTGAACCAGTATCAATTAGAGTTCAGTTTCTTTTTGGCAAAATAAATTTATATAAGGGAGATAAAAAAAAAATTGAAATAATTTTGTCATCATCTGTATTGTAATACTTTTATTAAACTGAAAAACAGGCAAATTCTATATTGTGATTTTTTTTTTTCTTCTTTAACACAGGGAAAATTTTAAAAATTATTTTAGATTATGTGAATTTCTCTTATAGCAAGTAAAGTTCTATCACTGAAATTTAAAAATGAAAAAGAAAATTCATGTTATACAAGTTGTTATTCTGTTTTTCCTTTTTCAACTTTGGCAGAATTATGATTAATGGATTTAGCATTTGAAAATTAAATTTCACATTTATCCAGCCGTATATATGACCAAGAGAGAGAGAAAAAATCAGATTACTTTAGAAATTTAAAATGATTACTTATCTCCAATTTTTATAAACAATTGACATGAAATTAATGATCAATGCATAATAAAAATAGTGATGAGAATAATAGTGTGAAGAAAATGAATATTACAGGATATTATCTCAAATACCAAACCAGAAATTTCTCATAAATTTCCTTTTTCTTTTCATTGGATATAAGATTATGATTAGAAATTTATACTACAAAAAACAAACAAAACAACCTGCAATGAAATGGAGAATTTCAACCGCCTCTCTTTACAAATTCTAAAATAAATGTACATCATGTTCGGCAGTTTAGCTGCTGCTGCTGCCGCCTGGGAAAATAAATTTAACAGAAACAAAAAGTGATAGATTCTAAATTGATTTTCAGTTTTCATCTTTAATACTTTTTTCACTTTCAATTTGTGTAAGATAAAAATAACAGGAATATTGGCTTTACATGAGTAAATTTCTCCTATTACTAACCATTTTCTTTTTTTTTTTTTTTTTTTTTTGTCTTTCTTTAAATAAGAACAATAATTGAATGGACAACTTTGTTTCAGGGATGAAATATGAACAAATATTCACTTAGTAAAATAATATTTATTTTTTAATAGATGATAAACCAAAAAGATTTACATCTAAACTCCATAATTGTTTATATTTTCTTGAAGACAAGAAATATTGGCACCAATCTTCATATTTTTTAAAATTCAGTAAGCTGAAGTTGACATCAATTCCCGGCATCATTTTAACCTGAATATACAAGTATTTTTCTTTTGATATTTTTAAAACTCAAAACCCATAAGAAAGATTGTTTGCATCCTTAAAATTTAATATTAGTTTAATCTTTGGATTAATGCTGCTACTTTCCTTCTACATAACTGTCTTAGAGTGATGGAAAATATAACTTTTATTTAATCAGAAAGATGTTCTTAGAAATCATAAAGAAAATTATTTTATATGTATACTTGACTGCAGTAATTACCACCTCCTCCCACTCCTCCCTGTGTCTCCCCTCCCCCCTAGAGAACACAATTGAAAATGGGGTATTTTATCTTATTTTTTTTCACTGAAGTTCTTTGCATTGTTTTTTACTTAAAGAAAAAGAAAAACCCAACCAAAACTTAAAGACTTCAATCTATGTGAACTTTACCAGAATACATTTGAATGTTGTTTTTTTTTTCTACAAAGATTAATTTGACAAGCCTAAAAGGTAAACTTATGAATAATCTAAAGTTTTATTAACGTTTAAAGCAAAATACTTTGGGGTATGCCAGTAGCTCCCAGTATTCTTAAAAGTTACCAACATATTGAAGATTGATATTTTAGCCTATAAATAGAGCATGGATACAGACAGTAACCAAAATAAAAACCAGTGCTTGGAAAAATCTTACACAAAGTTATTTCTAAAAGTGATGATTCTTTTCATTCTAGTAAGAAAACGGTGACAAGTTAAGAAAATTGAATCAATTGTGGACATCTTTTTTTTTAAAGACTTGAAATCCTGTCTTCCTCACAAAATGCATGTGTTTAGGTTCTACTACAGGTTTTTTCTTTTATTTTACTGAAGTGCCTTTTTAACAAGTGAGTTATATAAATATTTTCAGATGTTTTCTTTAGCTGTAAAATTTCTTTCCATTCACAAATTCATCATTTATTATTGGTTATTCATCTTTCTGATGTCTCTTTTCAAAATCCTTATTATCAGTGAGAAATTTGTCTAGAGAAATTCAAAGGAACAGATTATATCAAACTCTGCTATTAAAACAGTGGATGGGTTGAGATTTTTTATTCTATTGTCAGAATGCAAGAATTTAAAAAGATAAAAGATTTTGATTTGTAGAAATTTTTCTTATGATTAACTCATAAATATTACAGTTGCATTAAATGTTTTTAGAATTAGGCCATCGTAAATTGTAACCTTGTTTCCTTTTGCCCATTCTAGGCACTTAATTTTTTTTTATCGTAAAGATGCTGTATTAAAACTAGAAAAAAAAAGAAAAAGCCAAGAGATGCTGGGGTTGCAAATATGTCCAAATGCAATAAATTGCTATTAAATATTCCTAACTGCTATTTCAACAGAATTATCATGTTACAATAAGGATAAAACAAACAAATAAAATATAATGTTCAGAGGCTATTTGCTGTTATCGAGAGCAATAGTGTCTGTTCTTTATTGCACACAGCAAGTCTTTGAGTACTGCACATTGTATCAATGAATATATTATAATTACTGTGTTGTTCCTATTTTAATGTTTGTGTACAAGTTTTGTTTTGAAAGATTTCTTGCTATATGAATTTAAGAATCTTTTCTACCTACACACATCATCACAATGACTATTTCTTTTTTATTCTCTTGCACGGTTTTTCCCCCCTCAAAATTTAAATTTGAGTTGACGCAGTTATCAGTGGAAAACAATTTAACAACCAGAAATGTTCAATTTGAAACTTTTTTTTTTCTTTCAAGGTTACACTTGATTTTATTCAAATTAAGTTCTACATTTTTTTTTTTTTTTTTTTTTTTTTTTTTTTGCTAGATTTTTATAATTTAACCTCAAATCAAATCCTGTTTACAAGGCTACGCTTCTAGGATTTCCAAATAAAAACCTATAAACATATTTATGCTAAGAAAGCTAACAGCAATGAATACATTTATTTACAATGTTTTGTGACTGGAAATAACTGAAAAGGTTTATGACCCCCTCCAACAATGTTTCTTGGAGATTTTTTGAATTTTTTATATATATATATATATATATGTGTCCACACAAAAAAAAATCGGGTTTCTATGATTTCAAGAAACTTATAAAAAAAAAGCACTAATATGGAGAAAATGTAGCATTTTTTTAAAATTAAGGTGATTGTAAACTAAATAGGCTAAATTTAAAAAAAACTAAAGAATTCTATTAATAGAAAATTAGAAAAAAAATCCCCATGCTGAAAATGTTAACATTATTTGTTATGAAGAGTCTAAAATATAAAAAAATGACCTCGATAATAAAACCAGTTGGTTACCATTACTTATATTATGAATGCCCAAGGCTTTGTGACCTCATGTTTTTTTTTTTTTAATTGTATTTCTTATGATTCATGTCTCCCACATTAACAAATATATATTATCTCTGTGCCAATATAGTTTTTATATTTACATATAAATTTCATACAGTAAATTTAACAATTATCATGGAACAGAGCTAGTATTTTATTTAAGGAAGATACAATTTAAAAATAAAATTAGGATTTCTTTTAACAATTTAATGTCATCTAAATTTGGTTTCCGGAGAAACTAATATCTCCAGTAAATTTCATAAATATTTGTGATGTCTCAGTGGTTGTCATTTTTTACAACATTGCAGATTTTCACTTAGTCAAATCTTTCTCAGGTTGTGTCCATTTTCTCTCCCTTCATACTCATATTGAGTCCACACACCCCTTCCACACACCTCTTCCACATAAGTTTTCTCAGGTGGGTGGGTGATTTACTACAATGGTTCTTTAGGGTAACGATCACAGTTTAATCATTAATGTATTAAAACTCTCTTGTTAGGTTCAAAACATTAATGTACAGACACTAAAATCACCAATGATTATTAAAAAGCCTGTTGTATGTCCACCTTACAGTTCAAATCTTTGGGTGGTGACACATTTTTTTTTTAAATGTTGGAATTTTTAAAATTACTTTACTCAAATATAAATTTGAGAGTATTGATTTTTTTTTTGTCAAAGATTTTAGTTACATTTACTGTATCTTCATTAATAGATGCAATTCAATGAGTGGTACAAGAAAATCTAACATGTTATCACTTAAAACAAAAACTTAATTTTGTGGGTAATAAGAAAATGAACTTTTGTATTACAGGCATTAAACATCATAGAAAGTTTTTTTGTTTTTTGCCAGCTAAAAAAAATCACATTTTGTTGGAAAATCAAAATTTAATCTTTCCTAGGTAAGTTTGTGTCAAAGAGTATTCAGTCCTTTCAAAAAACAAAGATTACAGTCTAACTCATCTACCAATGAGTTATATACAAAACAAAAAACATGTCTATTATTCAGAATATCATAATTCAGAATAGAAATAAGTTTTCTTATCATAATTTAACTTCTTGCCTTTTAAAAATTTGTGAAATTCTATTTTTACCTAAGATTAGGCAATTTATTTTACTTTTAGGTTTTTTGAAGAAAGAAAAAAAAAAGTTGTATATTGAAAATTATTTTAACAGGTTTTTTTTTTTAATCTAACCACTAAAAATTGTAATAAATAAATTTAAAGAATTACTTCAGAAATGGCTTCCACTAAATGTAATTGAATTCCTAAATTTTATATAAAGCAATTCAAATGCATTGCTACTTAAAATCATAGATATTTTGAACACTGCATTTGGATATTTTGATATAAGGTTATTTGATATTCAGTTTCTATACTGTTAAAATCTTTTGAATAATGCAAAAAGAACTTGAATTTTATCTTCAAGTATTCACTCATTTCCACAGTAAATCATTTGCTATGCAGTTTTTTTTTTTTAGTTCTCAATTATAATCTGATTTTTATATGTTAGTGTAATGCTATAATTGAGAAAATAAAATAATTTTCAGTTCAATTTACAAGTTAATAATAATAATAGCTTGACATCAGCATTTATACTCACTCCAATAATAATAATAATAATAAATTTCTGGTTGATTGAATGGAGTTAACAGCTGGTGTAGATTTTAAAATTTCAGCAGCTACATATTCTGAAATGTTAGAATATTAAAGCTTAAAAAAGGTAAGGGTATGCTAAGTAATGTAATTAAATAAGAAAACCATATTGACATTGAAAGATGAAAAGAAATGAAAAAATTATTGTCATAGAATAATAATTTATTTTGATATTTTCTTTTTCATCATGGCTTTTTTTTTTTTTCTTTTTTTTTTCTTTTTGTGAGCTTTGAACTGAAACAGGACAAAATGTAAAATATATTGTTGAAAACTCATCTTGCACCTTTTGAAGGTAAATTTCATAAAACGAACAAACAAAACAGTAAAATTCCAAATTGAATCATTTTTAAGAGGTCGATTTTTAAAAAAATATTTTAATTTTAATTTTTTTTTTTTTTTGACAAACTTAAATGTTTCATGATTGTAATTCAGTTATTTTTCAAATAATTATCAATTCTATGAAGTATTTATCAGCCTTTAATCGAGTAAATTATAAAATGTCATTTTCCAGTATTCAAACATTGACCTATTTGTATAGCAAATGATTTGCAGTGTGAAAAATTAATTTAAAAAAAAAAAAAAATCTGGATATATATATATATATATATATATATATATATATTCACTGAATGCTCTGTCTAATGCCAGAATTTCCTTGATAGGTATCATTAAAACTGTACCAATATACAATGACTTATACAAGATATTTAGTCATATTGTCAGAGTAAAGAATCATTGCTCTTTTCATGGTTGCATCTATTATAGGTTCACTCACACTGTATTGATTATTTTTTGTATTTTGAGATAAGAGGGTTAATAGTGAAACATTTTTCGTTTTTTTTTTCCCTCTCCCACCCCCCATTGTTTCTCTTTCTTTTTCTCTTTGAAATGAATCATACTGAACCCTTTCCCCCCATCCACTCACCCAGTCTTCTTTGTCCTCCTGTCAAAAATGTTTAATATTCATCATTTGGTGATCAAATAAAAATATTTAAAAAAACAAAATTTAAAAAATCCTCTCTTATTTGTGATTAGTATAAAGGGGGGTAAGCTAAAAAGGGGGGCAGTGTTGCTTCTCAAAATTCAATTTCTTTTATTTTTCAGGCCTCTTTCCATTATAGACATACACTTGGTTTTAAAAATGTTCAGGGAAATATTCTACACAGTAAACAGAAATAAATATATTTGTAAAGTTTGTGATGAAATATTAAGATGTTAGTATTCCTTTTAATATAGAAAAGCATTATGAATTTAATAAACTAATTAACTAAGTTGATATAGAAATCCAACCATTCTATATTGAATGGCATGGATTCATCAAAAACAAAATTTTACTGTGGAAGTGATTATTAAAGATTATTCTTTTTTAGATTGACTACTTGATTTATAAAGAAAAAAACAAAACTGAATATTTTAGCCAATTTAAACAAATTGAATTGTAAAACTTAATTTATGAAAATCGTTATAGGAAAGTAATTCATTCATCTTCAGACCTTTTATTGGTTGTAAACATTTCAAATTTACATTGTTACTAAAACACCCAATGTAAATTCCTAAGCACCGGTGGCACCAAACTTAATTTTTTCACATACTATATTTTATGCAATAATTGTAAAATTCATATCTAATAAATACATTTAAAAAATAGAATTAGATGATTAAAAAAAAGATGGTTTGTGCTCAGACATTATATGTAAGTAAAGAATCTAAAGTTGATAGACCAACATCAAAATGATCATGGTTAATATTTTGATAGTCAAATCAATTTACTGCTTTTTATTAGTTCTAACTTAGAATCATAATTGGTTTCAAGAGACCTTTGCTTACTGAAAGAAAAAACACAGTGTGTGTGTGTATATATATATATAATTACACATACTTGTGATCATGTTTTCCACAAAAAAGCCTTTGGTATCTGGGAGGGGGGTAGAGTTGAGTAAAAGAACATAAAATATCTAAATGACTGAAAACTACAGAAACATTAAAAACAGCAAATTGTTTTATTAATTTTTAACACCCTACAAACATTTTTCTTCTCTTGTAATTTTAAGGAGTAATGTTATTTAAAAGAAAGACCTAAGTTAGGTTCAGAATAATTCATCCCTACTGAATAGTTGTATATTTTCTAAGGATTTGCAAATACTGAATTTGCCATAATTTATTCCATATTTAGTTTTGAATAATTTGTAATTTTCTTTTAGAATTTTTGATCTGTTAAATTCAGTTATAGATTTTTCTGAAAATTGTTGCCATCCAAAATTCTGTTGCATTATGGCAATTATAATATTTGTTCTTAATTTGACACAAATCATCTTTTGGAAATGAAATAGTACTGACCTGCCACTTACTACAATAACTCATTTTGGGGGGCTATTGTCCTCATCTTTATTATCTTGTTTCAGCTGATGTGCCCTCTGGCCTTCTTAAGGTTTATTTTGTTGAACTTAGGAACTTTCTTGTCAAACTCTGGAGCCTTCACGGAACTTCAAACAACCCTTTATTTAATCCACCAGGGTAGACTGTTCTCATTCCGTTAACCATGACCAGGTACAAGTTTTAAGCTGTGTTAATTATTCTATGTTACTATCACCCTTGGTCAGGATTGAACCTGCAGCCTAGAGATAACTGTCACTTAGAACTGTATTAACTCAACACCTATATCCATTGTGCCATGTGTCCAATCAGACAATTCAGAGTGAATCATTGGAACTTATAAACCTAATGTTCTATTTTACCTAGAATATTTAGTTATACTTACGTATGATTTTTTTACCTTGACTCATATTGTGTGTTTTTATTTTATAAATCTAATCTAGTCTTTTTAATTATAGGTTCCCATATTGTATTCATGTCTATACTTGGTCTACTTAAGAGGTTACTATAGTCTAACATATGAGCTGATTCTTTGAGGTGTCTTCTCTTTCAATGTTCTTCCCTATCTATTATCTTAACTTCATACCATAAGGTCAGATGGTTTCCCCTTTTCATTCCATATATGTTCGCAAATTTAAGAAGAGTTCAGAGTCCAACAAAAAATACCTGAGGAAGGCCAGAGGGAACATCGGCTGAAATGTATAGATAACAATAAAGATGAGAACAATAGTCTGAATAATCCTCATCTAAAAGTTTCAGAGAAATAATAACTCATTTGTTCTGCAACCATGGTTAAGACTTGAACTTGACAAGGTTCAGTTTCTTTGTTTAATAGCATATCAAACTTTGTTGGTTATTTAATGCCCAAGTCATCCTTGTAGAAGAACAGTAGTGGGAAAGTGAATGTAATAGTGCGACTGGATTTCAAATTCCTTTACTATGATATTGCAGTTAAGCATATTAGCCACTCCACCACAGGGATTCCCTCCAACTCTGAAAAACTGTAAATGAAGATAGCTGATGTGTACAAGCAAAGTGATGGATATACAGTACTTTCATTTTCTTAGATTGAAAATTCAAAGTGTTATCAAAAAGTGCAATATTGTGAATAAGTTAAGAACTGTGAGAAAATGGTTAATTTCTAAGAGAATGGAAAATAAAATTGTCTTGAAGAATCCTCACTTATCAGTAAAGGAGATTGTGCAATAATATAAATGCAGATTAGTTTCTGCTAGAAGACATCTACAATATGGAAGGAGTGAGTATTGGATTTCTGTTTTATGGTTAGTATAGACCAAACTAGAATTATTTGGTCGCACAAACACCTGGTACAAACCAAAAAAAAAAATACCCTCCCTTCAATTAAGCATGGTGTTAGGGAATTTACCCTGGGTCACTTGAACTGGCTCCAACCAACAAATTCATCTGTGGTGAATTCATGGAGGGAGTTACAAGGGAATAGGAAATTCATAATTGGTCTCCAAACCCCGCATATCCCAGTCAGGGGAGAGAATTAAGCATGCTGGCAGGAGTATGATGAACCAGGATAAAAAGTATTTGGGTATTCTTACAAATATAAAACAAAATGCACAAAAATTGTCTGGGGGGCATCACTAGACATTTCAATATGACAATAACCTGAAACAAATTATTACAAAATACTTAGCAAAATGTTGAAGATTCTTCAACAGCAACTTATACTCACCTGGGCTTTGGGGCCGTGTGTCCAGAGTCTTTGGCCATTGGACTGGTAAGATAATACTGGCATGAATTAAAAGGGTCCATCCTTCCAAGGTAACACCTGCCCCCCCCCCCAGTCTAAAAGGGGCAGTGCTAGGTTTATTGTCTAGTGCCTGAGGCACTTCAAAAGAGAAATACTGAGGGAATACACACAATTTTTAACACTGCATGAGCTTTGATTTGTGCATGGACTTTGTCTTCATCAGACATGGTATAATGTCAAAAAAAAAAACTACTTAGCAAAATTAAGATATTGGTGCACAAAGTCCATTGAAAATGAATGGGCTAGGTGGTAAAAAAAAAATGTAAAGTCGTCGGGACGGCCTAAAGTCAGTATCAGCCAGACAGCGAAGGAGTCTATCCCCCTTTCACTAGTGCTAGACCAAGGCGATTGTTTTGGCACCTGAGATTGAGTGCCACACCTACCATCAGCTCCTTACTTTACACACAGATCCCTCTGCTACTCATACACTGAGTTGGCGAGGGCCGGTATAGAACCAGGAACCTTGTAGTTCCTAGTCGGACACTCTACTGACTGGTGCTAAAAATAGGAGACAAAAATCCTTCAAATTTGGAGGAACTAGAAATGTGAAGAATGGAGCAAAACATTTGTCAGTTTGTTTAATAATCTTGTAAGAATAATTAAAAGGTAATAATTGACAATATGAAATAGATGGCTCTGAAATACATTAAACTTATAAATTTCATCATTAATTTAGTGAAGAATAGATTGAATTTTTTTGTCTAAACATATTTCAATATATTCAACAATAGTATCAGTTAACTTTGTAGGCCTTTAATTTTAATTTTTCTTAAATCATTGTATGTTTTAAAAATCTACTCATACCAGATGTTGAAAAATTATTAATATTTTTGAAAGAACTGTTTTGGGTCTTTTAATCTAACTATTTGACTATTCATTTTTTAACCATAAAAAGAGTAGTAGTATTTTGAAAATATATATATATATATAAGGGAATACATTTCAAATATTTCTAAAAAAATTTTATCTAATCAAAAAATCAAATTTTTCTTTTTTAATTAAATATAGTATTTTAATTTATTATTACTGTTTTATTTTATGTAAAAAAATTTTTTTTAATGAATATAAACTCATTTAAAATTTTAGATTAATTTTAATAAAATAACATGAAATCAATGTTTTCCTTTATTTTTTGGTAAAAAATCTGTCAGCCACAAGTCAGTTTGTATGTATGTATATATATATATATATATATATATATATATTAGAATATAGATAAAAATAACCAGACTTTTGCGACTAAAATCAAAACAAGTTTGAAAAACAAATGTTCAAAATTTTATTAGAAATGTATTTTATTTTTCATTCATGTTTCTACAATAACTGGTTCATACTCACTGGGTTCTGAGGAGAAATCCCACTGAAATGTTTCTGTCAAATGTTTCTTAAATTTCATTGCCCTGTTCTTTAGTTGGGGGTCAACATCTGCTGCTTCCAAATTGCAAAACAATTCATGCAGTGTAACCGTAAGAAAGTTATCATGTGACACAATGTCGACAAAGAAATCTTCTGGAATTTCTTTAAGTTGGAAATATAAGACCCTGATGAGCTGTGTGAAAAGTTCTTTCTTTCTCATCACGGCTCCTGTGCATGTTGATAAGAGTTGTACAAGTTTTTTCCAATGTTCAAATGCCTCGTACACTTGACCGATGAGAAAGCAGATAAATGCAAATTGAAGTTCACCCAACAACAATAATTCATTGTTGTCATAAGATGAAGCAATCATTGTTTCTAAAGCAAAACTAGAATCCAACGAATGGGCAGTAATCTGAGCAGGAGTAGCATCAGCAGGATATTTCTGTGGAATTTCACTATAGTTTATCATTGTCCCTGGAGAGATCTTCAGGCAAGGCAGGTGAGATTCTGCCTCAAAGATTGAGGTACAAGTATCACCAACGTTACGGCACAAGTGTGGTTGATCTTTTGTCATCTTGGCGCGAGCAGCAGCTCGGGATTTTGAATCGCTCATTTCGGATTCAAAAGATGTTACTGAGGAAATTTTCTCATTCTCTGGTTGTAAGGAACAAATCAATGAACTGGTGATCTGATTGGTAACTGATACCCATTTTTTGTAACTAGTAGATAAAATCAATAAGAAAGAGATGAACGATTATTCCTAAAAAAACATTCATATATATATATATATATATATATATATATATATATAATGAGAGAAATCTGCCCCTGTTTGTTTCACTTTGAGGAAACCGTATGTTTTGGTCAGCCATTTTTTTCACCATAAATCTACACTGAAAATATGAATTTGTTTGAATCAATATCATAAAATGTGTTCTTAATAACAATTAAGTTCATTTCAAATAATGCGCAAGCACAATTAAGAACACATTTTATGATATTTTCGTGTTAAAACATGCAGTTGTATTGATTCCAACAAATTCGTATTTTCAGTGTAATTTACAGTGAAATGAAAATGGCTGACCAAAACATACAGCTTCCTCAAAGTTAAACAAACAAGGTGAGGTTATTCTCATTTATATAACTAATGTTCAGATTACCCACACACATACAAATTGTTTCAGAAAAATTCATATCATAACTTGACCAAATCTTATTTAAATGATCTCAAATTTTAACAGCATCAATAGAAAAAACAAAATCTCAAGTTTAATGTTTTTTTCTTTTCAAATGCTGTTCACTGGAAAAAGAAAAGCTGTTCAAAAATTAAAGATAGAATTTTGAGTTATTTCTACGCATGCTGTTTAAATTTTAGATCCTTTGGTCAAGAATTGCTCAAGTCACTAGATTACGAAATTATATCAATTTTTCTGAAAAAGCCAAATATAATAAAACAATATCAATTAAAAAGTAAAATAAAATTAACTGATCAGCAATTTATAAAACTTAAAAATTCTTCAAATCAAAAACATAGAACAAGTTAATTAATTGACTGAGAAGATTGTGAAACAGTAATTTTAATTGTTTATCAAATAATCATTTCATGAATGACATTAAAAATCTTGTACCTAAATTGGAAAAAAAAGAGATGTTCATGTTATATTCTTAAGATTTTCATATATTATTAAAATTAATGATTTTAGTTGTAATATTTCAGCATCACAATCCGGTGAAATATACATGATACAAATACCCTAGAAATAAATTGAATAACGATAGACTCTGTTAAAAATTGACACCCATTAACAAAAAAATTTCTATCATATACAGTTTATAGATTTTCATAAAATTTACATCTTTAAATAAAAAGAATCCTAAAAAAAAATAAAAAATTATATATATATATATATATAACACAAAGATTATTTTCTTATATAAAAAGAGTTACTATATCTCATGTGACTTTCTGAGACCTAAATTTTCGTCTAACATTAGGTGGTGGGGGGTTGCACCATTTATGTGTATAAATAGTTGGCCAAGCCTAGGCCTTGTTTGTATTTCCACATATGGTATAATGGCCCCCTAATATTAGGCTAAGTGTTTTGGTCTCAAAAAGTTGCAGAATATACAATATGGTATTTCTTTTTGAAATTTATGTTTTTAACATACTATATACACTGATGTAAAATGGAGTGAAATCAATTTTTAAAATTGATTAAAATTTAACTAATTAATGAATTTTAATGAAACTTTCATTATTTGATCTGAATTGCTGAATTATTTTGTGAAAATTTTACATTGCAAAAAAAAAAAAAAAGAAAAAGAAAAAGAAAAAAAAGAAAAAGAAAAGATGATTGGAAATATTTTTTAATGTAAATCCAACTTCCTCTTTTAGTTTTATGACATTACAATAAATATCAAACAAGCAAAATGGTTTTACCAACTAAAAATTGAAAATCAATTAAAAATTTTTCTAAAATTACCCCTTTAATGGGTTTATATATATATATATATATATATATATATATATATATATATATATATATATATATATAAGTATAAACAAACACATACACACTAGCTAAAGTATGTTAGGTAATAAATCAAGACATAAATCACAGACACAGCAAGACTAATAGACAAATGTAAAAAAATGTCTACTTATTTTTGTAAACAATATTGTAAACAATATTTAATTTAAAATCTTTGTTGTTTTAAATTTAAAAAAAAATCATTTTTGTGATAAAAGATCAATCCCACATAAAAGAAATTTAGCAATTATATTTTTTTTTATATTAAGAAGAAGTTAATATTGTTATGTGAAAGATTTCATGGAGTTTTGTAGAGAAATACTTTTAATTTGAATAGAGCATCATTGTGTAATGGTTAGCAAGCTAGTCTTGCAGATCCATTATTACTGAATAGGAGGGTTTGATCTTTGCTGAATCCCGCCCCATATTGTGATTGTGTCACATCCTACTCACGGTGGATGGTTGAGTAAATACCTACTTTTGAGTGAGCGACACTCAGATATGTATTAAATTAAACATTTTTGTTTAAAAAAAAAGAAAAAAAGAAGCAATATTCCTATATAATTATTTTACATGTCCAGCTTGAAGAAATACCTATATCTATTAGTAATGTTCAATTAATTGTGAATATTTATTTTATTAAGACAATTCATTAATTTTTCTTTTTAAGTTTTGAAAATTTGAATTCTGTATGATTAGTTAGATCTTGAAGCAACATGGCTTCCTGCTGATTATTGTTAGCACCCCCACCCCCAACTTACAGCCCTGCTTTCCCCATGTGAAGCAAGAAATATTTTTATGTTAAAAACAGTTTTACAAAAATGACAGCTTTTTACAGTGGTAAGCAAGTGTTAAATAAAGGTAACAATGACAAGATCCTGTATTTAATATCCGCTGATTATTTGAAATGTGGTCAAATATATTATTTATGGTCAAATAATGAAAAATTAAGAAACTCTGCTTAAATAAAGATTTAATTCAAAGATTTGGTGCAGGTGTATTAATTGTTAAAAACACACAAAAATGAGAATATCACATTTTCATGATATAACATAAAATTTGAATAGATTAACTTAGTAGCAGATTTAGTGAGGCAATAACTTTAATACTAAGAACAACAAACATAAAAAAACTGTTGTTTTTTTCAAAACCTCTTCTTTTGTTTTTCCTCTTTTTAAAATTTATCAGTTTATCAATTTTTCAGTCAGTTAATTTATTATCTTTTTACACTAATTAGTAGAATTGAAAAATAGTTTGTTATAAACTGAAGTTGTTTCTAAGAAGAGTATCAGTTTAGAGTTTTTTTTTATTATTAGTCTCACTTGAAATGAAATATTAAAATCAACACATGTGAAATTCTTCCCTTGATCTCATAATAAAAGAATACATCATTTATGTTTTGATACAAAATTTCATTAAAGCTGAGAAAACCTGATTCAATTCATGTTTAATCTCAAATTATTAATTATTTACTCTCAAGAAGCTTCTGACTTTCACAGAAGTTTTGTCAGATGGAAATATTCATTCATTAAAAATTCTGAATGAATAAAATTGATGGGCAAAAGAAATGCTGTATTGGACAGCAGAATGAAATGACTAGACCAATATATTTCATTTTGGATAATTAAAAAAAATTATAAAAACTTCATTGGTTGTTAGTCATTGATGAATATAGATTCCAAGACTCAGATAAAAAGACAAGTAGGCTTTAAAATTTTACCGCCCCCCACCCCAAAAAAAAAACAACAACAACAAAAACATGGTTATAAGCATCAAGCGAATGAGAATTATCTAATAAAAAAGTTTATAGAGTTTGCTGAGAAGATTGTCAAATGTTGGACGCCTGATGGAATACACTGTTTGATTCTGCTTTCCATCTGCAATATGTATCACACTGGTACATAAAATGATATATAAGTTTACTTTTTGGAAATATAATCTTTATGAATTTGGTAAAACAGTCGTAGTTTTAAACACTTGATGTAGGTTGACTGATAGCAATAAGACACAGATATTTTTGTGGACTGAACAGTTTATCAGAAGCAGTCTAATAGACTGTAAATTAAATTTTCAAGGGAGATAACCATTAAATACTAATTATAAAGTTAGTCCTCTTAGTTATTATTTGCTCATGTTATCAATGAATGAATGTTATTAATATGAATTGTATAAATAGGATTGATTTTAACGGCATATCCACCTGTCTAGGGTTATTTTATGCCTAGAAGTTAGGGAATCTCATTCATTGTACGTCCATATTTACATTTTTTTGGATAATTAAGATATTTTTGCACAAGGTCCTATCAAATGCAGATAATTTTTAAAGATCTATTTGACCTATAGATGGGACACTAACAGAGTGGACCTGGGAATAATGACAATGAAGAGCTACTCCACACTGCCTAGATCTCCAGATATAATTTAGTGTCGTACCCAAGGGGTGGGGGTGGGGTCTTATGCCGCTGCAGGGGATACAGACAGCATATTCTAAGCTCTCTGCCAACAGGTTGTAGAAATAGAATTTAACTTGGATATTGAAAAACTTTTGAGTGCTTAATCATTAACTTAGCAATAAAAATGTTTACAACCAAAAACAGCAGCCCATAAGTCAATAGTCGAATAGTCAATCTATAACTGATGAAAATGAACCATTGTCTTATTTTCAATATTAACTTTTTTTCCAAGGGAGGTACAAAAAGAAAAAAAAATGGTCAAATTTTTTTTGGTAATCTGAACATTAGATACATAAATGAGAGTAACCTCCCCTTGTTTATTTCCCTTTGAGGAAGCCATATGTTTTGGTCGGCCATTTTTCCCCCTGTAAATCTACACTGAAAATACAAATTTGTTTGAATCAATACCACTGTTTTAACATGAAAATATCATAAAATGTGTTCTTAATTGTTCTTGCACATTATTTGAAATGAACTTAGTTGTTATTAAGAACACATTTTATGATATTTTCGTGTTAAAACACGTATTGATTCAAACAAATTCGTATTTTCAGTGTAGATTTACAGGGAAATGAAAATAGCCGCCAAAAACATATAGCTTCCTCAAATTGAAATAAACAAAGGGAGGTTACTCTCATTTATGTAGCTAATGTTCAGATTACCCTTCTTTTTAAAAATCTGAGAATCTTTGACAACTGAGGCAATAATAGTAAAATGGAATAAATCTTTGTAAATATCACATGAACTGAAAATGTTAAGTAGTGAATGAATAAGTGACATATAAAATCATATGCTTTAAAGAAAGTAGATTATGTTATCTATCCAAACTTTAAAAAATACATTTAATTATTTGAACATCAATCTTATCATTTTTTATATTTTAACTTTCACAGTACAGATCAATAAAAATGAATATGAAAATATTCTAAAATAATGAAAACCTACAAAACATTATGTATAATTAGAGTGATATCCCCCTGTGTGTAGTCTGAATGGACTGGTCTGAACGTTTGAACTGCTGACCACATCTTCCGTACTTTATACATTAGAGTATAGAATTGTATTAATGAAAAATTTTGACTACTTTAAAATTAAACATATTTTCAAAATATAGTAACTAAATAATTACAATATTTGATTGAAGGTATCCACCATTTTTAGGTAGGTGAAATCTATCATACAACAGTTTACCAAATCTCTTTCTTTTTTCAATCCATTTGTCATTAATAGCTTAACTCTTTGCCTACTTTAAACCGCTCACAGTGGCTCTCCCATTATTTGCATACCACAGCCAAGCAAAGTACAAAAACTGATGGTTAGTTCATTATAATTGAGCAGAAGGACTCAGATTACAATAATAATAGAACTTTATTTGAATAGAATGAGTTCTGAGTTAAATAGATAGTGAACTTTGAAATATCTCATCATACAGGTAAAAAAAATACCAAGAAATTTTGGTACAGCCATAGGGGGAATTTGGTAGCCACATTTTCTGTAGTTACTCTGGGACCCCCAGAGCATGTTTTTGGTATATCAAGTCTTTAGCAAGGAGCTCAATTTACAATTTAAGTATAATGCTAAACTGGACCCTTATTTTGTGTTTGTCATTTTTAGCCAAACCAAATCTTTATATTCTGTTTAACCATGTAAAGCTGAAAGTTTCCTAACCAGAAATCAAATTTATGACATTTCTTTCATGACTTTTCTATCATTGACCTGAAAATTAATATGTTAAAATCTAGGGATGGAGAAGGAGTGGGCACACATGATGATATTAACTTATAAGTTGTCACAAAAAAAAACACAGTTTAATATGTTTATTGCTGCTGTAAAAAGTGGGATAAATTCATTGTCAGTTTATGTAACTTAAATCTCACCTATAGGGCATGTTTTCAGCTAGTATCAACAATATAGAAGTTTTTTTGTTAGAAGTCTTCTATATACAACAAATTCATCTTGTGTTTTTTTATTGATTTCTCCTGTTCATCACTTGAGATGTAACTTGTTGGATTTTGATATACAAATGAAATAACAAGTTCATCTAATTCAGATTTTCAGGAAATTATTCATAGAAAATAATCGGTACCATTATAGTATGTGGCCTACCTTTTGAATGTGGCCTACAAAATCATGTCTCTCTTATAGTATGTGGCCTACTATAAAAAGCATATCATAAGGTCATAATAATAACTGCTAACCCTAACCCTAAACCCTATTTTAGAATATTTTAGAGTTAAATAGATCTCTGATTCATGTAAATTATGGATAAATTCTTTTTTAATTATTCTTAATTACTATATACAGCTTATGACTGAACTGCATTTCTTGAAATTGAATATATGTGAAAAATAATTAGTTTCAATAAATTGCCTATTACTTATATCTATAAATATACTCTTACTGAGGTAGGACACATTCAAACTAGGTAGGCCACATACTATAACAGAATCAAAAAGGTAGGCCACATACTATAATGGCACCAAATAATCTCAGTAATTACTGTTTTTGTGTTCACTCATATTTTTACTACAATCTTTTTTGTAGGTTTTGTATCTACCAACCCTTCTGCACAAGCACAATGAGACACAATGTCAATTTTTAAGTGGAGTTTAACAGGTTTGAATTCCGTTGTCCTTCTCCTAGACTGGTTGCAATATCATGGTTAAAGAGCCCAATCTGCTCCACTATTTGCCAATAGCTGGAGGAATAATAATTGGATTGGTACCTTTCCTAAGCACTATGTGAAATGCAAACAGCTTCGTCCAAGATTTGAACTAGTATTATCGCATCCCATTGTAGGTTTTGTAATCTTACCAAGAACCCATCAGAAATAACTAAAAGCATTTTTTTTTTCATTTGTGAGAAAATATTATTTTCAAAGCTTATAATTTGCCAACTTACTTTTCATAAGGATAAGGAGCCAAAAACTGATCCAGTTCTTGTCTGTTTAGTTCATAACGTTCCATCTCTTCCAAACTGATAGACTCCATCTTGATATCTGAAAAATTTTTTTAAAAATCAGTAAAAATTTGAGTATAAATTCTGGGATTTTTCTGTTGCTTTAAATTGCAGAATATCAATTTGTAAACAAATTTTGTAGAGAATTTTTCATTCATCTTGAATGGTCATTAGTAACTTTGGAAGTTTATACAATATACAAAAACTAATTTTATATTGTCTACTCTCTCAAATTAACCATCAAAATTTATTTGATTTCCTGAATATTTAATTAAATATTTAATGAAACCTAATCAAATTCAAGTGTTTTCTTTTGATAAGAAAAGGGAATGCACATTGATTTTGTTTTGTTGGAAAATACATCAATTCTTGTCTTTTTACAAGTTAATCAGAATTTTGTGTGTCAATATTTTTCATTAAAATGTAAAAAATGTCAGGTAGACACAGAATCATCCCCTTTCCAATTTTGGAGTCTCAAAAGATAAACTGATGATAAAACTGCAACATCTAAATTTGATAGATATATTTCCAACAGACAATTTTGCTGCATTCTTCTCATTTTTTCTAGTTTATATTCATTAAACCTGAACAAATTCCTTAAAGGAATTGTTAAGTGAATGATGTGAACCATTTTTAAATGGATGTCAATGTTCCCAATGCCAATTAGTTTGTATTATTTCAGTTGGAAAGATAATTAAAGATATTTCAAATCATTTCAATCTTTAAGACTTTTCATCAATGAGATTTTCTATGTTTTATTTAAAATACTTCATGGAATATTTTCTCCTTTTACAAAATTTATTTTTACTAGTAAAATTGGAATCAAACTTTTGTTAACAATTTTGTCAATAATATAAAAGCCAATTTATTAATAAAAAGCTGAAATAATAGTAAAAATATTAGATTTTTAACTGAAGTTAACAACTGCACCAAAGAAATGTTTTGAAATTTAGACATCAAATTATTTCCTTTAATCTCGGGAGTTTGGCTCAAACTGTGAGATTCTATTTCAAATTTGATGAAAGAAAATAAATTTTAAAGCCAATGAAAAATTTATCTGTTCCCAGTGATTTCTTATAAATTCTATTATAACCTCATGGTTATCACAGATCTTACAACAGGGAGTTTATTGTAAAAGATAAAATGTAACATGAGTTTATTTTTTAAATAATGGTCAAAATGAAATATCTAATGATAATTATTCAAGTTTATCCAAGATAATAAGAAAAAATTAACAACTGATTAACTGTATTGAGTAAACAGTTGGTCAGGTGAACTTGTGCTATTTGGTTTTTTTATTGCTAACTGAAAGCAAATTACAAATCTTTACTAATATTTATAGTCAATAGTTTTGCACCAGAAGTGCCTAAAAAAACTGACTTAACTATCTAAGGAGGTGAAATATATCTCCCACTTTTCACGTGTTTTTTTTACACTAATTGTTATCAAGTTAATCAACCTGGCACAGATTGTGAAAAGGCAATCATTTTCACAACACACCAACAAATCACAGCCAATTTCTCAAGGTAGGTGCAATTGCCTTTTTCCAACCTGACCAGCCTCACTTTCTTTCCCTCATTTTTTCTGGAATCGAGAAATAATTTTTACAACAAATGGTTTTACCAATGATTTAAATAATTCTTTTTAGTAGGACATAAAATGGAGGATCAATTGAATAGAGACAATAGATCCTTTTTCTACTCACCTTCTAATCGCTTGTCCCATTTCTTCACTAATATTTCCTTCTGTTTGAATTCATAAAAGAAACCTGTTCGAGGGGCAAGATCTCCAAGTTTGCTTTTGGCACTGGAAATTCAAAGTGTACATCAATTTCAAATTATATTTTAAAGTTAATTCAGTGGAGCATAAAATAATTAACACATCACTCAATAAGTCCTGGGCCTGACATAGATGGCACCGCTAATAAAAAATCCATATGATTTTTATAAAGTACTAACCTTCAAATGGCACGTATCAAAATTTGAGCTCAATCGGATTATTAGTTTACAAATTACAGTTATTTAAGTGAAGCTACTTTTGCAAATTTTCAAAACAATGAAAAAATCTGAATTTCATTTGTTGATAAAGCATTGCTTTCTAATGGGAAAAATACTGTTCAAGCAAAGCGATGGCTTGATAAGTGTTATTTGGACTCTACTCCATCGGAAACAACGGTTAAGAGGTGGTATGTTGACTTTAAACATGGTCGTACAGACACAAATGATGCTGAACACTCATGTTGCCCAAATTTGACAGTTGTCCCAGAAAACTCCACAAACTCCTTTTGGTCAATTGTAAATTGAAGTTGCGTGAGATAGCAGAGGAATTGAAGATATCAGAAGGCAGTGTATTCACCATTTTGCATGAACATTTGTCAATGAAAAATCTGTGTTCAAAGTGGGTGCCGCGTTTGCTCACAGTTGATAAAAAACAACAATGCATCGATGATTCAGAGCGTTGTTTGCAACTGTTTCAATGCAACAAAAAGAAGTTTTTGCATAAATATGTGACAATGGATGAAACATGGATCCACCACTTCACTCCAGAGTCAAATCGGCAGTCAACTGAGTGGACAGCAGCAGGTGAAATCCGTCCAAAGTAACCATAGACGCAAACATCAGCAGGCAAGGTTTTGGCCTCCGTATTTTGGGATGCGCAAGGTATTTTGTTCATTGATTACCTTGAGAAAGGAAGAACCATCAATAACGAATATTATATAGCATTATTGATGCGTATGAAGGAAGAAATTGTCCCAAAACAGCCACAAATGAAGAAGAAAAAAGTGCTCTTTCACCAAGACAATGCACTGTGTCACAATTCGATCGCAACGATGGCAAAACTACATGAGTTACACTTCAAATTGCTTCAGCACCCAACCTATTCTTCAGATCTGGATCCCAGCGACTACTGGCTATTTTAAGACCTCAAAAGAATTCTCCAGGGAAAGAGATTTGGCTCCAATGAAGAAGTGATAGTGGAAACTGAGGCATATTTTGAGGCCAAAGACAAATCATTCTACAAAAAAGGCATTGAATTGTTAGAAGAGTGTTGGAATCAGTATCACCCAAGAAGAAGACTATGTTGATGAATTAAGTCAAATTTTGCCTAAAAGTTGTTGTTTTATTAGTTAGGCCTGGGACTTATTGAGTGATGTGTTTATAGTCCAACACAAGATTGAATAATTTGGTCAGGTAGAAATATGGTTTTAAACAAAGATTAATAATTTCATATTAGCAGTTAAGAAAGCTACTTTTGCAAATCTGAAAATAAAAACTCTTTGAAAAGTATAAAGATCTTATGAGAATTGAATTGAATATTTAGATAAACAAGTTTATTATGATAAATTAGGGCCGGGTTAGCTCAGTCGGTAGAGCGTTTAGCTAGAAACCACAAGGTTCCTAGTTTGATACCGGCCCTTGCCAACTCAGCGTATGAGTAGCACAGAGAGATGTGAATAAAGTAAGGAGCTGATGGTAGGTGTGGCGCTCCACCTCAAACACAAAAAAAAATCTCCTTGGTCTAGTGCTAGTGAAAAGAGGATAGACTCCTTCGCTGATTGGCTGATACCGATTTTACTTGTAAATCAGGTTATCATGTCTGTATGCTTTATATTGTCATAATACACAACAACAAAAAAATTTACATTTTCATTGTTTCAATGATGGGTAGATCTAAACCAGATTGGTCCTGTATAAAAGAATTCAAAAAAAAATTTTTTTTTTTGCGACTGATTTTTGTCTACCTCATTAGCGTTGAAGAATTTACAATGTTGAAACAATCTGACTTACGTACATGAGTTATCTTTCCCTTGTTTTTATTTTCAAATGTCAATATTAACTTGGGTCCTAATAGTTATCTCTCACTTTTAGGGATTTTTGTCCCTTGTAGAGAATAATAAAAAATATAACAATTTTTAAATAATTTAATTTTCTTCTAAACCAAAAATACCAATATTCTATTATTTCTGATCTGACTTACATAAATGTACATAAGTTATATTCCCCTTGTTTTTATTTTCAAACTAGAAGTGGCTACCCAGCATTGGCTGGATAGAGGTGGTGGTGGTGGGAGGACAAAAAACTCTGGTGTATTTATTTGTTTACTTTTGAGATTCACAAATGCTGGACATCTTTAAGTAGAATTTCAATGCTATTTCTATGTATATTTTAATTTTTAAATATCTTCGAATATAAATCAAATCTTCATAGTTTTGGCACAAAAAGCAAGAACTGGTGATATTTAATGTGTATATATATATTTTCTTTGTCGTTAATTGTTTTATTTTCGTAGTTATATCTGGAAATACATACACACCACCAACTGCCCTTTATATATGTATAGATGTCAACCTTGAAATAGTGTTCAAATCAATGATACTTGGGTTCTCATAGTTTTCTTTCAATCCAACTTTTATTCATAGATTTTCCTCCTTTGCAAAAAAATTCCTCTTCTTAGAGAATAATAGAAATAGAAATATTGGGGGTGTCCTTTCATGGTGTAATGGTTAGCAAGCTAGTCTTGCAGATCCATTACTGAATAGTGAGTTCTGTCCTTGTTGGATGCCCCATACTTGTGATCTTGTGAAGAAAAAAGTGCTCTTTCACCAAGACAATGCACCGTATCGCAACGATGGCAAAACTACATGAATTGCACTTCGAATTGCTTCAGCACTCACCCTAGTCTCCAGATCTGGCCCCCGGCGACTACTGGCTGTTTGAAGACCTCAAAAGAATTCTCCAGGGAAAGAGAGTCTATTAATGGTGAAGAGGTTGGGTAAATAGTTACAAATAGAAATATTGATTTTCTATTTGAATTGATGACTTACTATGCAACCATCACAAGATGGCTGCCTAGTAAGTCGATTGGAGGTTGCTTAGATTGATCATATTTTTGTGCAGGTGAAAATATTCATCATTGAATCAATCAATTATATTCCATTATTTCAAAATCACAACAATAAGTGATGATAAATTTGTTTACCTGTAATAAATAAAATGAATTCCTGGTGGAATCATTTTAACACCTTTGAATTTTGGACCAACTTCCCAGCAGTTGTAACCAATTCCAAATTCTGTTCCTTGAGGAACATCAAAAAAAAGCAAGATGGCCCCTTCTTGGAATAAAACCTGGGCTGTTTCTTGATCCATTTTTGCTAGACAAGAAACAGAAAAGAGGGTAACAATTACAAGATGGTTGCATATTACAATCTTTGGGGCTTTGACAGAATAGTCCATCAGAAAATTTTAACCAAACCCAAAGAAACATGGGATTTTATTTTCAAAAAAGGGATCATACTTGATATAAGCTTTTTAAGGAATTTAAAAATGGTTATTTTTAATATCACATGAACAGTTTTTCATTTGACAAAAAGTCTTTGGAATCCTGTATGATGTTTATTTTCTTTTTGGTCCTTGTCAGTTGAGGGATACTAAATCTTCAAATACCATTTTAATAAACATTATTTTTCTATAGAATTATCCAATTGTTTTCAATGGCAATTACTTGTTGTTTCTTAACAGATACTGGCCTAGAAATTTAACTAAGTCATCATATAAATCTATTTTATACATAAAAATTGCATACAATTGCAAGCACTTTACATGTCCTAAAATAAGTTTTGTAGAAATTCTTTTGATTTTTCTAAATAGATTATTAATAAAAGAAAACAAATTTTTTAACATTATTTTCATTGGAAAGTTTTAGCCAATGCTGATTTTTATCAGCAAGTGTAGAAATTTTTTATCATCAGTGACTGAAAAAATGGTTTAACATTTTTCTAAAATATGTGATATAGTTTAAGATAAATGTGGAGAATTAGGGTGTAATTATATCAGCATTACCTTAACATTTTACTTACCTCTATTAATAGTTATTTGTTATATTTTCTAGACTCATACAATGATAAATATTAAAAAAAAAACAAAGGAATAGATATTTATTTAAAAAAAGTATTTTATTGAGAAAGAAAAAAAAAAAAGAATTTAATAAGATTGATAAAAATATTTTATCCATAAAAAAGAAAACATGAAGTATGATCACTTCTGCAAGATGAAAGATTTATTTAATAAAATCAATTTTTTCGACTATTTTCAAAGAACAACTCCTATCTTATTATGACCACCCTTTTGCAATTGTGATACTACCTGCACTTTTGTCTTTGAATGAAGCAGTGTATATATATTCACATGAGCAGGATGCGACACAAGGTCAATTTCTTAAGTGGAATTTAATAGGTTTGAATTCAGAGTATTCCTTCTCCTAGAATGGTCACCTGTCCAAGGTTAAAAAGAGCCCAGTCTACCCTACTATTTACCCATAGCTGGAGAGAGAGAGAGAGAGAGAGAGAGAGAGTAGTTGGATTAATACCTTTCCCAAAGGTATTAGCACTATGTGAACTGTAGCTTCGTCCAGAATTTGAACTCGGGTTGACGAATCCATTTCCTACGACTCTAATCATTACACCATACACCTGCATGAATGAAGCAGTGTATGTATAATTGTGTCAATTCTAATATTGGAAATCTACCTTAATCCCCTAATGAGTTGGATAAAGTTTGTCTTTTATTACTTATAGTAGTATGTCAAACTATATATTTTTTTCTTTTTATAAATGAGATTAAAAACAAAAACAATTAAGGGGAGGTAAATAAAAAGGATAGTAGTATCGACGTAATTACACCCTCATTCTCCACAATTTAACAAAAAAATCAACTTTCTAACACGATTTTGTAAATAAAGTGGGCAATACTTTTGGAAATCAATATTCAAGTTGAATCGGACAAATATGAATTTGTAATATTTTTGATCTAAAAGAAGAAAAAATGTAATATAACAAAAGTAGGGCAATTGAAAAGTGAAATTACTCCGATGAAATGTTATACTTTTTTTTTCAATTCAGGTATTTATTTAGGTTAATATTCCCATTGAAAAGAAAAAGAATATAGTCACTCTGATCATCGTAGAATAAGTACAAAAATATTAAAAGAGAAAGAAAAAAACAAAATAACAAAAAACCCTGCCCTAGAAATTTAGCAACAGTTAACTTAAATCGCGAAGAAAAATATAAAAGTACTGGATAAACATAGAACACCAACAGAAATCAAATCTTTCATACCTCCATTAAAGGATTTTATATAGTCTAAAAACTCGAAACTTTAAAACTGGTGCACTAAACTTCATAAATAAATATTAAAATACAAACCTTCACCAAGACGTTAGAAAATCTAGGGGGAGACAAATTATCAACCGGTGATTATTATAAAAATGACCCGAGAACGTTTACCCCCTCTGCTTTTTGTTAATGTTATCATGACATTAAAAAAAATCAAATTCAGCAATGACATTATTATTTCATTGTTTCATTTTATTTTTGTATGGGTAGCCTTTTTAGTTGTGTTTGAAATATCAGCTAACTATCACTATAACAGAACAACTAAAAGATAAGCCTCTGCGTGCAAGATTTTATGCTATGGATATTCTGACCGACCCGGATCTCGTTCCTAAAAACTAAGAAATTACATTTTTTTACGAATAATTTTGTTGATTTCCATTAAGAACTTTCTATACTCAATGAATTTGACAATTTTGAAATTAATTTATTTATCTTTTATTAAACTAAGTAAATAAATACAATGGCGAAATATTCATTGACTTTTCGTCTATTCTGCCATAAATGTACACGAGTTATCTGTCCTTTGATTTTGAGTTTGAGTTGATGGTTATTATTTTACTTTTATTAACACTTCTTGCCGGATAATTGAATAGTTTAGGGATAGGCGATTTTGTCGTCTGCTAGGAATTTTAAAAGCGAATTAGAAATAATTAAATCTATTATTTAAGGTCAAACTTTGTCTAAATCGATAAGTAGTAACATAATAACCATAATTAAAAAAAAGAAAAATATCATTACATATGCAGTTTATTTTTAATAGATTTAAAAGTATTTGTTTTGGTCAATTACGACCATATCAGCCAGTCAGCCTCGTTTTCGATGTTTTTAAGTGCTTGTTTACAATTTTACTGTAACATTCGCGTTTGCAAAAAAATTTAACAAAAATCAGGTAATTATCCGATTTTAATGAAATTTTCAGTATTGATTTAATAATTAATGAATTTTATAATGCATTAGTTATTTTATTTCAAAACTTTAATTTAGTATTTTTGCTATGAAAAATTAATATATAAAATTCATTTAAAATATGAAAAGCCTGATGTTAGTTTAAAATCTTATATTTTTAGATTCTAAAAATAAATATCTACTTAATGCAAAACTTATTTTAGGTGCCAAAAGTAATAAGTTTTGAAGAAAAACTCCATTGAAAATGTACCCCCTCCCCCTTTTAAGCAGAACAAACATTGATGTATAATTTTTTCTTTTATAAAATAATAGCCAATTAAATAATTATCGAAATGAGTAAAAAAGAAATCTCCAAAATTAATTATTTATTATTTTTTTACATTTTATTTTTCGATTTTCGGTACTTATTTTCTCATAGAAAAGCCACCGTAAATATTTTTTTTGTTTCTATTCATAAGTTCGGTCTTTTATCTCATTATTTATACTGTAATTAGTATAAAAAATGATCAACTTGCAAAACATTTTACGCCCCCAACATAAGGGGGGTCAAAATTAAGCGACCTGAAAAAAATAAGAAAGTTTTGAAATAAAATAAATAATGCATTATAAAGATCATTTATTGATACATAAATACTGAAAATTTCATTAAAATCCGATAATTTCCTGATTTTTGGTAAATTATTTTCTGTAGGGGGGCTAAAGTCATTTTGTCAAAAAACGCATTTTAGGCTCCGTTTGCCAGTCCCTAGAATAGTTGAATTGTTTTATGAAAAATTGAATTTTTGCTAAACATTTCTTTTGATTTGATTAATTCTTTAAGCAGTATTTTCTAACATCAAGTCATATATAGGTAGAACTCCAAGAAAAATTAATATTTGCACTGAATGGCAGTAAAAAAAATATAAAAAACTGGTGGAGTTTGTTTTTGCCTAGAAAGTAAGGATTCAATTTTTCCAAATAAAGAATAAAAGAAAAACGGACCATGTCACTTTTAAGCACCCCAGCATGTTTTTCATTTACACCGTAAAAATCCGGTTGTTTGTTAACAGACGATTTTTAGACGTTTTTTTAAAATTATAAAACTAACTGCTAACCCCTACCTAACCCTAACCCCTAACCTTAGCAGAATATTTTTTTAAATGAATACTTTTTAATAAAACTTTAAACGAAAGACACGTTTTATATTAAAATTGTTTTTATTTAATCAGAAGAGAAATGCATGCAGATATTTTTTATTTCAATTGTTTGTTTTTTTGTTTTTTTTTAAATAAAAATAGTATTTTTTATTTACAAAAACTTTAAACAAAAAAACAAGTTTACACGGAAATAGTTAACAGTTTTATGGGACAATCCTAAATCACGCTCAATCGCCGCTCTGGCACCAGTGCATTACTTTTAATAAATCAGAAGTTTTGCTTATTAATCAGAAGTTGATGAATATTTTTCAACACTAACAATAATTTTTTTTTTTTAAATTAGGAAAAAATATTAATTTTTAATTCTTAATCTGATAAAATAGTTTTTGATTTTAATAAAAAAAATTAGGTATTTCATGTTGTGAAAAAATTAATTTTGCACTAAAGATAAATTAATATTGTTATTTAAAAAAAAAAAAACAACTTAAAATGAAAGACGTGGTTATTTATTTTCCATGTGCCTCTACAGATAGTTAATATTAAAAAGTATTTATTTTAAAAAAATAGGGTTAGGGGTTAGGGGTTAGGGTTAGCAGTTAGTTTTATAATTTAAAAAAAAATGTGTCTAAAAATCGTCTGTTAACAAACAACCGGATTTTGACGGTGTAAATGAAAAACATGTCCTTCTGAATTGAGATTGCAGCTGGGGTTTATATTATAATATATATATATATATATATATATATATATATATATATATATAATAAGTCATCCACAGACACGTGTTTCATGCCTCTTCAGTGTGGCTAGACACAACAACTATCCTTGGCTAGGGTCGAACTCAGACTGACTGTTTGCCAGCCTGATATCTTATCCCCTCGGCCACTGACAGCTGTACAGAATTATTTTTATCCTTTACCTTTAGGTTTTCATTTTTAAATATTTGGGTTAGTTTCATAATTAAAAAAAAAAACTCTAAAAATCGGCTGTTAACAAACAACTAGATTTTGACAGTGTAAATGAAAAAAATGTCCTTATGAATTGAGATTGCAAAAGGGGTGCCTAAAGGTCATATGGTCCAGCCATTTAATGCTGATAGAAATAGATAGAATAATCATTATTTATAGAAAAACAGTTTTATTGAAAGATTTGGTTGGCTGCTGTTTAATGGCACATCAACTCTTGAGGGTTATTTAATGTCAAATCTTTTTTCTTTTATAACTTCTTGTGTTACAAATATTTTTTCCAAATAATTTCCATTAACTTCACTAGCAAATATATGCACCCTCCGGGTGCAAGTATTTAAGTTTTAATGTAATGAAATATCGTATTAAATTAGAAAGTCTAATAAGAAGGCAGATAAAAAGATTTGAAACAGAGTGGGGTTATAATAGAAAAATAGAAATGAAACTTACTCTTCCATCACTGCCGTCTTTCATTGCTGAATTTTACTTATTTAACAATTTAGTTAAATTAGGAAATAAAGAATAAAATTGCACTTATTTTTTCTTGTTAATGGATTTCATTTAAGATTCATTGGAGAGATTTTTGCTTATATTCATTAAAATAAAACCAAACAATTAGAAATCAATAATACTAAGCACATATTTAATAAAATCACATTTTTAATATCAATATGCAAATTAGCCTTCCCGTTCACACTGCAAACCGCTATTTTTTGTATATATAAATACAATAGCATGTTATTAGTATGTAGATATGGACAACGCTAATAAAAAGGTGAAGCAATTTTATTAATAATTGAGGTTTAAATATAAATAAAATCATGAAGAATGTGATGAAAATAACTATGTTAATTGTGACTCGATTAGTAATATAGTTTCGGTTACAGACAGAAAAACACACAATCTCCATTATAATAAGATGTGTATTAATAGATACTGGTGGTTGACCCTCAGCCACCACCTTTAACATTTATACGATAAAAAGGGGTGAGTGTTTGCCATACTGGTCATATCAAGCCCTAGCAACTATATGATTGTCCTGACTTCAAATTTCTCTTATGACACACACCAACCTCTTTTTATCATATAGATGTTCTCTGATCACCAAGTAAGGACTCAAGTAGAGTGTTGCATGTCACAAGACCATTTAGTACCCAGGTCACAGACTGCTCAGCCACCACTATCCTGTCCTCAAGCATTACAGGTTGCCACCCATGGCCAACAGGTGGTCCCATTGGGGGGGGGGGTCTTACCCTTCTGCAGAGGTGCAGTTGGTGTATTCTACAGCCCCAGCTGACAGGATAGTGTGACACTTTTAAAAGATTGGAACGAAATTATAAATTGAATTGATTGTTCATCCAGGTATTTTTACAACATTGTATCTTTTTTAATTATATGAGTTACTCTTAGATTTATAATTAATTTGCCTGAATCTTTCTAGAATTTTTTTAAGCTAAAAGGCTTCCTCAACAGTTTTTGGGAGGGGTCAAATTGTATAACATAAAACCATAAAAGATAGAGAAATATTTTGTTAGTAAAAAAGAAAGCATTTTATGATGAGTATGATACTGTTGTGAGTGAGATTTTAAGAGAAAATTTCTTCATCAGTCTTTGAATATATAAAAAACTTGTTTCTATAGAAACTGTATCAATAGTATTCAAGTATAATATTAAAGACAACACAATTTCAGGTCTTTTTTTCAAATGTCAGCCAAGAAGTAATCCAAAAAATTGCCTTTTGTTTGCATGGACAATCAAAATCTGAATTGTTTCTGTTGATGTTAAAGAAAAGCTATCCATCATTTCATCAAACCCATCATACAGAAATCAAACAGTTGAATCACATAAATACAAACCACCCCTGAGATCTCTAAATCAAAGTTACAACTATTAAAAATCAAATTGTAAATAAGAACATTTCTTTGAATGAATATAATCTGTATATTGTTCCTCCATTTTTGCCTAGCCTGCATTCATTTTCATTTCTTGTCACCACAAATATTGTTTGAGTGACTGGAATTTGTTTTCACCGGTCACTACACACTCTGGTTTCTTTAAACCATTTTATTTAATTTCTAGTCTGAAAAATACTCAACATCATATTACACTAAAAATAACTGCCAAACTTTAATCTCTTTAAGTTGCTGTTCACTGGAAAAACTAATAACCACATTTTCATATTTAAGTCCTTCATAGACCTATTTTCTAAGAATCATTGTTATATCATTTCATTAATTAATTGTTCCTTTAATTGTTAAATAAATATAATCTTGTTGAATTATTGATATTATAGTCAAGTCAAGCTGATAAACACCAGTTTTTGCTTGATCACTGAAGTCAAACAGCTATGAACCTGTTCAATACTTAATTAGGTGACCACTTAAGCAACAGCAGGTACTGTAAGCAACTTGAGTCCTTTGTTTATAAAAAATGACTTGATTCAGTATTAAATGACCTGAAAAGGGTTGATATGTTGTAAAACAAAACAACCAACATAAAATTACTATTCACTTAATATTCACTTTTCCCTGTAATAGATTTAGCTTTTTATCATTTAGTTTATTAGGGAATAGAAATAATTTATTTAGCCTTTAATAATTGATAAACCAATATGACACACACTTTTAATATTGCGCTAACATACTGTAGCATTGTTAGTGGGGAGGAGCAGGGGCAGTGATTGCTCCTTTTGAGTAAATTCTTAAAACATGGCACCTTTTTTTAACAATCATTTAACTCTTTTGTATTGGAGCAAGCAAAGTGTTAGTTGACATATCTTGTCTCCAAAGATTAAGGAAGTTGATCCAAATCTCACCTTTACACACTATAAACAGTGTACATAATTTAAATTTGAATTTAATTAATGCAGCAAGCTTTAATATTCAAAATTGTTTTTAAAATAGATTTATCTTAGAATTTTAAAAATTTTGTTTCACGATAAAATAACAATTATGCACTATTTTTAAAGGTGTATCTTCTTTATGCTTTGAATTTAGATAATAAATTGTAATAATTCATATATTCAGCAGATGTCACTGTCATTGTTTGGGACTTGTAATGAGAAATGGAGAAATTGTTCAAGCTTCAAGTTTTATATCTTCATAAAACATTTATGGATTAAGGTTGTAAGATGAAACAAAATCAATACAAAGTAAATATGTTTATTTTGTATTGACTTTTTTTAATCTGATACATAGTTACAATAATGAAATGTCAGTGAATAGATATTTACCATGTTATTCTTAAACTAACACAACACTCCAATAGTGTGACACACTGTGGGAATCAACGTTACTATACTAACTGATGTTAAACATAAATGATCTGCAAAACTAGCTGGCCATCAAATTTTCAACTAGTGCTTCAATCAGTATAAATTTGTCTTTTGTTCTTTAACTTTGTTAAGAGCTGTATTATATCTATTTCTAAGGAGACAATATTTCTAAGTTACCATTAACACAGCAAAAATAGTATATTGTAGGACGCTGTTTTCTTATTTTAATAGTATTAGTTTAACTTAAGAAATAAAGCAATTTTCAACTTAATAGTCATAATGTATGAATTATCATATATATACATTTCTCAAGGGAGATAATAAAATGATAATTATAAAGTAACTCTCCTTATTTATTTTCAATTAATTATAATATAAATTCTCTATATAGGATGGAATTTGATATTGATTTTAATGGTCCCTAAATGTATCCTTTTAATGAGTGTCTACTTATGGTTGTCTGTCAATAGGAACAACAATATTAATTTATTTATCAATAAAAGAATCCTGTATCGATAATTTACTTAGGGTATTCAGAAGAATCACACTTCTCTTGAATTTACCATTTTTACTTTCCAGGGTTGGATTTGATGGTAAAGCAAATACCAAGATGATTGTTATAGGAGGGTTGAATTGAGTTGTTAGTGACACAGTTTGTTGTGTAACACCCCAGGGTTAACTCCAACCCATTTACATAGCCACTAGTCACATTAGAGGAAATCTTGGCAGAAATACCTTAAAAAGATAATGGGCTTTACCTACCAGGTTAGACAGTTGTCCTTCTCTGATTTTTAGCTTTTTTCAGCACCTGGAAGTCCCACTTACTGAGGTATGACACCCCAACAAACTCATTGGTTAAAAGAAAACATCTATATTGTAATATATCTGGGTTTTTTTTTTGCATAATATATATTTTTTTAAGTAATTCTATCTGATTTGGTATTTAGTGAGGATTTTAGTCACCTCTCATTAAGTTGATACAAGTTCCAAAGAAGAAAGAAAACTCATGGCTTATATCAGGTATTTCTCAACTTTTTCTTCCTGGTGTAAAAAAAAATTCATGCCCATATAAGCACAAACAGAAATTCCATGTGACAGGAAATGCATTTTATTTACTAAAGTAAACTGCAGTAGAAAATATAAATCCTGACTAATGACTACATTGCTATTGGTGTCTATCTATCAGCTTGCCAAGTTGAACTTTCTAATACAAAGTAAAGCAATATGTTTGTATTATTCAGACTATTGTCCTCATCTTTATTGTTATCTGCACAACATTTCAGTTGATGTGTCCTCCGGCCTTCTTCAGGTATTTTTTTCGGCAAAAATGTTGTGCAGATAACAATAAAGATGAGGACAATAGTCTGAATAATCCAAATTATCAAGCCCCATCTCAAAACTTCAGAGAAAAAGCAGTATGTTTTTTTATAATTTTAGGCCAGTGAACAAAAATAATAAAAAACATAGTATTTCAAACCCCACCTATTTTACTTAGGCAACTTCAGGGTTATTTAAAAAAAAAAAAATTCTCAGACCCACTTGTGGGCCTAAGTGTCCACATTGATAATCACTGGTTTAGACTTTCTATACTTCTTTCCCAACAGTGTATTAAAAACAACACTGACCAGTTTTCATTTGTTTTCATTTAGGAACATTTCCTGATTCATTGTGAACTTTTGCCTTGCATACAAACTGATGAGATGACACTTCAGTTATTTGATATCCCAAACACGGTCCAATTATTATCACATGGTATTGAATAACACCTTAATTATTTAATGAACAAGACCAGACACATCTCACAGTAAATGGTAAACAAGTTACATTATTCACCTGATTGAATTTCTATTAATGAGAGTGATTAATAGTATTACATATATTGATTTAAAAAATGTTCAACATAACAAAAAGAAAAATGACTATCCTTATTCTTAATAAGGATAGCCATTTTTCTTTTTTTAGTGGCTGTGACTATCCAGCAAATACATTGATCCCTTTATGAAAACTGATTGTGATTTCCCCACAAAATATTTGCATGACTTTTGAATTAAGATTTAGAAATACAAATTTATTTCAAGATTTTTAATTTCAACAAAAATTGGAATGAATCTTATTGAGTCTTTTAACAAAATAAAATCATTTGAATGAATATCATGGAGGCTTAAAAAAACAACAACTTATAGTGTATATGTACACTGTACCTCTACACACAAGTAAGATGTGACATATGGTCACCTTTTTTAAGCAGAGTTTAACAGCTTTGAATTCAGAGTTTTCCTTCTCCTAGACCAGTTGCCATACCAAGATTAAAGAGTCCAGTCTTCCCTACTATTTCTATTTACCCATAGCTGGAGGGAGAATAGTTGGATTCATACTTTTCTCAAGTGTATTAGTGCTATGTGAAATGCAACCAGCCGCAGGATTTGAACTCATGTCACTGTGTCTATTTCCTATGACAATAACCATTACACCACGGACATCTCTACTTGTAGTAGTAGTAGTAGTAGTAGTAGTAGCATAACATTTTGTTTATTATTAAGCATTAATAAAGTATTCCTTTTTGTTGAGTCTTAATATTTTGCTAATACCTTTTGTTTCAGAAATTAATAATGTATATATATATATATTAAAGATAATTCATGCAATAAAACTAGCAGATTTTGCTTTAGCTCTGTCAGCTGGGGTTTTAGAATACACCTACACTTCTGCAGAGAGGTAAGACCCCCCCCCCCCATGGGGCCACCTGTTGGCCATGGTTGGTAACCCATAATGCTTAAGGATGGAATCCTGATGAAGAAAGACTTAGGAACATTGACCTACCAAGTATGGTTTTCCGACGTATGAGAGGGGATATGATCGAAGCCTACAAATACACGCATGGTTTCTATTCAGCGAACTCTGACCTACTAAACATTGCTCAAAATACCTATACAAGGGGACATAAATTAAAACTCCTTAAAAAATCTTGTAAAGCAAACGCAAGACAAAATTATTTTAGCTACAGAGTGGTGAATACATGGAATAAACTACCTTCATCAGTAGTGAATGCCCCATCTCTAAACTCCTTCAAGGCAAAGTTGGATAATCTGTGGAATGATATTAAATATTCTGTGGATTTAAAATGAATATTTGTAAGGAACAGCTGACAGGTCTCAGACCTAATATACTAGCTGAAAAGATATTATTATTATTATTATTATGATATGCAACACTCCACTTTGGCCTTATCAGCTGGTCATGTCAAGCCTTAGCATCTATAGGACTGTCCCAACCCTATTGCCCTTATGGCAAGCTCCAACCCTTTTTATCATATATGTGCTAGAAAGCAGTGGCTGAGGGTCTTAATGTCCTGGGTGTAACTTTAACTCTATCCCTGGGTGAAGTTAAAATTCTGGAACTCTGGGGAATGTGGAGTACCCTTACATTACCATTACTCCCAGGTCCACTCTGACACAGAGTGGTACTACCACTCTGGGTCAGATTGGACCTGGGAGTTAAATAGAAAAAAAGAGTTTAAAGAGAATGTGTTTAAAAAAATATTGAGTACCCATCAAGAATGAATAAAACAAAAAAAATCTGCGGCATAAAATAACCCAATAAGGGTTAACATGCTGTAAAAACCAACAAACCAACCTGCTTTTGCTTTTTGTAAGCAAAATCTTATATCCGTTTTTGTTTCAATCTCCAAGATGCAGAAGTATCATTATTATACGAGGGTGAGTCAAAAGTTTTGCAATATTTTGATATGTGTTAGTTTGCATCATGTATGACTGAAGCAGTTTAAATTATGAAAGGGAACCCCACTGTGGTTAGAAGTATTGTGGTAGTTGGTGCACTGACATGTTGTGCATTGTTTCACTCCATGTGGGATTTAAAAGCCACATCTTCAGATAAATGTGCAGCATATTATCTAATCCAGGAATTTATATTTTACAAGTTCAAACTGGGCCATAACAACACAGAAAAACCAAAAAAAAAACATTTGTGGTGCAAAAGGTGAAGGCCCAGTACAGTAATTAGATGGTCCCCAAGACATTTGGCTCAGGTTGCAAGAACCTTGATAATCAGGCAAGGCCAGATAGGCTTAAAACGGTCGATTCTAAGGCCATGCTCCAAGCCATAGAGGCAAATCCGACTAGTAGCATTTGGAGAGTATCAGGCGAGCTCAGCATCTCACAGTCTAGTGTGGTTTGTCACCTTCACAACCTTAGAAAAAAAAAAATTGTATGTTACAAAAATATTACAAAACTTTTGTCTCACCCAATTAAGTTAATAGAGTTAGAGAGATAAGCTGCAAATGTCTTTTTCTTTAGTCTCTTTTTGGTTGTATCAAAAAATAGCTTCAGCATAAAACCAAAATATTCAAGTTAGTTTCTAAACTGTTTAGCGTTAAATTAAGAGTTGAATTAAGAAATTATTTTTCTCTGATGATTTAAAATAGAATATTTGATATGTAAACATTTTGTAAGTAAAAATCAATTTCTTCTTGTAAATTAGATATTTCAATTAAGATTGTATTATTTGGATTTTTTGAGTGTTATCCTCATCTTTATTGTTATATACACAACATTTCGGTAGATGTGCCTTCCGCCCTTCTTCAGGTGTTTCCTGTCAAACTTGGGAACCTTCTTGTAATTAGAAGCCTTCATGGAACTTCAAACCAAACCGTTTATTGAATCCACCGGGGTAGATTCTGCTAACCCTGACTGGGTACAAGATATTTATCTTTAGTCCGAATTTTGTCAATATGATGCTGTGTTCATATTTACTGATACCTTCACACAAGTAGGATGTGACACAGGGTCAATTTTTAGGTGAAGTTTAACAGGTTTGAATTCAGAGTTTTCCTTCTCGTAAACCAGTTGTCTAACCAAAGTTAAGGAGCCCAGTCTGCCCTTCTATTTACCCATAGCTGGAGGAGAATTGTTGAATGCATACCTTTCCCAAGGGTATTAGCACTATGTGAAATGCAAACAGCCTCGTCCAGGATTTGAATTTGTTGACGATAACCATTACACCACACACCTCCACATAATGCTGTGTAAGTATTAAAATAATTATAATATTATATATCAACTAAAAAAAAAAAAAAAAAAAAAATCAAAAAGTTTTAAAAATAATTGTAGAATTTTCATGTGAACAGATACTACACACTGATCCAAGACAGAAATGCCAATCGATATATAAATAATCCCATCTGAAATTATTATCTCTATGCTATTGTCTCATTGTGATGCGGCCACCAAAACAACATGTGACTTGACATTTTATTTTGTTACAAGGTTCTCCTATTTGAAACTAACCCATTCTAATATAACAACAAAATAAAAAACAAAAGCTGATCTGTTTGAGAATTTATTTAGGAAATCAAGGGAATTCTAAGTTTACTTCATTTATTTTAAAAAATATTATTTTTTACATAATTTCCAATAATTTAAATGGAGTCAATTAATACTTGAATTTATGAAACCTGTTTAAATTAAGCAAGTTAAATTCAATATACATTAAGGCATGTTCGCCTGTAACAATATGTCTGAGCCAGATACATCACTTTGTTTTATCTCATCTTCCTTCAACTGTGTCAGACCCCTTGATTGTCGATTCACAGATTGCACTTGGTGAGGGAAAAGTCACGGGGGTAACAAAAACAAGCAACAACAGAACAACAAAGACAGAGAGAGGGGTGAAACCTTTCAGACTGAGATGAGGTATATATATAACTCAGTGTATCTACTTCTCTAGGTCATTGACTAACAGCTGTGCATTGGACCCCAAAGTGGGGGTCCTCCTGGCTAAATCTTCTACCCTATCTCTACTCATCCATCTACTACTATCTCTTGCGTGTTGGCTACAAACTCTCCTGTCCATACCTACTGATCAACTGAACTAACTTTCTCTTCTCACTTCCCTGACTCGTTAACTCTTCCCAGGGTTCCAAGCAGACCCATATCTGGTCCTCTTCCAGTGTGTGGGCCATCCATCATCACACCCACTTAGTTCCAGATTTATAAGTCCTGACTTTCTCTTAAAAGATGGGGGGGCATAAACTATCATTCAGTCATTGTGTCTTCACTTAACTCTTTTCAAGTTTTATGGTTTTCTATTACTTGTCTTGACTTAGCACAAAGTAACCTCTAGCTATCATATACATACATATGCACATGTATATGCATACAAAATCATATTCTCTAGTTTTTCTATCTTAATACTAAGTTTACATATATTACACTGTTGTGCACACACACACACATATTCGGTCCCCATGATTTTCCAAGCAGCTCTTGAGATTTACATTTACATGCTCATTCATATTCTTATAAATTTTCCTAATGCCAAGTTTACATATACATACACTGTCATGTTACATACTATAGGGAAGAGTTTTTTCCTTTTCAAAGTCCGTCACAGACGACGATGATGTCACTCCATGTCTTCATTTGTGGACCCTATGGTGGCTCATTAGTCCAATTCTGGACTTTCAGATGCAGTCAGACACATTGCAGGGGGAATTCCCATCTACATTTGGTTGTTCATGACGACAAAGATGTCGCCACTCTGCAGTCGTGTTTATCTTCTGTGTGGCAGGCGTCTTGCCAACCTTGCCTGTTGGAGGCCAGATCTTCCACGCTTGAAAGTGTGATGTCACATTTCTTCAGCGTTGACTTAATATAGTCTTTGAACCACTTTTGGGGGACTCCTGTCCTCCGCATACCATTTGTGAGTTCACTGTAAAGTAGTTTACAGGGTAGTCTGTCGGCAGGCATGTGGATGGTGTGACCCAACCATTGCAGTTGGTGTTGTGATAGGATGGTCTCAGTTGAGTCAATGCGTGCTCTGCTTCTAATTTCTAAGTGGGGGATTTTGTGCCACCACTTTATGCTCAGTATGTTTGGAAACATTGGCCCTTTGTAGTAGGATTGGGGTACTTACTACTCACATAAATTCCCAACACAACCTGGCGCTTGGGTGCAAGCGCTGGGGCTTCCAGTGAGGCTTGCCTCTTGTGAAGTGACTCAATACTACCTGAGACAGCACCCTGCAACAAATTGGCAGCCCAGTTGTCTTGGACTTTTCCCCTGCCACTGGACTAACTGCAGGACTGCCAAGATAGTGAACTAGGGTCTGTGCAGCCTCTTTCCACTTAAAATGTCTCGCACACAAATTTCACTTCATACCACCTTCAACTTTCAACAAAAGGGAAGAGTACATGTGTAAAAAAAAAAAAAAAGAGTGGTAGGATTATTTGGCACATCAACAACTAAATGAGCTATGAAGAAAAAGAGAAGTGACCTATTATAGGTAGATTTGAAACTAAATTGGATAAGTTTTATTGAAAAAAGAAAAAAAAAAAAAAAGTCTTTCTCTGGTGTTTATATTTCGATGTAGCAGTTTTAATGATTCATCTGAAAGAAAAGGAACAAGGTAAGAATCTGTTGGGTTCAACTTTTGGGAGGTAAAAAATTATTTGATTGTTTTCATAATAAAACCAGGGAAAGAAAAAAAACCCAAAATAAATGAGAATAAAACACAAAGACAAGTAATCAAGTGAAATAGTTTAATGTACACATAATTATTATTATCATTATATACAATGTACCATGACAACATGACCAAGGTTTGACGAACAGAGTGTGGGTGAATATACATTCACGTCACACAATGTCAAACCTTAAAAGTTTGACCACAATTTTTGTAATGTTTAAAAAATTTTTTTTTTATTTTAAATTTTTTTTGAAATTTTTTTTTTTACAAATGAATGCCCAGCATTTTTTTTTTTTTTTTTACAAAGGGGCAGACTTTAAATCATGTAGTGCCACCTATCTGAAAAGAGAGAGAGAGAGAGAGAGAAAGAGAGAGAGAGAGAAAGAAAGAGAAGAGAGAGAAAGATGGCAACAACTGAAACAGGCCAAGGAAAAAATATTTGGGAGGTAACATTGTTTCATGTCAATATTTTTTCTTTCCCAACTTTTTTCCTTAAAAGAAAAAAAAAAAAATTTTTTTTGTAAATTTCATTATTCATTTTTTTCTTTAAAGTTAAATGAAGATTTATATAATACAATCTTTTAAAAGTTTTTTTTTCTCTTGCATACGGTATCCAATCATACTTCATTTTTAAAAAATTTTTTATTGATTTAATTTTCTTAAGTTTTTCCAAAGTTTTTTTGTTTCTCCAAAAATGTTTTTATACAAACAGTCATGTCTCCAAAATCATTTATACTTTCTCTTTGAATACATAACCAACAAAAAAATTCCAAATAAAATTTGAACAATTTTTTTTCTTTTTAAATTTCATTAATGCATTGTATAATTCTAACCCCAGTACTGCCTCCCTTTTTAATTTTTTTAAAAAAGTCTTGTCAGTGTTATATACAAATCCCCTTTTACCATATTGGTGACAGCAGCATCATAATCTGAATAAATTTAAAAGTTGAAAAATGTTTTCTAACTAAAATTTGCTTTTTATGCTCAATACTCTTTGTACATCACTTTATATTCTATAATATTAATATTGAAAAATAATGTTTTGTTAAGGTAAACTAACCTGGCAGTACAAGGGTTAAAAAAAGTCCAAATTGAATCAAATGCAGAATGGTAGGGTGTGAAACCACTCTCCAAAAATGAGGGGAGGGGGGTTATGTTAGCAAAAGATAAGTAATTTAGACAAAAGCAAAGCAAAGAAAAAATTATCTAAACTAAGTGAAAATTTAATATTGTTAATATTTTCAATGTGATAAAACTGATAGAAATTGATGAGATGATTGGTGATAGTTTCAGCTTCCCTCAGCAGTTACAAAGATATCAAGTCAAGTATTTTTGTTTATGCACACACACACACACACACACAGACTTGTGAGTGGGTATTTTAATAATGGATGGGCACACTATGCAGATGGTTATGTAAAATTAATTGTTTGTTTGTTTGTTTGTTGTTTTTTGTAAATACAGAACTGTGATTAAAACAAAGAATAAATTGAAATTTAAAAAAAAAGAAAGAAAAAAAAGAAAAGAAAAAAAATGTCTTTTTCTAAATTGGAATTTCTATAAAAGACAAACTATTAAAGCAGTTATCCAATTTTTTCATCAATTTTTTATCAAAGATTTTCTTCAAAGAAAAATCATTCCACTGCTTGATTTTTGAAAGAATATTTTGGAATGTCAATATGTTGGCTTGCTCAAAACCTGTTGTACACACACCAAGTAATAAAGATCTGCTGCAGTGGACTGTGGCAGCAGTATATTCAGGTTACTTTGTGACTACACTGCAGTTCAGCAGTAGTACTGTTGCTGTAGTAGATATTGCTAATGGTAATTTGTAAGAATGCAGCAGACCAACTATAACTTTAAACTGCATTGGTTTACAAGCAACTGCAACAAAAATATGACAACAGAATGTCTGAGAAAGCAAGAGATCAATTGCAAATTTCAATTTATACAAGATTAACAATATCATTAGGAGTCAAGTCTGGTGCTAAATTTGCCTACTTGCTTAGTAAGGATAAAGAGAAACATTAAACATGCACACACATACAAAAAAAATATTTAAAAAAACCTTAGAGATTTTTAGCACTTACATATTCAAGTTTTCTCGTTGCATTAGAAACTTGTCAAAAGTTTACATGGCTAAGTTTAATCTTTTACTAACCACAGGGTAAAGAATTTTCAACCAGTTTTTTCTTGTATTTAATGTCAAAATATTAGCAGTTGGTCCTTATTAAATAAATTTAAAAAATTAATTAAAAAAAAAAACTTTACTTTTGGGGGGACCCCCCCCCCCAAAAAAAAAAAAACAAAAAAACAACAGTTGTCATTGTCGCTTAATGTGAGGAGAAAATTGATAAAACTATTAAGACAAATAGAGTATCAATAAAATTTATTTTAGTTATTTTCCCACCATCTACATGCAAGATAAATGAGTAGTTATCTCAAAAGAAACCTTAATAATTAGATTAGTTTTATATCAGGTGAAGATGGAGTAAAAATTATCTGATCAAAATGTAATAAAAGCAAAAACTAACAAGATATAATCTCCTAGATTACTAATGATATTAGACAAATATTTGATGTTATTCATATTTTCACAACAGGGCATAAAAATTGGGAATTGAAAACTGACATCCCATCAAATATCAAAACTTAACAGGACTGGCGATAAAAAACAAAATCTTACAATTTCTCATCTTGTAAATATTCACTTACAAGACTAAATATCAGTTGAAAGATTTTTCAAAAGATTTAATCAAAAAGATGTTCAATCCTTTTGATTAAATAACATTTAATAATCATATCAAATCTAATTTTTCAAAGAATTCATTGTTTTTATCACTTTAAAGATGTTTCTTAATAATGATTAAGTTTTTTCAAGAAAATTTATCAATCATAATTGAACTTTGTTTTGAATTTTATTACCTTTTTTTTTTTTTTTTTTTAATCAAACTACAAATCTTTGTTCTATCCAATTAGGTTTAATTTAAAAGTGAAAGAAACAAAAGAAATTCAATACAATAAATTTCTTTGTTAAAAAATACTGAATAGAATAGAAAGAATTAAAGTATGATAAGGAAAATATTTAGTGAAGGACTAAGAAGAATATTGTTTTGAAAATAACTGATCAATTGTCAATTCAATTGAGACTTATTTTCCTTCAAGACTTGGTTGTTTTTATTATCAACTGTTTATTCTGAATAAGCAAATATCAATAATGATTGGTATAATCCTTATTAAAGATAAACAAAATAACCAAATTAAACAGCAATCCTAAATCTTTTTTGAGTTTTTGTGTCATTAAAATTTATTTATTCTCCAAAACTTTCTGAAAAATCAGGCAGAGGAAATCATTTTAATTTGCAAATTTTACAGATATTAATCTTCTGAGCTGATTACACTGGTATACCTGTGGTAATTCACTCCCCACCACTATAGCACTGGTTTTCGCATGAAGATCACACTCAAATGGTAGGGTAAATTTACACTCAGAATCTTAGGACTGAAAGGGTTAAGGATAAAAACTAAAGATACTGAAATGTCTTAAATTTACATTCAATCAAAATAAGATATTTCATATTAGGCAGAATAGATATTTTAAAAATAGATAATCTATTGTTGCATATGAATAATTTTCTAGATTAAGGATAAAATGAAAATAAACTTTAATGAAGAAACAATGGTAGAAAAGAAAAGATTATATATATATATAAGAGTTGTGCGGTTTGGCAATTATGATTTCGGTATCAGTTTCGATTTTTTCCCCTTGATATTGCAGTTTTTTTGGTTCGGTTTTGGTTTTTAATTCAATATTTTTGTCTTTCTAAAGAAACTGTTTATTATGTTGTGTAATGATGATTAGTAGCTATGTGCAATTTTACTCAAGAAAAGTTATAAAAAAAAAAAAAAAAAAAAAAAATGCTTTTTTAATTTTATAACAATTACCAAAAATCAGGGAATTGTCCAATTTTAATGAACTTTCAGCACTTTATTCATTAATGACTTAATTTTATAATGAATAGCTTATTTATTATTTAAAAAAAAAGGTGGGGGTTAAACATTTGTTCATCTGATTAAAAAAAATTTCCAGTCCCTAACTTTTAAATTTCTAGAAAGATATATCCAAAAAACCATATCATAAAAATGAAAATGAAAAACTTCAAGACCCAAAAAAGTTAATTTAAGTTATTTTCTTAAAATGTGTTTTCTCTTTTCATATTTAAAAAAAAAAACAACAATATTTTTCTTTGAATTAATGAAAAAAAGAAAGTCTTTTCTCTTATTCAAGTGACCTATTTAAATTTTTTTATAGTGAATTTGGCAGTGTAACTTTGCTCTATGAAATTGACATGAATTTTTTTTCCATTTTCCCCTGACAAGTGAAATATCAAGTCTCCTTTTAATTCCACATACAAAATGAATAATAGAAGTTTAATTTCAACAGACAACTCCATAAAACTTATATGATTAAGTCACAAAGTTGACTACATCATTATGGAAATAATGGCAGAATTCAATTAAACGTTACATCAATTTTCCTAACAAGTTTTGAAAGAATTAAAACCATTTTAAAAAAATAAACACAACCCAATAACAATGATTAATTTTTTTTTATCTATCTATTATTGAAAATTACATTAAAAACATATCTCTTTGTAGGAATCCAGCAACTTTGTCAAAGAAATCTGTGTCACCATCAGGTGAGCAAACAATTGCTTTAGTGTCTTTGTAGAGCATCATTATAGTGATAACTGTTTTTTAATTTTTTTTTTTTAAATAGATCATTAAATAGGACTGAGCCTATTCCACCCCAACCGAATTTAACAGGTTTGAATTCAGAGTTTTCCTTCTCCTAGACTGGTTGCCTAACATAGGTTAAAGAGCTTAGTCTGCCCTACTATTTACCCATAATTGGAGGGAAAGTAGTTGGATTCATGCCTTTCCCAAGGGGATTAGCACTATGTGAACTTTGTCCAGGATTTGAACTTGGGTCAATGAGTCCATTTCCTACAACTCTACCCATTACACCACACACCTCCAACTATTTCTTTATGCTCCATTTTCATTCTGTGTATGGAATCAAATGCATTGGAGAGAAATCTACAAATAGCAACATTGCCTCAAGATTCTTTGCTTGAACCCCCTTTTATAATTTGACGAATAGTCAGGATATGAGAAATTGTGAATTGATTTCTGCAGAATCTGTTTTGGTTTTTCTAAAGTATTTTCTCTATTTCAGGTTGGATGCAATTAAGAAAAAGATCATTATATATCTTAGCTATAACAGTAAGAGTTATTCCTCTGGAATTCTACAAGAAGATATGTTAGCACCATATATATTTATCATATGCCTAGACAATATAACTCGAACATAATTAGATCTAACAAAAGAAAAAGGCCTCACACTAAAAAAAGGCAAGAAGCAGGCAATATCCAGTAGAGACTATTACGGATGCGGACTATGCTGATGATCTGGCACTTCTTGCAAATAAACCAAATTGGTTTATAAATAAATGTTCATTCATTTTTCTTGTTTACAACAATTTTATTTTTGTGATTGATGTACTGGTTTACCTGAAAAGAATTACCCTTAAAAAATTCCAACTTGTAAAATTTAACATTAAAACAAAACTGACAACTGCTTTTTATTTTCTTGATATTATGTTTTGCTCACTTCATTTATTTACTTTCATTATAAAAAAAAAGTATCTTTAAACATTTAACTTAGATAACTGAAACAAATAGATTTCAGACATCATTGTCTTATCCCCACTCCCACCCACCTTTTTTATTCGAAAACATTCTAGAATATGAAATAGATTTATTAACTGTTATATCTGTCGTATTTCCTATTCTTTCCATTTATTTTGTAAACAAATAGATTTCAAATTTATTTTCTAAAAAAAAGTTAATTAAATATTTTTATCATATTTTTGTTTAATCTTTTCCTCTCACAATAGTATAAATGTTGATAAAATTTAATTTTATTAAAATTTGAAAATCTTTTTCAACCCTGTTTTCTTTGATATAGTCACTCACTAGTGATACCATTACACTGAATGGTTTTGGTTTTGTAAAATATTTCGGTTTGGTTTAATGGTATCAAGATGACCCCCCCACCCCAAAAAAATGTTCTTTCCGGTTAAACCGCCCATCTCTTATTATTATATATATATATATATATATATATATATATATATATATATATATCAGCTGTTTCAAAGAAACAAGGAAAAGTATAAAGTGAATTAAGTAACCTATAAAAATGTAAAATCTCTAAATAAAAATTTATTTTTAAAATGAGTAAAAACTTCCGTTAAGTATTGAACAGTTATTTCCATAAAACAATCATCATTTGAATCTATGCAAGTCTCAAAAAACAAAAGGGGAAAAAATCCTCAAAATTTAAAAGAGATTAAGAGAGAAAACTGCATTTTTAGTAACACTGATATATAATCTGCACAGACTAAAAAACTGAAATGTTCAGAGATTGATCAATAACTTTCAGTAACTTTGATATACAGTAAGAAGCTGATTTTTTTTATAAAAAACTAAAAGGATACTCATATAGCAGGGAACAATACATTAACATCAATCCTATACTTGTGTATATTTTAAGTTCTTACCTAGAAGTTCTTACCTACTTATCAATATTAATATCTATTGTTTTACTTCAGCAATGCAAGAAACCAATTGTTGGAGTTAAAAGAAATGTTTTGAATGAAGAAATAATTTCTATTTTTCACAAAATATATTCTATTGGGTAAATTAGTTAAATCTAGAAGTAGAAAGTAAAATAAATACAATGTACATTATCTTTCCAGAAATTAAACTGGAATATCAAAATGTTTATTTTTATACATTTACATTAGTATTAGGAAAGTAATAGCTGTTTTGTAAAGTAAAATAAAACAATTCAAGAAATAAGATATATCCACTTGTGTGTGTGTGTGTGTGTGTATAAAAGATATAAATCAAACATATCTATTGCAAATGGAGTAGGAAAATGTTAAGCATAAAACTTTAAGACTCAGACTTCCTTCAATGAATATTCTAATATAAAAGTCTAAACTAAACAATACTTTTATATTCTTTATATTTTGTTTAGACGAATCTGAACTTGAGATTTGGACAAAAAGTGATCCATTAAAGAAATACAAAAAGAATATTTTCAGTTGTTCTATATGGAAAAAAAACAAAAACAAAAAAAAAAACTTGTGTATGCGTGCCATTGTAAAATCCACAATACCCTAATGAGAAACTATAAATCAGAACTAAAAATAAAATTGTATAGAAAATTAAATAAACTTTAAAGTGAAAATTAAAAAAAAAAGAAAAGAAAAAACTGCTATCACAGGACTGAGTTAAAATATTTGTTGGAGATCGAATGGTCAGTTCTGACTTATTTTATTTCAAACTTAGAGCAAGGATCACAAAAAAACAAAAAAACAAAACAAAACCCCAAACATTTTATGTGAATTGTGTACTATGTTAAGGGAGGATTAGGAGGAATAGGGAGAGGAAGAGTCTTATTCTTTTTCGAAAAGGATTCATAAATGAAATTAGAAATAATGTTTTGGTATTTGTTAGCATGAAGTGGCACTTGTATAGAGTTTACATTTTTGTAGTTTGTGCTTTCGCTTGTGAGAGCAGACTGTGTGAAGTGAAGAAAAACAGCAAACAATTGAATTATTGTTTCACAATTCAATTTAAACCTGTTCTTAAATACATCTTATAGCAGAGTAAATAAAAATACAGCTTTTTAGTTAAGAAAACTGCATTTTAGAATTTAATCAATATCATACCACTGGACAATTTTTAAATGGTTGTCTGAAAATATTTCAGTAAGTTAGTTTTTAGCTGTTATGGCTTCAAGGAGTTAATAAAAAATATATTCATTTACTGAAAATATGTTAGATATGTAATTTACTAGATACAGCAGATATAATGGTTTTCTATTTTTTATCACATTAGAATATTATTGATTAGTCCCCTTATACCAAGAAGAGTTTTTTTGTTGTTTTTTTTTAAAAGAGTATTTTGGGTAGCAATAGTAAGGGACCCCACCGGACATCAATAAAAAGCATAAAAAAATAAAAAAGTAATTGATTTTGCCTCATAATAGATAATAATACTTACATATATACATTTTTTTCATTTCCAAGTGAGGAAAAGGACTTACAAAAATGCATGGAAAGAAAACGGTGTATGTGAGAGAGAGAGAGATAGATAGATAGATAGATAGATAGAGAGAGAGAGAGATCAGACATGGATAGACAAAGGTGATTAACATATATGCAAAAGACAAAGTCTAAAATGTAGTTTGATTTCTCTATGAAAAGAAAATTTCATTGATAAAAATCTCTAAAATATTTTGTTATTAACCAGGAGTTATATAATATACAAAATTGTTAAGTGTATCCTCTTGGTATTGTGGATCTAACAAGAACACAGCAATGCTACAATAGTGATGAATAGTGGACAAAAAAAAAAAAAAAAAATGGACCAATCTGCTAGTTTGAATGGATCTAGGTAACATTAAGGAAAAAGAATCTCATTTAAGTTTCATTCAAGTTTTCTTCTACAGTTGATAAACCTGATCAATCTAATATGTAAACACCCTCTCTTAATTATCAGTTTAACTACTCAACAATACAAGAAGAGTATGATAAGAATCATTATACATGTATCAAGTACATAAATACATGCAAATGTGTATGTGTGTGTGTGTGTTAATATGTATATGTGCACACAAAAATATTCTCTTTTATAAATAACCAATCCATTTTAGACTGCTATTTTCCTATTATAAAATAGGTACAATGAATGTGGCTTTATATCCATTTTAATGTGGTAAAAGTACATAAAAATGATTAAGGTTTATGAAGAAAAATCAAACATAGTTTAAGTTATGCACAAGGACTTTTCATACATCATTATAATATATAATAATTCTACAAGCTTGTTTATCTTAGTCCAGTAAGCTTTTCATAATGAGATTTGCATACTAGTAAAGTCCCCTTGTGATTTAGCACCAGATCTGGAGCCCTGGCCCTTTCATTTTAATTGAAAGTTAACTGGAAAAAAGGGAAAGAAAGATATTTTAAAGGTTTTTTTCTGAGATCTTTTGCCTGTTTCATTATTAAATTTAAAAAAAATCTTTGAGATTGATTATTCAAGAGAAAGAAACTAATACAAAAAATACAGGGAGACAAAAAGTAACAAAGAACAAAACACAAAAAACAACAATGATTCTTTTTTTTTTTGTTTAACAATGGAAGACAAGAGGCAAAGTGCAAAGGAATTGAACTGCAGTGAAGAGTCTCACATATACTGGCCATTTCAAAGAAATATGGGGAAGGAAGAAGAAGAAGATTGAAACAAAGAAAAAGTAAAAGAATGAAAAAGAATTGAATAAAATACTAAAAAAAAAAAAAAAAAAAAAATTTAAATTAAAAAAATAAATAAAATAAAACAAACAAGTAAATAAATAAAAAAAAATAAATGAAAGGAAAATAATAAAAAAACATCATGACTGTATTTGATCAAATAAATGTCTGAAAAAAAGAAAAAAAAAAAAGAAAAAGAAAAAAAAAGTTCCCCATTTTACAATCACCACCATAAAAAAGGTCATTAATATACTATAAAAATTGATATAACACAACACATAACACATCTATAATATACAAGTATATACATAGACTTAATGGCAACAAAAAGGACCTTCATTTAACATCTTAAAAGGAATCAGGTTTTAAGTAGGTTCCCAATTTAAATTAAAATTTTTGAGATGATAGAAAAAAAAAAGACAAGAATAAGAAAATCGCCGGTACATTTTAAGAATTGACATTTTCTGGTTGCAGTAGATTTTGATAAATACACAAATGGACTGTTAAAAGTAAACATGGATTGAGAAAGACTTGTCCAAGTTTTACACGGATAACATATTTTACAAGATGGGCCACATTTAACCAGTTGTAATTAAAAATGTTTTTACAAATATAAACAAGTAAACAAACACAAGACCAATACAACAATAAAAAAAATTAAATAAAAAAATAACAAAAAATTAATGGAATATTGCAACTTATTTCACTAGTAGAAAGAAAAAAATGGAGGGATATAAGAATCATTAAAAAATCTAATTTGGTTTAATATAGATTATACTTGGTTTTGTATGCAATGCATTTTGTAGATTTTATCAGTATTAAAATTGATAGTAGTGGTCATAGAAAAAAAAAAATTAATCTAAATATAGAATGCCTCTACTGAGCTCAATCTATAAGGTTCATAAATAAAAATCATAGACATAAAAAAAAAAAAAATTAAATTAAAAAAAAAACACAACTCGAAACTAAAATTAATTCACTTATCAATTGTATTTTTAGATATTACTGTAATAGAGAACAGTACAATTCCCAATTTGAGAAGACAAAGTAATGGAGAAAATAAATTTCTGGCATTTAATACTTATATGTGTTTAGTATTATTTTCTTTTTTGTATTTATCAATATTTCTATAATGTATTGACAAGAAAATTGTTTATATCAACAAAACAATAAATATTTTTCTTCATAATTATGAAAGAAAAACTGATAAAAAAAAGAACAAAAAAAAAAGAAGGTAAATAAAGCTGAAGAATAACTTCTTTACTATTATCTTGTTAATGACTTAATTTGTGGAATCAGAGTGTGCAATCAAACTATTAAAACAAAATGGCATAATGCTTCACTTTGATACTAATGTTTTGAGGTTCATAATCTCTTTAAAAAAACAAAACAAAAAAAAAAACTTAAAATTTAAAGGGCTGATCTCCTCCTCCCCCTCCTTCTCCTCCTATCAGTTGTATTTGTATTACTGTAATAAGAAATTTAGATTTATATAAAAAAGGTTTTAATCACAAGACAAAACATGTCAACAGTCACAGTTAAAGCACTGATTCCTGATAGATCATCAAAGTTAAGCAGCAATGAGCCTTTTCAGTACTTAGAAGGGTGACCACCTAGAAACAGTAGGTAATGTAGGCAATCTGAGACTTGTGTGCCAGACTAAACAAAAGCTTAGTAAATTCCAAAACATTAATATATATATATATATATATATATATATATATATATATATATATATATATATATATATATATATGTGTGTGTGTGTATGTATATGTATATATCAATATATTTATACTAGTATGAGTTTCACAGACTAAAACAAGGAATTCAAGTTGTATACAGATTTTGCTTATAAAAGGAATTATTAAATTTAGTATATAATGTTGGGATATATAGTTATATAACTAAGTGTAAATTGGTATTAGCTATATTGGATAAAGTCTGCAATATTTTAAGACTTTTGTTTATTTTTTGTTAGAAAAATATGAAAATATATTTTATTATTAATTTGGAGTTATGAAAAATAATGCACGGTTATTTAATTGAATACATTTTCTAATGTCTAAAGACAAAAAAAAAAGAGCTGAATTTTAATGGATTTATAAGCAAATTGAAAAGTGTTTTATCTTTTAATCATTTTAGGCAGTGGACAAAAGGAGGAATATCATAATTATTGAGAGTGAGAGCGAGAGGAAAGAAGGAAATTACAAACTTGAGGTGGGGTGGGGGTGTAAATTGAGGAAGAAAGATGTGTATATGAATGGAGAGATGCAAGCTGTGAAGAAAGAAATGACATGAAAATAACAAGAGTGAATTATTAAGGAGAAACTCATCTAAATATATACAGTTATATTACAAGATAAAAATGCCTTTTTTTAATATATACTTTTAGAGTATAACTATATAGCAGAATAATACAGAGTTTTTATTTTTCAATTTTTTCAATATTATTTTGAATGTTATCACTAGGTTTCAGCCAACAATAAACATTCTTCATCAGGTGTAGTTGCTTTGTAATTATACTGGTGAATCGTATTAAAAACAAAAATATAAATTTTAAGATAGCCAAGAAATTTACAGGGGTAAAAAGCAGATATTAAATGAATTCAAAATATTATGATAAAAATGGTAAAATTTACAAAAAACAAAATAAAAGAAATTTTCTCCTGACCAATAAATTCAATCTGTGATTGCATTCAAAGATATCTTTGTCCCATAACAATTGTTACATTTAGGGTATGAAATTTATATGCAATAAATGTAACAACTATTATGGGATAGAAATAGTAACAAGTATCAAAATGTAACATTAAATAGTCTGGTCACATAATACTGTGAATTACTGCAATGTTTAAAGACATAATTTCTACAGTAACATTATCAATAACTCAGGCATATCCCCATTTTTGTGATAATCTAAAAAAAAAACACCTTAAACAGAAATATAAACACTAATGTACTCACAACTTAAGATAAAAAACGTATCATTTTTCTTAAATTAAAACTAGATCATAGACTTTGATAATCAAGAATCTTCATTTTATAAACAGGCAAACAGAACTTTTTACATTGAATAAAGGTTAGAAAAATCCTTCCTCCCCTAAAGAAAATTTGTTTTGTGATTTTTGTAAGAAAACAACTGTTTAATAAGGAGAGACAATTGGAGAGACTTTACCACTTACACTATCTGTATAGTATTTTACATTTAAAAAAAAAAGATGTAAACTGTATTGGTCACACTGGTATAAAAAAGATTTGTCTATTCCCTAGATCAATGCACTTTAATCCTAATCTGATCCCACTAGATCATCTGTCCAATATATATATATATATATATATATATATATATATATATATATATATAGCACATTGATTTACTAAATACTAAAAGAGGAGAGAAAGAAGAAATACTTTCCTTTTTTATTGCAATGAATGAAATAATGAAGCTAAAGAGTATATTTAATAGATGTTAAAAGAAAAAAAAACCTTGTTTCTACAATAGTCAAAAGGGGAAGGAGAAAGAAAAAGAAAATATATTATCTTTAAAAAGAGATGCTTTTCAATTAATTATTTGTTGCCTGGTGTTTTTATTAAATACAAATTTTGATTCTAATTTATCAACTAAAGGAGAAAGTAATTAGAAAAACTGACTCTTAAAAACATTTATATTTCTTGGTATAAATTTTCTACCTTAAGAGAAAATATAATAACTCCAAATAATTTTTATATTTTTAAGCGGGAACAAAAAAAAGCTTAAAAATAATGGTTCATTGAACCTGGAATCAATTAATGAGGGATTTATATGGTTTACAACATAAGGACAGGGGTTGAGGAGATTTCTTTTAAAAATACTGATAGCTAAGGCCATTTTGCAAAAGAAAAGAAATAGAAAATACCAAAAAAGCACTTTTCTATATTCTTTTCAGAAAGACTGATAATATATTTGTTATGGCCATTAAAAAAGTTGAGCTAACACTAAATGCCATTATAACAAATAGATGAACCAAATCATCAATAATAAAAAAAACAAAATTTTTTTATTGATCTTTTTTTATTGATATAATTTACTAAATGAAATGAAAAAATGATAGCATTTTTGTTAAGGTATCAATAATAAGTATGTTTAAAAACTTAAATTAGCAATTTTTAGTATAGGATCATGAACCATTCAAATTTTTCACTGAAACTTCAAATAAGATGAGAATACTTCATTGTATATATATTTACTTAGTGAAGAAGAAAATAGTTTGTACTTACATTTATTTCTTTAAAAAATAAAGAATAAAATGAGAGTTAGCAGATCATTTTCAAAGGGGTTCAAACCCTTTTTAAAAAAAAAAAAAAAAGAAAAGAAAACTTTTAGAACCATTTTTAACATATCATCATTAACTTATATACTCTTGGATTTAAAACTAATATCCTTATCTTAGTTGTTAGTCATGACTATAACAACTAAAATAAAAGGACAATAGTGCACGTACCTCAATGTACAATTATAATAATAATAATTATTTTTCATTTTAAAAATTCAGCCAACATTCATACCCAAAATGTAATTAATATCAGTCAATTATTTTCTGATTGTTATCAATTTGTTGTCTAGTAAATGGAAAGAAATACTTTTATAATCAAATTATAATACGGAATATCTAAACCTGCTGCATTATCATCAGAATTTCAATGTAAACATTAAACTCATAATTTAATTTTCAAATAAGACTATAAACTTAATTGCTAGATTTTATAAATCCTCACACACATACACACACACAAAAAAAAAAAAAAAAAAGAAAAAAAAGAAAAAGAAAAAGAAAAAAAAGTAGGTGTGTGTTACAAATTGCTTGAAATAGTCATTATATGTGTGACCATTTCCACTTACCAAGTCACCAGATCAGAGACAACCAACAAAATAATAGGGAAAACCTATGTAGATATACATAGAACTAAATAGGTTGATATATGAACAAAAAAAAATCTATAGGCAGCAATGTTAAGGAATTTGCCTATGATCATATACATATAATGTATACATAAATGTATGGACGAAGAAGAAGAAGAAACAAAAAATGAGTGAGCTGAAACAATGATGATGACCATAACGTTTATAACATTCAATATAAAAAGATTGAATTATTCATGTATCCCACTTATACCACCAATTAAGACAAAAGAATTTTTAGAAATATTAAAACATGTCTAAAGTACCTTTTATATATATAATGTAATAAAAAGGTCCCTTATTATTTAGCACAACAAAATATAATTTTAAAAATTTATATATATATATATATATATATATATATACAAAAACACAAAGCCTAATGTTAAAAGAATTTAAAATTATATTCAAGTTGCATACAAATTTCATAAGAGGATCAACTGAGAATGTTCACATAAGAGAAAATACTGATATGAATTTCTTTAAATTTTTAACATCCTAAATATTTTATTCTGCAATATTATTTTGCTTATCTCTTCAATTAAAAAATAAAATAGAGAGAACACGACCAATAAATAAATAAATTCTTCAAGCCAAATGAGAATTCCAAGTCTTGTTTAAGGAAAATGAAATCAACTGAGGAAAAGTATAAATGAAATTAATAGAAAGATATGGATAAAATTTGAAAATGTTTTAAGTATTTTCTGATTCCTTTCAACTCTACAACTCATATATGTTAAAATGTAACATATAAATAAATATGGCACTGAGTATATAAATATACAGACGGATTGGAAGTGATTATAGTATGAAAAATTACCATCTATGAAGTAATTGTTTAAAGAATCGACTAGTTGAGCAACATTTTTTTTTACAAGAGTTATACATGTTTGTACTTATATACTGTTTATAAGTCATTGTGGTAGTGATTGTAGTGGGAGAGAGGTTTTTTTTTTTTGTAACATAAAAAAAAAACATTAAAAAACCATGACAACATTTACAAAACACTAGTTTTAGGGCTAATGCAACAACAATTTTGTTTGAAACTATTAAAAAAAAAACAAAACAAAAAAAAAAACTCACATTGTAAAATTTAGTGGCTGCAAAGAGACTTTAAACAACAATCATCGTACCATACAAAATTTAGTGAAGATAATTGTCTTTCAATCTACGGGCTTTTTGGAGAGCTTTTGTTAATGTTTATTACAAGTTTTATTTACTGTCAGGAAAAAAAAAAATTAGCTGTTTAAATGAAATATAACTAACAAAACAGTAATGTTTTTTTTGAAAAGATGATTATCTTGGATTATTAATCTTCAAGTGCTTCAAACCAAGTAAACCTTAAATAAGACTGTTTGCATCAGCATTCACTAAAATAAACGAAACTATGGATGAGAGAATAGAACTCTCCTGAATGAAAAGACAGATATTTTGAGTGACCCTGCCCAGAAAAAAAAAGGACACTTTACTCACAATCCGCCCTAGAATTAGAATTTTTTTAAAAGAACAATAGTTAATTCATTGATAATGTTGGATGAATTGTTTTTATAGAAACAAACACTGTAGTTTGAATAGTAAAAATCTATATATTGAGTGCACATGCAATGTGTGTGTATATATATATATATATATATATATATATATATATATATATATATATATATATATATATAATTTACTATTGTCAATCTAAGAATTTTTTTTAGAATTAAGAAAATAATAGGAAGATACAAATCAAAATTTGACAAGATTCTGCCAAAAATATGCTTTTTATAATACCTACAAATAAAAAATAAAAAAATAAAATAAAATGAATTATTAAAAAGCTGTTACCAAGTTATGCAGCAGCAGAGTTATCTAATTCAATTAGATTAAAATTTGTTCGGACAAAATTTTAAATGTGTTAAACTTAAAAATCAAACGGATCTTCTCAAAAAAAAAAAAAGGTTCCTCTTCCCCCGCCAAAAGTGAGTTTTCAATTGAAGCATTTTACAAAGATTTAAAAAACAAAAAACTCATCTTTTTTTCAACTTGTTTCCTTTCAGCAGAATTCAAGAATAATTTTTGTTGCCTTTACAATGCTATTAAGATATAAGCATGGGGAACATTTACCAATATGGCTGCCATACAGAGCAAAAAGCTTACTCACAGAACAACCACCCATTAAAAAAAAAAAAAAAAAAAATCACACATACTCACTCATACAATATTATTTGTGCAAGACCCCTTACATTGTCATTAACACATTTTATAGATAGTTTTCCTTTTTCTCAAAGGCATCTAAGCAAATGACAGACATGGATTTTTTTTTAAACAAGACAAATATCAGAATAGTTGGGGAATCAGTGTAAAGTATCTACATATATAGTCATGTGTGTATACCCATACATTAATAATATGATGTATCTACACAATTTCATATGGAAGTTAATATACTCGCTTAGTACAAGCAGAATATATTTCATGACTGTAACTACCAGAAATCAAACAAATATATGTGCACATGAGTATGTAGACATACATACAAAAGTGTATACACATATATATATATATATAGATATAAACACACACACAAACAGTTATTGAACATATATAATTTGAATATATATTGTGTTTATGCAGAAATATTAACTTCAGTATGTGTTTGTATGTGTGCGTGTAAGCATTGCATTCTCTAAATTATTTCTTATTGAAAAAGAAAAGATATTTGGCTCGGAAAAAACAAAGTTTTCTTTGTATTTATTTATCTAGAGACAAAAAAAAAAAAAAAAATACTTTGGCCAATTTCTCCAATCAAAAAATAGCATATGACATGTAAAAATTTTTTTCACAAGGTGTTAACATCTCTTAAGTGAATTCATATTGAAGGAAAGAATGACATGAGAAGGGAAGATTTTAAAATGTTTAAAAAAATGAAGATATGAAAAGATAATATCTAAACCCAACAGAAATAATATTTTCATTTCCCTCTCTTTTTTTCTTTCTTATATTTCCTTAAGCATCACTTAAAAGTATCAGTATTGTTTGTATAGTGATTTAATATCTTTTATTAAAAATTATCCAATAGTGATACTTAAAAAAAAAATCAGAATTTATTTTTGTGAAGCTTCAAACTTAAATTTCTTAAAAATCTTTTTTTTTTTTTAAATTTAAACCCAAAATGCTCAAAATTCTTTAAAATACAATTAATTTTAAAAGCCAAAAAAATTCATTTTAATATACCTCTTATGTCTTTTGTTCTGCAATTCTTAAAAATCTTAATTCATTTAGTGGGGTTATTCTTTCATTGGTTGGGTAAGTAAAAATGGAAAAAGTGAGGGAAGGACTGTTTCAGTCAAGTGTGACATGTGCAAAAATCAGCATTAGACAACAAAGCAGCCACAATAATGCCCACTCCATCTCTGTAAGCATAGATTTGTTTTAAACCACGAACCACAGTTAAGCTCTAACACTGATTGTTGAGAACTCAGTTTCATCTTCATGGACTTGCCCTAAGAGTTTTCAGAGCCAGAACATCAGCTATTAAACAAAATGTATCCGAGAATGGAATCTGGAGGCAAGGGAGAAAAAAAAGCAGAGAAACTGAATTATTTTGACAAAATGTCAAAGGAAAGAAAGAAAGAAAAAAGGAAAGAAGGAGGAAAGAAGGGGAAAAAAAAAAAAGAAAGAAAGACAACCCAGTACAAATAATATTGAACCATTGTTATGCTGATAGCTTGTTATATTTTGTCCCTCCCATCCAATGATTAATCAAGATCCCTTCCCTCTATTAAAATAAATTTAACTCAATTAAAACATTTAAATTAATGTTTGTTTATAATAATAACAAAAAAAAAAAAATAACAGTAAATGATACAATACTCCTGTATTTGTTTAGAGGAAGATGGGCAAAATAGTAAAAAAAAAAAAAAAAAACTTTAAATAAAGAGGAAAAAATAAAAAGCAAAATATAAAAAGCTATTACTGCACCAATATCATCTCTGGCTGACTGCAAAGTCAGTTAATTTTAAAATCACCCCAAATATGGAGGTGAAGGAAGATAACTCTTCACAGACGAAACCAGATCTTTTTTGGATTTGGTGGTCGTCTTCATTTTAGAGATTTATTCTTTTTGAATAAATTTTTCTTATAAAAAGCAGTTTTTTAAAAATTAGTTTTCCCCTTTACTTGATACTCACTTGTTTTTTCACAAGTAATAAGGATTTTGCTTCCAATTTCTTCTTCAATATGTATAGTCCAAAAATCAGGGTTAGTTTATTTTAAAGAATACTCCTCATCTGCCTCTTCCACCTCTCCCTTTATGTTCACTTTTCTCCTTGTCTTTAAACATTAATTTCCTCTTTAAGTGGGCAACAAACCATAGGATCTATGGTACAAAGTCAGCAATATCACACTCAAGTGTGAAAATAACAACAATACCATTAGTTAAAGTAGGAGAGGATTATATCCAATTCCTCACTAAATATATCCAGGTCAGCATATAAATACTCTCAGGCATAACTAAAGTTCTTGAAGTTTGTGTCTACAAGAATGCTGAGGTTTTATATGGCTATTTGTATATAATAGCCTGTGATTGAAAAAAAAATAAATAAAGGGAAATTTATTTTCTTTTTGATTTGCAGACTGTGGCAGAGAAAAAATGAACTGTCAATCACAACAGGGTTTGCTTTGTTTTTGTCTTTTTGTCCTTAAAACCAATTTTTGTTTTGTTTCAATAAGTTTTTGCCCCATTTTAGGGAAAAAAATATCTCAGTGCCCTCTGATGACATCAGCAGCAACAACTTGAAGTAAATAAAAAAAATTGTTTTTTTCTTTTATCCTTTTTTTTATATCCAATCCAAGATTTACAGAGAGAGACAGAGATTAAAAATTGACATTATTCCAAACTGGAAATCCAGATCAGGTGTGTTTGTCACTGCTATACTCGTGTCTTAGTAGTAGACCACCATTGCCACCACTGGCACCACTATTTCCTCCGCTGTTACTGCTAGAAGATGAGGACGTTATTGTGGAGGACTGATCTATAGTGGTGCTAGAAGTGGTGGTGCGGTTCGTTGACTGCGGTTGGTAGCTGTGCTGGGATGGTGACTGTGCAAAAGAGAATGGTGTTTGTTGGTGTGAAGATGAAGGAGACGAGTGGGACAGCATTTGAGACTGCCCACTAGAAGGCACGGAGGTGTTGTTAGAGGTCTCACTGTTGGAGTGATATCCAGATGAGGAGGCGGCGGCGGCGGCAGCAGCAGCAGCGATTGTGGAAATTCCGCTGCTGCTTGGTGAGGGCATCCCTGCCGCTGCAACAGAAGCTGAAATTAGGTTCCCACTGGAAACATTTGATGAGGATGACACAGATGAAGATGACACAGCAGTGGTATTGCTGCCACTGGCACTGCTAGGTCCCGGAGTAAGGGCTGATGGTGTTGATGGCATAGAACCAGTTTCCCCTTCAGCTTCTGCGGCAATTTGTGCTGATTGTGCCATTAATTTTTGACGCACTTCTCGAATTTTCAACTGCAGCATTCCCTTGGTAGGGAACATATGTGAGTGTTTTGTGTGGAAGGCAGCTGTGGCAGCCGCTGCAATGATAGAAGGAAAGATAAAGGTTTTATTGGTAAAAAGAAGAAATATATATTACTTGTTCAGTCACCTTAAATGCATTCTGTAAGGAAAAGAAAGAAGCAAAATTGTATTTATAAAAAATAGTATCTTATAATAGATACTAAATTTATAAATTTTGAGATCATTTGTAATCATATGAAATCATACAAAATAGATATTACACCTGTGATATGACAGGAGGAGATATAGAGGAAGAATTTAAAGGTAAGTGATTGACAAAGTAAAACACTAATCAGATATATTTAACAGTTGAAATAATTGCATCATTGTGCTCAATTCATCTGAGTGTCAATCCCTTTGTATTGTGTCAGGTACATTGTCTTCTAATGACAAATTTTTAGTTCATTGTGCATAGAAATAGATGCGTGTAAGAGACCAAATTTAGTATGCATAACAAAGAAAGTTTCAACAAAGTTTTAAAAAATACAAGTTGTTTGTTGGATTTTACAGCATGTCTACCCTTGGGTTATTTTATGCTGAAGACGTTTGTTTTATTCATTCTTGTAGAGTATTCAAAAAAATTAAAAAAACTCTTAACAGGTACTACCACTCTGGGTCAGAGTGGACCTGGGAGTAATGACAATGAACGAGTACTCCACACTCCCCAGAGCTCCAGAATTGGAACCTCATCACTGGATGCAGTTTAACATCATATCCAGGACACTAAGACCTTCAACCACTGCCTTCTAGCACATATGATAAAAAGGGTTGGGGAGGGGTTGTCATAAGAGCAATACGGCTATAGGTAGTAGGGCTTGACATCACCAGCCGATTAATTGGAGGGGGCCTCTCGAACCGCCTGTCTAGCTCAAGTAAAGGCCAAATTAAAGTGTTGCTTGTCAGGGACTATTCAGCCACCAGGATTTCCTTCTTAACCATCATGGGTTGCCATCCATGACCAACAGGGGTCCTCATTGGAGAGGGATTTCTTACGCCTCTGCAGAGGTGTAGTTTGTGTATTCTACAGACCCAGCTAGCAGGGCTAATATAAGTTGTGTGCACACACACACACACACACATATATATATATATATATATATGAGAGAAGAGAGAGAGAGAGGAGGGGGGTTATTAAGATGTGTATAAGAGAGAGAAAAAAGAGAATGGGGACAGATTGAGCAATTGATACAAAGAAAGCACAACATGAAGGTGATACAAAAATGTGGAAACAAAAAAAAGATACACACCTGATGGGAATAGACCATGCTCATCAAAGAGCATCATCACTAACTGTCTCCTTTGATCTAAAACACGTCTCAGAGTTGAGTAGTTCACTGGAGAGCTGGGTGTTTTCGGAGTTCGAGGAGAGTTCACTTCTGAGTCAGTGAAATCTATTAAAGAAAAAAAATCATTTTAAAAACATATATAAAAAAAGAAAGAAAAAACCCAGATAATTACGAGATACAAGTTCTTTTTTGTATATGTTTAAATATCAAAGTATTATTCTGAATTCAACTGAATGAATCATTTAATAGCTGAAGGTGATGTAAAATTTGTTAAAAATATCAAGAACTATTTTTTCTAACAATTTTTCTTAATATTAATTTTTTCTTAATATTATCTAGATATAGAACAATGTATCTTTATTTTAAAAAAATTAAAAACATTTTTTTTTTTAGTTTTTAAAGTGATCTACAAATGTCTAATATAACATCAGAACAACTTTATACAGACTCAACAATAAATATAACTTCGGGTGATTTATTTGAGTTTTATAGTAAGCATTGGTGAAATAGTTTATCAAATAGTATAGCAACTATACAACTGGAAAATATTTAAAATACTGGAAGAATAAAATCAATATATATACTCCTGTGCAAATTAATTGAAACAAAACAAATAATTTCATTATTATCATAATCCAGTTTGTTTGTGGAGTGTTACAGTTTTTGTATGCTTCCTTGGAGCAACATCCATTGCAGACAATGGCCATAGGACAACTAATCGACTGTTGAGACAATAGTGTCTGGGCATGATAAAAATCTGATGCAACGATGAATGATGCAATATTTTTAAAGGTCAAACAAATTTCATCATACACCCCAAAAATAGATCCATATTGTTGTACACCACTGCAAATTACCTAATCTGAGGAAAAAAAAACTGACCATATTGTGAAAGAAAGAAAACTAAAGCGGTTATTTCAATTAATTTGCACAAGTAGAAAATAACTTTCAAGTTTCTATATGTACAGAAGTTGAAGTGATGAATTGTAAAACAGTTTCATTCTGAAACAAAATGTTTTGCATTCTAATCAAAGAATGACCATTTTATAATGATAAAAATTCATTTACTGTAAAACAGTTATCAAAATGAAATATTAACTATATAATGTTGTCAGACAACAACAAAAGCAAAATACTCCTAAATATCTAAGTCCAATTTATGTAATACTATGATTTGCAACATTTTTAGTAGCTGTAATGATTGACATTTTGTACAAGAAAATGGAAACATCAAATGCAGATTAATATTTGATTTAAGATAAACAAATATTTGATTTTAAGATGAACAAATTGTGTTTTGTAATTTCATTTTAGATTAATTTTATCAATACATCAATTGACAAAGAGAAAAATTGGTAAAATAGGCAAATATAAGAAAACAAATATTTCAACATTTAAAAAAAATATTTTTGTTTTAGTAAAGCATAAAAAAAAACAAAAAAACTTTACCTATTTTCTTTAACGCTGCATCAGACAGAGATTCTAGATTAAAAGACGATCCAAAAAACTGGTTGTCTTCAGTATGATGTCTTGGTGTTTTTGGAGTACCAGCTTCAGAGTCACAAATCTTGTATCCTGGCGATGTAGCAATTAAATCAGCAAGACTCTCCTGGTCTACCGAGTCAGATTTTGGCATAGCTTTCCTTCGATAGATATTCAGCAATCCACGTGGGCTCTGAGGGAGTGGCGTTGTGGCATCTACGTGGTCAGGTGTATACTGAGGCAGCTGCTCAAACCTCCGCTCAAAGTCCACAGTTTCAAGGACTCTGCAACAAGTGAACAATAATTAAAGTTTTTAAAAAAATATAAATATCAATTTAATTTTAAAAAGATTGACGCAATTGTCAGACTTTCACTACTTGGCCTTCTGGCTGTGATCAAAGTTTAGTATCTGTTCTTTTTGGCAGTGGCCAAAACAGGTAATTATGTTTCTGTCTTCAGGCAAACACACACACATAAGATAGATGACAGATAGAATTACAAATTACTTTTGCCTGAATGAAGGAGACCTGTAAGTTTATAGAAAGCAAATCTTTGATTTCAAAGGAAAACAGTCTAGACTTAAAAACTAAAATTCATATAAACTAATTAAAAGACAGAAAGGGTAATAAAAATAATTCCAAACCAGATAAGTATATATAAAACCTATAATCTTTTAGTTCTCCTGGGGAAGGTGTACCTTGAACACTGAAACCATGGTAGAGAGAAAAAATTTTCTACAACTATAAAGGTTCTATATTTTATGAAATATATTGAGCACTTTTTTGGATTAACCACTAATGCTACTACAATGAAAACACTGTAGCAACTTTTGATGAATATATGTGGAGAAAGGTACAAACACGGGATGTTGTAGAAAATGGATGTTTATTTTCTACATCCCGTGTTTGTCTACCTACATTGTCGGATTAATCTCCTCATATTTCTCCTATATATATATATATATATATATATATATATATATATATATATATATATACACACACACACACACACAATACACTTGACATGAAATAAAAAAAGATTGAGAATATTTTGATTCAAAATTAACAGATATGTATCAACTGATCAATTTACACATTTCATCACTGATAAACCACATAATTATTTTTTGTCATTAACAAAATATGTTAATAAACAGGTTGAATTTATATGTGAATAACTGATAACTTACATTTTATAAAAAATAGAACCATTTAGCAAAATAATATATTAATTCTCATCAAAATCATATATACATGAGATAAGTGTTCAAAGTTTGGTACAATAATAACAAAAACATTATTATTATCATTAGGAGGAGGGGGAGTGTTCCATGTAACACCCTTACTTGTTTAATACAATAAAAGAACTATGTTGGTTAGAAAACTTACTTTTCCATTCCATCATCTATGCTTCTCTTAAAAATACTCCTTCGTGGGCTGTTGAGACTGGGTGATGTCAATGATGGATGCATCACATGTGGAGGGACAGGAATCGGAGGTGGAATCAGCTTTTGTTTTGTCCGTTCTGGTTTCTATGGGGTGGAGGAAAAAAAAATATATATATATATATATATATATATAATAATAACAATGGACATAAAAATAACGTCCTTCATCTTTGAAAAATTTTAATTTAAAAATATTCATTTTATTTTAATTTAGCTTAACTTAAAACCATTTGAAAAATATTAATAAGCTTACTTAATTATATACAATTTGAAAAAAATTGTTTACAGTTTGTAATTGGCTCTTAAGCTTTTGTTTTAGACAATTTGTTAAAATTTATTTCTTAATATGAACCTTACACAAAACAAATAGATACATTTTTTAGTGCATGTCTTTTATACTGGTGAAAAGTGAATGACTTTAATTCTGACTAGTATTTTCTTTCATCTTCAATTCTTTTTAGCTGCTTTAACTCATAACTCATTCAAGTATTCATTCAAGTCTTACTAAGAACTTATCATTTATTATTTTTGATCTGCACTGTTTCTTGGTGTTATAGAATGACAATCCCAGTGAATTGTGATAAAAACAATTAAAAAATAAGATAAAAGGAAATACTAATCAAAATTAATAATAACAATAAACAATATTTAAATAAACAAAAACAAGAGACAAATGCAGATGTTTTACTGCATAAATCATTAAGTATTTTTACAAACAACTTTAAGTACATTTTTATTGCTATTGTTCTAATTTTACCACATAGAAATAAAGTCCATTAACCTACTATAAATTGTTTAAATAATTGGGATATGGACCCCCCATCAAAAAACAAAAAAAAAATTTTTATCTACTCAGGATTAGATTACAATATAATTGATTATAAAACAGTAGTTTCTTAGTTTCAATAAACATATAATTTTTATTCCATTTCCCTGTGAGAATCAGAAACTGAAAGGAGATTGTCATATAGTAGCTAAATGAGGGGAATGGAATCAGAGGGGAAAGAACAATGAGATCTTATAGATTTGTCAATGCAACTTAGCAATTGTAAATTACTCTGTTCACTTGTATCTTGCTTAGTAAACCTTTTTCCTTATCTTTAATACTCTGTTAACCCTGATACCCAAGTTACAAGAGAAATAATTACCAGAGATATTTTCTTTAAATATAAAATCAAATAATGCTTCAGTGCATTGAACTTTTAGTTATTTTAAAACATGGTAAAATGAAATAATTAACATATTTTGCATGAAGCTGATTAATACAATCAATGATGATGTCATATCAACCTTTTTTCATAATTCTGGCACTAAATACAGCAAAATATATTCTGGAAAATAATGTGTCCTCTTTAAAATAACTTTTTAAATAGCACAGATTCTTTTTAAATACAGTACTAAGTAATTTAAGATGGTTGTGATTTGGGCCACCTTATTTCTATACATCTACTTTTACTAATATTCAGCACTACAGATTGAATTAAGTCAAGAGTTTTTGAATATTAATGGTCTTTTATAAAACAAATCTGAATTGATAACTTTATCAAAAACAGAATAGGTGCTATGTGGCTTCAATAGAAGACATTTACTGTTGAAACTATGGTGTAATTAATTTAAATGAAAGTGAGAGACTGGATAATATGATATACAAAACAAATAATAATTAATAGATCAGGCCATAGTAAGTTTCTCTGAGGGGGGAAAACGTTTATAACCAAGTATAAATATTTAATATAAGAAATAATAACCTGATTCTAAACTTATGTTAAGTCATAAATAAGTGGGTAAGCAAGGTTTAAATATTTATTTTGATTTCAAGTAGTAAACTCTCTCTCACTCTCTCTCTCTATATATATGAATGAATTTATGTTACTTACTTGCATTAACCTATGTGGTGAAGGGGGTGGTGGTTGTTGGTTTTCTTGAACATGACTAGATACTGGACCAGGTTGACTGTCAGATGATGGTTCTTTAATTTGCACTTCACCAGGATTTGATGATGGAGAACATTCTTCTGAATTATCCAGCAGCTTGTAAGTCTAAAAGAAATCAAAATATAATATTAGCATTAACAGAAGTTTTTTTTTCCAGAAAGATTAAACTACATTTTCTAATGTTTTCAGAATATATATTCTATCTAAAAACACACAAAAAAAACAACAACAATTTAGTTATATAATTTATTCATAAGAGAAAATAAAGATAAAAATGATAATGATTTGTAAAGAAGGGTAGTCATTTACTAATTGTAGCAAAGCACAAGGCCAGGAGTATGGAGTACCTAATTAGAATTGGAGCTTGTTAATCAATACAATGTGAAGTGCTCCTAAAACCTGAACACAGATTTAGTTTTAGGATAAATACTAGGGTGAATCAAAAGTTTTGCAATATTTTGGTAACACAAGGCACAATTCAGCTTTAGGACAATCTGACTTTACTGGATCACCGATGTTCTTGCAACCTGAACAAAATTTCTTGAACCATCTGGTTACTGTGATCAACTTTTCACCTTTTGCACAACAAATGTTTTTGGTTACTTCTATGGTGTTGTAGTCCAGTTTAAACTTGTAAAACATAAGTTCCTGAATTAGACACATTCTTTGGTGCAGCTTACACAGAGTGAAGCAATATACAATGTGTCAGCACACCAACTACCATAATACTATCAGCCATAACAGGTAATGTCCACAGCTTGAACTGCTTCAGCTACATTTTATATGCACATGTACCAAAATCTTGCAAAACTTGACTCACCCTAATACTATTTCCTTGTGAAAAATATCTAATAACAGTAAATTGACTTCTGTCAACACATTATGAAGTGAATACATTTTTTTTATTTCATAAATGGTTTTCATTTAATTTTTCTATGAAAGTACATAAAATGAATATCATTATAAACTTTAAAAAAAAGAAAAAGAATACTTAACTATTCTTATTTTGCATAATAGATTTTTCCATGTATTTTTGTAATAAACAAACTTATTTCAAGAAAGATAATCTAGGTCTCAATTTGGACCAGTAAAAAGAAATTATCAAGGTATAAGTTTGGTGGGCAGCCTAATGTTGGTATCAGCCATACAGCAAGGGAGTCTATCCCTTTTCACAAGCGCTAGACCAAGGAGATTATTTTAGCATTTGAGGTGGAGCCCCATACCTTCTTTACTGCACAGATTCCTGTGCTACTCATATGCTGAGTTGATGGGGTCGTTATCAAACCCAGAACCTTGTGATTCCTAGGCTGACACTCTACTGATTGAACTAAACCTTGATCACCAACATTAAGCACAATATCAATAATAAACATTAGCAATAGAAGTACAGAAATTTATTAGTAAATTCAAGCAATAAGAATGATATGCTGAGATGAATGGAGAAAAGAAGAAGAAGAAAAAAACAAAACCCCCAAAAACTCACTTTTTTATCTCGCTTCATTTTAAAAACATTGCTCTCAGCAGTCATATCTTTATAACGTTTGCCTTTGCATGTACGCTGTTGTCTATGTTCCATATCCTGTTCCTTGGCTTCCATTTCCTGCTGCTGCTGCTGCTGTTGTTGCTGTTGTTGATGCTGTTGTTGTTGTTGTTGTTGATGCTGTTGTTGTTGCTGCTGTTGCTGTTGTTGTAGCTGCTGCTGTTGCTGTTGCTGTTGTTGGCTAAATTGAGCGGATTGGTTAGGTTCATGAGATGATGATGATGGAGGTGGTGGTGGGGGTGGTGGGTTAGATGAACTCCAACAACGGTCTGGTATATCAGCCACATCAATACTGTGCTGTCGTTGTAAACCAGATTTACGCTGTTGGTAGCTTGATAAAGGTTGATGATCGAGGCTAGCGTGACGTGAGAACATTGCCTGATGGCGGTCAGAAGCTGGTCGGGTAAAGTTTGGCTTGTTGGCTTTGCTCTCAAAGGCCAACTGATGGTCCATATTAGATTGCCGATCCAAATTCATCTGACGTTCTACTGGCTGATGTTCCACAGACTGGCGCTCCATTGGTTGCCGCTCAATGGACTGACGGTCTAGATTTGACTGGCGTTCCACAGACTGGTGTTCCAAATTAGATGGATGTTCTAAATTAGACTGACGTTCCATGGACTGGTGTGAATGGATGCTCTGACGCTCTTTATTGGACTGATATTCAACATTTGACATACACTCTAACGTAGAATGACGGTCTGTGTTACTCGGGTGTTCCATATTTGATTGAGGCTCCATGGACTGTCGTTCTAGGCCAGACTTGTGGTCAAGGCTATTTTGCCTGTCAAGACTCGGCCGTCGTTCTAAGTTTGATCTACGTTCCAAACTAGATTGGCGTTCCATACTTGGCTGTCGTTCTAGGCTCGCTTGATGTTCTACACTTTGCTGTCTTTCAATACTGGATTGACGTTCCATGCTGGGCTGACGTTCAAGCGGTGCCTGGCGTTCCATATTTGACTGACGTTCAAGACTCGTTTGACGCACTAAGTTTGATTTGCGTTCTTGAGTTGGCTGACGGTCCAAGCTGGAATGCCGACTCATAGCTGCCTGCCTGTGTCCCGAAGGTGACACAGAATTTGTGGTAGCAAATGATACAGACTTCTCTGTGCGTGTAGTTACTTCACTTACAGCTAAAGTGGGAGCAGCTTGTACAACAGGCATAGAGGACATTGTGGAAGTATTCATATAACCTGAAATAAATAAGATTTAAAAAATATAATTAAATTGGTTATGAATTACCATTTTGGGGGTAAATCTAATTTTTTTTTTAATCTGATGTTTTAAATCTTACGATTGATTGGAGAAACATAATCATTAAAAGATTTCGAGATTAAATAGATAATTTTATTTAAGGCATGAAACTAAATATTAGTCAAATCATAAGAGGAAGATATAAGAAAATAGTTGCTTAACAGAAAAACTCTAGGACACAAATTGGACTTTTGATGTGGTCTTTAATTTTGAGAAGAATCATTAAGATTGTACGTTTGCTCAGACAACTGAATCACTTCCTTGAGTCTGATACTACCAACAGAATGTTTTAATTAATCAATGTTATCATCTCCTTCTTCAAGGAAGGGGAGAGGGAGTATGTGTGTGTGTGGATAAATGTAAACAAACACGGGATATTACAATGGATGGAAGTTTATTTCTGGTGATAATGTTGATGCTATAACATTTTGGTCTTTCAGACCTTAATCAGGACATGAGCTGAGTTCTTGTATTGAAGATACAAAAAGAGATTCAATTCCTTACTTATTTCTTCAACACAGCTTGTGTCCTGAAGAGGGTCTGAAAGACCGAAACGTTATACCTTCAGCATTATCACCAGAAATAAAATCCCACCCATTGTAACATCCTGTGTTTGTCTACATTTCTCCGCATACTGTCAGATTGATTTCCTCACTTTACTCCCACAAAAGAGAGAGAGAGAGAGAGAAAGAGAGAAAGAGAGAGAGAGAGAGAGAGAGAGAGAGAGAGAGAGAGAGAGAGAGAGAGAGAGAGAGAGAGAGAGTCCAGTGGTAAGATTTGAAACAGATGCTTTAAACAAATTTTGTCTGCTACCATTTTTCTTGATTCACACTGCCAGAAAGAGAATCTCCTTTTCCATACAGGCAGTATAGACTGAGGAAAGTTGAAATATTATTTGACAATATCAAAGATACAAAAAAGAGATTCAATTGGATGAAGGAAAAAAGGGTGTGGTGTAGGCATATGCATAGTTATACAGAGTGCACCAAGAGTTTTTTTTCTGTTAATTACAAAGCATTAGCAATTAAAAAAAAGATATATAAGTAAACAAGTAAGGATAATCATAAGTAAGAATTGTCATTTTCAAGTAAAAAGTTTCTAGAATGGTTTTTACTTGAAACCATATAAAAGGTACATTCAAGTCAAAATATACATTTATTATACTGTTGGAGATTCCACTAAAGTTGTTTTGTTCCTTAGAATCTAAATAACTAAGTTTAACTGTTTAAAACAGAGTTATTATTTGTTGATTTTAGTTGTATACATGCACTGATCTCACCTGTCATTGTAGTACTCTTTTGCAAATATTCTGGAGCCACAGGAATGGTTGCAACTGTGGCTTTTACACGGCTTTGTTTAGGTTGGGACGACACGGATGTGAAGAATCCAATGTCACTTTTCTGCTCCAATCCCATGGAAACCATATTTGAAGTTTTAGTGCTAACATCTGAAATAAATAAGTTATAATCAGTAAACTCAAGGGATTTAATAATCTTACATTATTTAATTTTTTAAATTTTTTTTAATCGAGGTTAGAGGTATACCAAATAATATAAGTTTTAATCCTTTATCACTTTCCTATATTGCATAAAGATTATCTAAAAGAAGGAAAAGTGATTTGAGTTGATAAAGTTTTCCCTTTCTTGTAAAACCTGTGGTACCCTAATGGCATCAAGAATTAAAAACTAATGGGTAATTCCATGTTAAATCACCCAGGCCATGTCACCCACCCCCTTCAATTTTTCTGAAATTTTGTACAGGTGTGGATTATGTCAATCCCCAAAATTTGAGCTTCCAATTCCAAGAATTGGCAGAGTTATGTTGATTTTTAGCTCTCCAAATTTGAAAAATTTGTAAAATACAAATATGTGTCTGTAAAATGAGTTCTAGAGCTTCCCCACAATTTTAGTTTATAAAATCATTTTTGGATTCCTCGAGCAAAAATGATTTTATAAACCAATTTTTAGTTGTAGGGAACTACAACTATTTTTGACTGAGGAATCCAAAAATTCTGAAAGTTAAACAATTTTAAGTTATTGATGGTTTCTGATTTTTTCATAACAAGATCAATATTCTGATGTGGCACTAAATCTATGACAAAGATTTTTTCCTATTATTATTTTATATCTATTGAACATTATTGTATCAAAAGATTTTTTCTATTATTATTTTTATATCTATTGAACATTATTGTATCAAAAAGATTTTTTCCTATTATTATTTATATCTATTGAACATTATTGTATCAAAAAGATTATTATCCCTATTATTATTTCATATCTATTGAACATTATTGTATCAAAAAGATTTTTTCCTATTATTATTTCATATCTATTGAACATTATTGTATCAAAAAGATTTTTTCTATTATTATTTCATATCTATTGAACATTATTGTATCAAAAGATTTTTTCTATTATTATTTCATATCTATTGAACATTATTGTATCAAAAAGATTTTTTTCTACTATTATTTCATATCTATTGAACATTATTGTATCAAAAAGATTTTTTCCTATTATTATTTCATATCTATTGAACATTATTGTATCAAAAAGATAGTTTGGTTTTTGCTTGTACAAAATTTCAGAAAAATTGAAGGGGGGGTGGGTGACAATTTTACTTTTTTATGGATTATTTTACATGGAATTGCCCTAATAAGTTAGGGATATGTATATTAAAGATATACACATATATATATTAAAAATAAAATCTACACAAGCCAATCAAGAATTCAAAATTAATTATGAGAGGGGGGGGGGAATATGTTATTAAGAGATTTTTCATTCCTTAACCAAAGATGCCGATAGGTACCTGTCCTGTGTTCCTGATGCACAAAAATCTATAAGGACGCAGTAAAATCATATCCATGCGTCCAAGTTTTTCTTTTTTCTTTCCACACCATTTCAAGCTAATTGTAAATACATTTCAATAGTTTCTTAGAAACAAATTACACAAGATAGGTTACAAGGTAGGAGTCAGACGGCTTTAGTTGGGACCCATAAATTTTCCAGGGGACTCATTCATAACAAATATGTGAGTCTCAGGATGCACTAAACCAAAAAAGCTATTAGCATCACTGCTTAACTATTTAAAAAATAAAATGAAAATTAATATATTTTTTTATTTTGAATTTTAAAATACTAATTAATGATTAAAACCATGGAAACTATATTCTAATAACTAGCAGCAGCTACCTGGCTTCACCTGGGTAGAGGGCGATTTTTTTATGTTAGTTCCGCAGATCCATTATTACTGAATCGTGAGTTGAATCCTCGTGGGATGCCCCATTTAAATCCCCATGTAAAAAAATAGACCTTGCATTGATCCAGCTACTCTGAAAAGAATGTTAATGTCTACTATCTAAAATATTAAATGAAAAAAAAATCCATGCTGTTATCAAATCTCTATTATTTTTGCTTAAAAACCAAACTCTGGTGATATCTAATGTGTATATATATTTACTTTGTCGTTAATTGTTTTATTTTCAAAGTTTCCTCCGGACATACATATACATACAACTGCCCTTTATATATGTATAGATAGATTGCTTTGACTGTTATATATCACATAATCAGTAACTGTATCAACTGATGAGATTAGGGGTTAAAAGGTCAAATAAAAAATATCCCAAAAATATGTGTGTTGGGGGGTGGGGGGTGAATACCAGATCTTTTGTGTACAGCGTTCATTTTTTTTAATATTTTTTTTTTTTTTAGCAATGTGAATATGGGATAGTACTTATGTACCTCTTTCTTCCTAAAGACGGACAAAAAGATGTTTTAAATGTTTTGATATCTATTCAGTATTTAATATCTATTAATATAAAACTATCTTTGTCACTAAAAAGAGTACAAAATTGGCTTACTTTGATAGTAATGACCTGGTGATGGACTCTGCTGGGGTGACCGAGTAGCTGTCGGGTTTTGGACAGAAGCTGTAGGTTTAGGTGCAATATTTAGTTGTGGTGACATGGCAGGGCTGGGAACTCCTGTGGATGGAGACTTGCTAGAAGGGCTTGATTGAAACACCACTGATTGCACTTGTTGACCTGTAATAGGCACAAAATAAGTTAGGGATAGGCATCAAACATTTGAAAATTTCTTGAATCTGTTTTTAAGAACAGATTGTTAAAACAAAAACTATGAAATGGGGAAACAATAAACTAACAAATATATAAGAATACAGATCGAAGTATTAAGGTTTGAATTGGACTTTAAAAGATCTAAATTGAAATTCTAAATCATTCTATAAATTTTCATTAAATTAAAAGAAGAAAAGAGAAATGCAAAGAAAAAGAATTCCATTCCATTTCCCTTCTAGACAGTTGCAAGTCCATTTCAAACAAAACTCATTTCAGCATTTAAAGAAATAAATAAAATTACAAATTTTGAAATTATTTTTCCTCTTAGAAAAAATTATTTTATGTTTTATTTTATTTTTTTCAATTGAAAACGTCTCTGAAGATGAAGATACTCCGAAAATTAATAAGACCTTGAACTTACTTTTGCATTGCAATAGACTTCAAAAAAAAAAAAAAAAAAAAAAAAGAATAAAATATAACATATTTTCTGCAATGCTTCAAGCAAATTATAAAATACTTTTATCTTTTATATTCATTTTTTGTGGTTAATTTAAATTGTCAGAAAGTTTTTTTTTCAGTGAAGTTGAAAATATAAAAATGTTAATAAAATTATTATGAGGTTATATCTATAAAATGTAACATTAAAGATTCATCCAGTATCAATAAAATGGTCTAAAATAAATCTAAAAAATTGAAAATTATATGCACAATTTTAAGATTATGTGTCTAATTTAAAATACAATTTTTCACAATTTAACATTTAAGACTTAAATATACTAGGGTGTGTCAAAAGTTTTGCAGTATTTTGGTACGTGGTAGTTTGCTCTGTGACTGATGCAGTTCAAGATGTGGAATGGTAACTGTTGTGGTTTGTAGTATCATGGTAGTGTCATGTGAATTGCTTCACTGCATGTGTGATTTGAAAGTTGCACAGATGAATGAGCAATGTAGTCTCTAAGTTAAGAGTAATTATGCTTTATGAGTTTGAACTAGGCCATAAACGCCATGGAAACAACTAAAAACATTTGTTGTACAAAAAGTTGGAGGTGCAGTTGATCACAGTACAGTAACCAGATGGTTCAAGAAATTTTGCTCACACTGCCAGAGCCTCAATGATTAGGCAAGATCAGATATTCTGAGGCCATATTCCAAACCAGAGTCAAACCTGGCAAGTAACACTCTGAGATTATTACTCAAGCTCAGCATCTCATAGTCTAGTGGGGTTTGTTACCTTCCCAACATTAGCCAAATTATCTGGAGCTGTCAAATTGTGCCTCACATAACTAACATATTGCAAAATTTTTGTTTCATCCTAATAGCTTGTTTGTTTCTTTTGATTTTATGAGAAAGGAGATGCAGGGAGATAAAGTTGGTAATTTCTTTTCTTTTTTTTTCCAGCAAGTGTTACCCATTACTGACTTGCTAAACCAGACACAGTTAGTTTGAAATCAGTTTTTCTTCTCTTAGACCATTTACTGACCAAGGGCTAGAAAGCCCAGTCTGCCCAGCTATTTACCCACAGATGGAGGAAAAATTATGGATTTGTGCCTTTCTCAAGAGAATTATTATCAAGTGAAATGCAAACTGCTTCATTCAGAGTTTTAACTTGGCTTACTGAATCCATTTTTGACTATGATGACCACTGGACCACCCCCTCCCCATTCTTTGAATGTAGTTGTTAATAAAAGTCGTGATCAAAAATTAGACATCAACAAATGACAATTTGTGTAGGATTTACCTGGAATTGGATAAGCTTGTATATAAGTCTGGGTCACTGTTTGCCCTTCAGGTTTGCCTTGCTGATTTACAGCTCCAGTAACATGAGCTTGCTGTACATAGACTCTAAAGAAGAAGAAGAAATCCAATGATTTATTGAAAATATAATTTTGGGTTCAAATATTTCTTTAAAAATTATGCTTTTGAGGCTTTTTTTAACAAATTAATCTACTAAATGAACAATAACAAATACAACGATGAATCGTATTACATGACTGGTATTATTTGTACACAAATAGAATAAAAACAATGAGCAAACACAAACACAGTTTTTTTTATTAAAGCTAGATTTAGTACTAAGAACTGATATTCTGTTTAAATCATTACTGAATATTGTATATTTCCCCCCAAATTGTGTCGTTATCAGAAAAGATATTATTTTTTCTTTAGTACTGAAATATTGGTATCATTATTAATTCATATGCATACAATGAAAAGAGATTCTGATAAACAATATTTCCATCACATAATATAAACATATAAGTGTTAAGAATTATTTTTATTAAGTTGGATTTTAGTGTGAACAAGAACATTTTTTAAAGTGCTAGAAAAAAAACCCCAAAAAACAACAAAGCTTGTAAAAGATGATAAATGAAGCTAGTAAAAAAATAAAAAGGTTTTATGGAGAAGTGTGAAATGGGAAATTTTACATGGAACTAAAATGCTTCAAACTAATTCATAACCAAAATACCCCATTGAAAACTGTAGATAATACAACTTACACCCCCCCCCCGCTCTGAGAAGCAATATAAAAAAAGAATTGAACAAATGTCACTAAATGCTATGGATGAAATCAGACATTCAAAGGTTTAAATGGTATAACTACCTACTATAAAAAGTTACTGCTACTATGAAATCAATAAAAATTATATATATATATATATATATATATATATATATATATATATATATATATATAGCATACAATTCATTTGCAATTTAAATCTAAAATAGAGATCAATAGTTTCAAACTTTAAAAGTTTCAAGGGAAAGACATATTGAGTTACTTCCCTTCAACACACTATTTACAAGAGTAACTACGATTTAATTTAAGAATAATGGTTAGCTAAACTTACAATTCATGAGTGAGTTTGAATCTCAATGAGATCTCTACAATTATCTTCATTATACATGGGAAAATAATAAGCAAACTTAAAATATTCATCATTTTTGACAGTCTCAATACACTATTGAGGAATGCAATATACGATATACATTACATGCTTGTTTTTTTTTTTAAAGGCTTACTTTTTTGTAGGCAATAACACTCGTTGTTGTTGAGGCTGCTGCTGCTGTTGTTGTTGTTGTGGTTGTTGCTGGTTTATTACTTGTGGCTGCTGTTGTGGTTGCTGCTGCTGCTGTTGTTGTTGTGGAATGTGCTGGTTTGTGGGTTGTTGTACAGTCACTGACACTCCTGGCTGACCAATAGTGCCTGCAGGCAATTGTATATGCTGAGTATTAGCATTGGCTGATCCTGTAACTGCCCCAGCTGTTCCAGCTTGTGTAACAGTGACCAACTGAGTAACCATTGGTTGTGGATTCTGACCAGGAGAGCATGCTGGTTTCTGATTAAATATCTGCAAGGTTGGTGCCCCAATACTGGGTGAGATCGAAGGTGCCATAACCTGCTGAATCTGGGGTTGAGTATTGTTTGTTTTGATACTTGTTTGAGCTAGCTGAATCTTGCCCTGATTCTGTGGTGTTAATGGTTGTGTGTTTTGGTTACTGGCCAGAGTAAACTGAATGCTTTGAGGTAAGGGAAATGAAGGCAAGAAGTACTGGACATGTGTAGGTTGAATATTTCCTTGTTGACTTAGGCTTATAGTGTTGGCCATATTTGGTGACTGAGTTCCATGAATTGAAGGGGATATGTTGCCTTGGTTGGTGGGCTTCAGTACCAAATTTGTCAGCAATGGGCCTGATGCAGACACTGCTGTGTTAATCTGTTGTGGTTGGGCTTGAGTTGATTGGGGAGGTGCTACATTCCTCAGAGTCATGAAATTGCCTGATGTTACAGTGGTCATTCCATACTGATTTGCTGGAATTGTCTGTACAAGGAATGGACCCACATTTTTCATTGGATTTTTGGGTGTTGCCTGGATGACTGGCTGAGCTTGGACATTAACTCCTGCAAGTCCTCCTTTTACAGGGCCAGTTGTCATATTGACTGTAGCTGTAGTGGCCAAGTTTGATGTTGAATTTTGACTGGTCATCCCAGGTGGTTTGGAGGCAATGGGCACTGGGGTTGTAATAGGTTTGCAAGTGGTGCTGTAAGTCGGTGCAATTTGACCACCATTATTATTCTGATAGCTACTGGTCAAAACTGGGTTTAATAATTGTATATTGCTACTGGACACAAATTGGACCACTGTTTGTGATGCAACGGGCGGAGCTTGGACACTGCAAGGGGGTTTACTTTTAGATGATTTTTGAGTCATTTTACCTACAATGGGCCCCCGGCCATTTTGTTTACCAAGTGTTGTCTGTGTGTTTGAAGTAAAGACAATTTGTTGGTCTTTTTGCGTTGTCATTGTAATATTATGAATCTTCATTCCTCCTTGACGAACAGTTTGTTGTTGTTGTTGTTGCTGCTGCTGCTGCTGTGGTTGCTGCTGCTGTTGCTGTTGGACAACAGCTGTTAAGTTATTTTGACTGTATTGCTGTACATTGTTATCAGGCCTTTCAATTCTCTCTGGTAAATTAACAAAAAGACAAGATGAATTTCCTTTATGCCTTCTTTTAAAATTGAAATCTAATTTGAAAAGAAATAGAAAATATTCTTTATAGTATGTAAAAATAAATACAAATAATTTTTTCTTTGAGATAAACCTATAGAATTAAAATCCTGATTTAAAAACTGGAATTTACTTATTTTAATGCCATTAAATAAAAGGAAACAAGCTGCATCTTGAAGCAAGTTAATTGCATCAACAAACATAATTAAAATAAACATTTTCGTATGAGATTTTTTGATTAATAAATCATTAAGATTAAGCAGAAAATTCAGCTCATAAAAAAAAAAAAAAAAAAAAATTGTAAAAGAAATATTACATATTTTAATTTTAAAATTGGTTTTAAAAATTTCAAAATGGATTCTTAATTTATTCTTTTTTAGAATTACTTATTAGATAAAGTGCATGGATTATTAAACAAAAAGTTTAAATAAATTTAATGGATACATCAATTTGGATATTGATGAGGCAAATAAGTTTATTTATATATTTACTGATTCTTATTTGAAGTTTGTTAAAAATAATGTTTTATTATCTTCTAGTAACTAAATTAACATAATGTAAGAACATCTGTATATGAATTCAAAAGGGTATTTTGTTGTATAGGGTGGTCCGTAAGTCATGTCACCCCTACATATTGTTTTAACTTTCATTATTTTTTGTTTTAATAATATATTATATAATAGCATTAATTATGATATATAATAATAATAATATAATTTTCTATTTAATTTTCAGTGGTTTATTTAATGTAATTATAGTTGACTAATTAGGAGTTAGGGAATGACAATACTTTCAGACCACCCTATAGGCTTAATAAAGAAGTCAATTGCATTACATGTAAAATATATTTGCATATTTAAAAAAAGTATTTACTATATTCATCTTACCCATGGGGGAGCAGTGGTCATTCCTATTGGATATTTCTGGAGTATTTCCAACAGACATTCGCTCAGGTTTGTTTTTTGCCTTAAATATTCCAACAGGCTGGAAACCGGATCCAGAGTTAGATGGACGTAGGACAAATTTTTCTTGGCTGTTCTGCAGCATCATGTCTGTCTTTTCAAGGTTGGCCTTACCAGGAGAGGCTGGTGTGCTCTTGATAGGCTCTGGCCGGCATGCGTACTCTGTAAGTGAGACATGGGTCATCATTGGCGAGAAGCGTTGCTGGGGAAAGGCTTTGTTTTCAATCATACCATCTTCTTCTGTCTGGCTATCTGTCTCACTGTCAGACACTTGCTCCTTGCAATTCAAGTCTATTTCTCCGCATTCGTCCTCTTTACCTAAAAAAAATAAATAAATAAAATTGAAATATCAAAATCAAGACATTCTTTATGACATATGTTTATTTATGTGGATTGGGTAGAAGTAAGGATTATTGCTGAATTCTGCAATTCATTTTGATTATTCCCAAATTTATTTCCAAGTTACAAAAATTTGTTGTAAAAAATCACATAAAAAAAAAAATTGCTGAAAACAATTGCAATAATCAAAACTTAGGAATCCCAAATTTCAAGATTGCGGATTTGGGCCAGAATGTTTTTAAATTTGCTCACAGAGTTGGCCTGATTCCAAAATGGTATGATATGTTGGGCTGCAACTCTAGGAGTAAAGTTGAAAAAATCTGACACACTGACATTTGCATTTATTATTAGAGATTAGTCTTAACGACTTATAGAATTAAGATAACGACTCATCTTAAGATTTCAGACCAAATTTTCTAAGGTTACTAATGGGACTCTGGAACAGGTTTTAGCTTATTAGTTTTTGAACATTCTCAAACTAAGTTTTTGGCTAGAGGTTTGATATAGAGTGTAAAAATAAGGCTTAACTGCATCCTTACTTTTCATACAAGCCTTTATTTCTATTTCATGGGTGTCTGTCATTGGATTTTGCAATTAATTAGCTATCAGGATAACTAAACCAAATCTTTATCTTAAACTGTATAAAGTTAGCTGAAAATTACAAATTTTAATTCTTCTGTCAGTTAACTTTATCGTCTAAATGTATGAATTAACAAATGTGTATTAAACTCATCAGATATAATAGAAACAGTCAATCAAACAAGCAAATAAGAAAAATATTACTGATCTACCTGTGCCATCTTCGTCAGCTTCATATATAACCATTCGTTCATCATCACTTTCATCATCCTCTTCTACAAGTTGTTGACGAGAGTGCTGCTGCAGCATGACTCGTGAATTCCCCCCAGAGCCTTGTTGGGAAATGGTTGGAACCATAGGTGTTACGTGGGACTCAACATGGGAAGATGCGTGTTGCTGCTGCTGCTGCTGTTGTTGTTGCTGCTGTGCATATGGTGCAGATGGAGATTGTGAGTACAACAGTGAAGAGGAGTGATGCTGGGATGAAGAAGATAAAACACTTGGTTGCTGTTGTTGTGAACTCATTTGTTGTGACAAAGTATGCTGAGAAGGATGAATAGACGGAATGGATCCTTGGGGTTGACTAAACTGAACTCTCTGCAAGAGAGAAAAAAAACAAAAAAAAAACATTGAATATATTAATAACAAAGTTTGTTTTTTTTACTATTAGATTTTCAAACATTTTAAAATCTTGTAGAAAAACATAAATGAATTTCAATCTAAAAATGAACAGAAAAATTCTGGGATGGTAAAAACTATTTCTTTATAAAAACAGTTTCTATAAAATAATGTAGCTAAAAAGTATATTCAGATTCCTTCACAATGTTTAATAATAAATTTCTTATAATTTTATAAGTCAAATTTAAAACACTGGTTCCCACTAGATGCACAACGTTAAGCAGTGATGAACCTTTTCAGTAAATAATGAGTGATCACTTAGGCAATGTAAATAAAGCTTAATAAATACCATTGTGTAAAATTCTGGGAAGTTAACAAATATAGTCAATAAAATGCTTTCAGATTTTTGTTGTTTTCTATTAATATTTGGTATTAATGTCTTTGGGGAATGACAGGATCCTGAAAACTCCCAAACAAGAAAAACTTAATAACTTAATAACTTCAATTATCAAAATAGCAATTATTGTCTAAGTCAGAAAAAACAGTTTGGATGCTATAAGTCAAAGTGATTTGCAATATTCCATCTTAATTTTCAATAATTACCTTTTATTTTACAAATTTGTATCTTATAACAACTAAAAGAGAATATGATTATAAAGATTTCATTTTTAAAAGAAACATGTAAAAATAAATATTGATTGTTTATCTAAGTATTTACTCAACCCCTCCACATAAACAGGTCAATCTTTTAAACAGAGTTTAACAGGTTTGAATTCAAAGTTTTCCTTCTTCTAGACCAGTTGCCATACAAAGGTTAAATAGCCCAGTCTGTCCTGTTATTTTATCCAAAATTGGAGGGAGAATAATTGGATGCATACCTTTCACACAGGTATTAGTGCTATGTTACCAAAATATTGCAAAACATTTGACTCAACTTCTTACATCAGACTTACAAATTTAAATGGTTAAACATATATAAAAGAAAACTCTTATATAACAGCTAATCTAGTAAACAAGTATAATCGTTTCCTCTCAAAAATAAGAATTAAAAATATTTCAAAAAACATTTCCACAACATAATTTAAAAATGTATCAAGTAGTGAATACATTCACTGAGGCTAACTTTTCTGCTAGTATCCAAATCATATTCACTAACATCTTTTGTTGGTACGTGGCTCCTTTCCTGGTTAAAACCTGTTTGACCCCCAGTGGCTGTCAAGGGGCCTCCACCTTCATCTCTTCGAGGCATGGCAGATAGGCTCTGTGACCGATACCGGGTAGTCTCAAATAGTTCTCTGTTGCTTGTATAGTTTGTCATATTAGAAGAGCAACCGTCATCTGCTCTATGCAGACCAGAATCCACCACTTCACCTGGAGCAATCTTTTCTTCACTGGAATCATCTAAAACACAAAACAAAAATAATCAGAATTTAGAATCAAAAGATAAGATTTTCTGTTTTTAGAACCCAATATAATAATTATAAGGAAATCTATCAAACTGGTTCAACAACATTTGATTTGTTTGAATTCCAATTCATGTATTTTGTTTTTATCGCATTTCAAATTGTTAATTTCTGAATTGAATATCTTAATAGTGAAGTCTATTTTTTTTAATAGTTTCCAGCTACATTTCTTAATAGAATAGACTACAGTTATTATGGCACCCTTAGAGATTTAAGAGTGCAGTTATAATGAGTGGATTTTATTCAAAGTACATTAATAATTATTTTAAGCTTGCCATTAATTGATAAAAAATCTTGAATTTCTTTTCAAATTTCTGTGTTAGTTTAAGCAACACTATTCTAAGGATTTACTAATTTCAGTTTTAAAAATTATCTACTGTAATATTTATGTGCTGTTGCTACAAACTAATCTCTGATAATAATCTTTTGGGAATAAAAACAAAAATGCCATTAGAATGAATGCCATTACACCATGAGTTTATTGTATATAAAGATTATATACACTTCCTTTTCTGTTAACTTGGATTTGTAATAGTTGCAACTGCAAGAAGTATACATAACTGGTGTTTATTAGGGTCCAACTACAATTAACCACCTTAACTGAACATTACTTATTGCCTATAAAAGCAACTTAATCTCTTTTCAATACTTCTACTTTAAAAAAAAATTAAATTACCAGATTATGAAACATAACAAATGTTTCTCAATTAGTCAAGCTCATACAGGTTATTTTGTTTTTGTTCAAATTGGGACACTGAAAAAGGATAGAGGAGTTAATTTCAAGTTTCATTTTTACACCCTCCAAATTTCAGGCTTTTCAGTAAAATCTGTCTAATTTCTTTCTTTCCCAGTTGAAAGAAGAGAAGCGAGAGGAAAACTGAAAAACCTACCAATTTTACTGGTCTCACCTTCAGGCAGCCCTTCTGGACAATCATCTGGACCGTCCTCTGAGGAACTAAGTCGACGACTGCTGCGCTGTTTTAATGTTGCTGCAATAGTGCTTGACTTTTTACGGTCCTTCGAGCACCATTTCCAGTCTGGGTGAGCTTTAAAATGTGCTTCTTTCACCTGAATAACCAAGAGAATTTATATTCAGTTTCATTTATAATCAAAGTTCACATTTGTTTTTTTTATTATTCAAAATGTAAATACCCTAGTTACATGCACTAATATGAGAAAAAAAAATGATAAAAGATAAGCATGTATCTTAAATAACTTCCATTAGGAATATAACAGTAATAAGATATTATTTCATAATTTAAAAACATTAAAACAATGTCTTTATAATAATTTTGTCATTTTGTCTTACCTGATAAGCGAGATCATGATACTTCTGTTTGTCTTTAGGCGAAAGGGCATACCACCATTCGCCTAGAATCTTGCTAACATTACGGTTATCCTGGTTCGGATGCTGCTGGTGAACAAGAGCCCGGTGACGTTTGCTGAATATCATGAAGGCATTCATTGGCCGACGAATGTGTTCTTTTTCTCTCCCCTGATATACAAAAAAAGAAAAGAAAAAAGATTAGTACATTGGAGAAATTGAATTTTTCTACAGTGCAAACAATAGACAAACTTAAAGAGAAATTCCAACAAAACTGAGCCAAAATCCTATAATATAAAATATAAAAAGTTTAAACTTGAAAAGTAAAAGACTAATTCATTGTCCTAAATTACTTTTAGCAAAAATAGAATGTTGTCTTCTACATTACTTAAACCTTTTTGTGATGGATTTTGAAACACTTTGGTTAAATATTAAGTAAATTTATCTTGTAAAAAATTACATATTAGAAAAAGCAAGACACCTAAAAAATCTTCAGAAACTGTGTTATTATCAAAAATAAAAATTAGAGTAAAATATCAGATTGATTTTAGGTGACAAAACTGGAAATATTTCATAAATTATTTTTTCAATAAACATAAAATGGTGTACATTGAAAAAAGAAAATAAGTGAATATATTTACTTCTATATCTTCAATAATAAACTTAAAACAATCTAATGTAAATCCAAAATGAAAAAAATATACTTTGAATAAAAACTTATTTTCAAAATAAGGACACTGACTCAAGTTCACCTACTTTCAGAAAATGTATCTACATGAATAGCAGGCCTGTAATATGAATGGCCTTAATTTTAACATATTTTGTTGTTTCATTGACAAGTTATTTGCCTTTGATTTGCACAACAACATTTGCAGTAAGAGTATCAAAGTTTGATTAATTACAATTCTTATATCATTAATTTACCAAATAGAATCAGCATATCATAACATCTTCGAGTATCTGAAATATTCTAAAGAATAAATTTCAAAGATATAAAGTTAAAATTTAAAAATCTAACCTTTTTATTTCTAACAAATCTAAATAATTGACAGCTTAACATTTTGTGAATGATTTCATAGGGTTATTCAAATCTATAAAGTACTTGGTGAAAATAAAAGCATACTTGATATCAAAGTGAAAACACTGGTTCATTCTCACAAATTTTAGAAATCATTTTGTATAATTGCTTTTTCTCTTTTTTCATGTTGTTGAATGTAAACACAATACCAAAGAAAATCTCTCCCTCAATAAATTATGCATAAAGCGAGAGAGAGAGAGAGAGAGAGAGAGAGAGAGAGAGAGAGAGAGAGATACAATTCTTTATCTAAGAAAAATTATATGAAGTATAATTTTTCTTAGACAAAAAATTGTATAAGTTTTCTAAATCTTCTAAATGGTTGTTATTGATATATTTTCCAGCATTAGATATATTTACTCATCATTTTATGTGATATTTAACATCTTTTCAGACAATGTGAGGTGAACCTTTGTAACCTAAAATACATTTAAATTTTATATAAAAGTCAATTAAAAAAAAAAAATCTGATATGAAAAAATATAATAAAATTGAATGGCATAAAATTTCCCAAACTGATTGACATGGTGAGCAATGTTACCATGATCCCATGGAATTTCTGGGGAAAAAATAGGTAAACCCAAATTATCCGTTGAATTCTTTATTTAAAACAATTCAACGGATATGTCATCAAAACTCTAGGGTCTTCTGAAGGAATTTTCAAGACAAAAACCTGTTATGAAATTATTCCCATCACAGTGGTACAATGCACAAAAAATAATGGACTCCTGGGAAATAGATGTTTTTAAAGTGGATACTGCAAAATTAATAAACTGTATAAAGTCCAAGGAACTTAGAATTGCTAAAAAGATATAAAGTAAGTATTCATCTAAAAGAGAATAACCACCCCATCTATTTTAAATTTCGAAAAATGCCCATCCACATTTTACCCATGGTAGTTGTGAAACTAAAGAAAATGGTTGAACAAAGCATACTCAAGAAAGTTCTCCTAGGTGGTAGCAATTGGGCTTCACCAGTTGTTGCAATAAGAATGCCCAATGGTGATTTGAGGATACGTGGGGATTACAAAATAGGAATGAATTATCAGATATGCTTGGATTCATTCCCCTTGTCTAACATAGAAACTGTGACTCATAAATTAGCCGATATGAAATACTTTGCTAAGATTGATCTAAAATCAGCTTTAAACCAAATAGAAATTGACAAAAATTTTAAAAGAATTACTACAATTAACACTCCTATCGGCTTACAAAAATGGACTAGTCTTCTATTTGGAATTAAGACTTCAAGCAACATTTTTGAAAAAGCAATTGAAAAAGTTCTATCTATAATCATATACCAATACTATACATGCATAGGTGCTTACAGTAAAGAGGAATTAAAACAAAAAAACTGAACAAGTTTTGAACAAATTAAAAAAATGCTGGTATGATGATAAATAGTGATAAATGTGAATTACATTGTGACAAAATATCATATCTAAGATATCAAATATTAAAAGAATTTCACCAGATAATAAGCTGATAAATAAAATATTGGAAGTATCAACACCAAAAAAATAAAAAGGGACTGGAATCCTTTTTGGGACTAATTAATTTTTATAGCAAATATCTTCCTAGATACAGTGACATAGTAGAACTGTTTGAAGAATTACGACAAAGAATGCAGAATTTAAATTATACATGTAAAATAGAAAAAAGAAAGAAAGAAAGAAAAGTTATTAAACTTCTTTCTTTCTTTTTTTATAAATGCATAATTCTATCATTTAATACCATAAACCTATATATTTTAAATTTAATATATTGTATTGTGTCATATATATACTATGTATACTGTAATTCCCTCTCTTGTCTGTTAGCCTATATCGTTGATAACCTAATTTTAAATTCATAATACAAACTGTTGTAGTATATTGTGCATTATTTAATTTTGTGTGTTATATGGTTGTGAGTGTTCTTGTGCACCATTCCAGTGCTGACTGTTATATGAACATTGAAATGTTAACACTTACTTTTCTTGGACTCTTAGGCTCATCTTTATCTTTGGGCAGAGCACTTAATGATTGTGTCCGTCTTTTGATCAAGGAACTTGTGTCCTTCTTTGGAGATTCTGGATCACACTCAAACACATCATCATCATCATCATCAATATCATCATATTCATCTTTGAAAGTCACTGAAAAACAAAGTTCAATATATAATATTTTATATACTTTTTGAAAACATATTCAGAAAAATTATCCAATCTTGAAGAGAATTTCTAAAATCATTGAAAAACATTGTTTATGATATTAAAAGGCAGGTAATATCTATATCTCAATTAGATACAGTGTAGTTTAATGTCGGTATTTATTCAGGAACAATTAATTAAAAAGGTAAAAATCAAAGTGATACAGTTTGAAAATATTTGTATCCATATTAATAATTAAGAAGAGTTTGTTTGTCTATCCTTTATAGATGGCCAACTGATTTGATGTAGAGATACTAAATATGATAGATTTATACACTGGACCTGAAGGAGGGATTAACATAAAAAAACTTTTGTTTCTCATTAAGTGGGTTCTCATCAAGAAGAGGTTTCTAGCAGTAAACCATAATTAGCAAGAAGCTAAGTTGCTTCAAGGTATAACTAATCATACAGTATTTAAATTTCTAAACTGTGAAAGAAAAAAATCTATAGTTAATCAAATATAATTAATTGTGTTTATGAGTAGTTTTTGAAGCTAGAAATGTAAAATAATCACCAAACATTATTGCTTAGTTAGGACTAACAATCCAGACAACAAAAAAGTTTAAATCAATAATTCTTAATTCAAATTAAAAATAATTCTTAATTTAAATTAAAAAAGATACTGACATTTTTCACAGAACATTATTAACTTAATAAATAATTAAAAAATACAATTAGTAAACATCTTTTCTGGTATGTGGATATAACTTTTATAATAACAATTACAATTTGTAACTGTTCAGTGTAGAATTTTAATTGTCAACTGTGAAATCAACATTGTTTAGACAATTGAAATAAATAGAACAGATATTTTACAATTTGTCTGTTAATCTTGATATATCTGTGATTTAAGTCTTGACCTCTTAAACCAATGTGTCTCTTTCATTTAGTTATTATCTAAACTAGTGAATTTACTGTGAATTGCATAACTTTGCACAAGGCTCTGCAAATGGCTTTGTCACTTTACAACAGGCTTGCTACACTCACATCCAAACTATTAGATTATCATAGATTTGAATCATATATTGCATAATATATATTATCTATTATATTATCCTTTACCTTTTAGCTGGTATTTAATACCTTTTACACATCGCTCTTTACCGTTTTACCTTTTTTTACATATCCAGTCACTTAGGTGACTCAGCCATTAAGAGAAAAAAATAGTTACAAAATTTCCCCTGATGTAATAAGCTGCTTTATATATAGATATTATTAGAAAGAACAAACATTTTGACCCACTATAAAAAAGGAAGGAAAATATCTGAGAAAATTGGGATTTTCATTATTTTTTCCCAATCTATCCCCATCATTTATAAATTAAATAAATTACTATCATAGGGGATTTTAAATAGTGTAAATTCATGAAGTACTTGAGGCATTGTGGTAGGTTTAAGTACAGAAGGTGATGGATGAATGTATTTATTGTATTGCATAAGAGGGTCCAGCAAATGAAAACTAGATAAGAAAAACATTATGACCCACCTCCCATATGATCTAATCAATAATATTGTGATTAAAAAGACAACCTTAAAGTCATAAAAACACTTTCTAAATTGTATTTATTTAAATATACATACTTAATTCTACCTCTTCACAAATATTTACCTTGATGTGGTGAAATGGATTTCAAATGAGTTTCAAAGATGCTGAGAGCTATGCCAGTAGAGTCTTTGGATCTAGTCACGGTCAAACTAAGTGATATCCACCCAGATTTCTGAACCTAGTTGATTAGAGTGAGCCAGGTAGACTGACTTTAAAGATAGTATTACAAATCAAACTTATTGTCAGCTCACTGCAACCCCTGCTTTGGAACTTGTACATTCTGCCTTTTCAGGTCACAAGAAATGTTTAGAGAACAAACATGCGCACCATGGTATGGCAAATCATGAACCCCCCCTAAACAAACCAGGTCTTTAATAAGGATCACCCTCCTGTTCATATCTCCAAGTCCACTCACTGATGATGTAGTCATCTGAGCAACAGAGGCAAGTTTAGTGGGATTTCTGAATTGTGATCTTGTCTCTACTCCAGGTAAAAGTGGATGCTGACAACATATTTAATCATAGTTTTTATAGTTGCATTAAATTAATATCAATTTTATCTTATAATGTTTCTGAATTCACTTAGAGGAAGTGGAACAGATGAATGAACAAAATATCTAAGCTAATATGCCTAAAGGCAAATTTTAAGCTTTTATCAAAAATATTCCAATTTCAAATTTTTCCAACTGTACAGATTTTAGGAGTTAAACAGGTGGTGATGGTGGTTACATAAGTATAGATTGTAGGTTTGTAATTACAATTAAATCATTAATACATACAAAGAGACTAGAGAGAGAGAGAGAGAGAGAGAGAGAGAGAGAGAGAGAGAGAGAGAGAGAGAGAGAGAGACAAAAATAGAGTAAAGAGAAAGAGAGAGAGGGAAGACAAAAATAGAGTAAAGAGAAAGATGAGAATAGATGCATAAAAAGAGGAAATATTACTTACCTCCCTCCGAGCCACTTGGTGCAGCCTGAATAGTATGGTTTATCTCTATAGAATGTGTTGACTCTTGTGTCGTAGAGTTATCACTTTCTAGTACAGAGGCGGGTGCAGTTGCTATGGAGGTGGTGGTATTTGTGGTGGTACTGGTGGTAGCAGAAGGTGGATCAGTATTACCGGTGTTGGTTAGATATGGCACCAATGAGTGCCACTGATACACAGGAACATGTGTTGTTTCTTCTGAAATGGAAAGGAAAAAGAAAAAAAATTAGCTCAAGCTTATCTAAACAAAAAGTGAAAAAGTCTGAAGACCCTGCAATAAAAAAGAAACATTTTTGACTGTCTGTTCCTTAATAATTGTTACATTTGCGTATATATATTTCATATACTAAACATAACAACTATTAGGACAGATTCTAATGAGTATTTATCTTGAAAAGATAATATTTTCAAGACATGACCGAATTTATAGATTATTTTTTAAATATGTTAAACTGTGTGTTGGAGGTGTCTAGAGTAAATTTATCAGAAGTATTTAAAAAAAAAACTTTTGGTTTATAAACATTTTTATCTGGAAGAATTGTCATACTAGTAAGTTAATTTGGAACCCATTTTACTCAAAATTCTCTGGATATTGGTTTTTAAAAAAAGTTAAATAATGATTTCAATTTAGAAAACCAAGTCAGTCAAAATGATGAAGATTTGAATATTGAAATAGGAAATTATACAAAGTATTTTTTTTTAAAAAACATGAAACCCTAATAATAAAAAAGGGAGATTTTACATGTATATAAATTTGATGGTACAATATTAGTCAGGTGGCAGAATCTAGCAGTTGAAATGACTGCATCATGTGCTAGCTTCATTCATGCATCCATTCTTTTATTTTTTGTTAGTTATATCATTTTCCTAAAAAATTGGCAATATTCTATTTGGTTTATAAATTTTGTGAGACTGTGAGTGTACAAGACTGAAAGAACTAACATAGGCCATTTTGTTAACCCATGTTTTCATGGGTCTCAATGTTTAACTTGCTCACCAAGAAAATCTCTATCTTTAAAGATTGGGCAATGTTAAATAGATTAAATACAGGTTATGAAAAATAGGGTTGCATCCTGTTTGAAAGTTGAAGATGAGTTCAATACCTAAAATACCACAAATCTGATAATACAATAAATTGTAATTTGGATTATAAAAAATTCTCGAATAATTTAAAGGCACTTTTTTGAAATTAGAACTATCACCTTTTCTCATATCTATAAATACATGTATAAAAAATGTCTATACATATTTAGGATGTGACACTAGGTCAACTTCTTAAGCGGAGGTATGAATTCAGAGTTTTCCTTCTCTTACACTGGTTGCCTAACCAGTCTAAGATTAAAGACCCCAGTCTGCCCTACTGTTTATTGATAGCTGAAGGGAGAATAGTTGGATGCATACCTTTCCCAAGGGCATTAGCACTATGTGAAATGCAAACAGCCTGTCCAGGATTTGAACTTGCCTCGCCATGTCCATTTCCTAAGATGGTAACCATTACACCATGCACCTCTATTTACATAAAAAATGTATATATATTTATATATATATATATGTAAGTGAGGAAAATGGAAATGAATCTGACATATATGTTGAAAAGATAAATGGAAAAATATACATATATTGGTATAGATGAAATTTATTATATGCTGACACGTGTTTCAACAGGAATTTGTTTAGTTTTGATCCTATAATAGTAATACTTTGGAATGTTTAAAGTTAGTATGCTTGTATTTCCCATTGAAAATACAAACTTGCTTTATAATGGACCTTATTATAGGCTAGACCTAGTAAATATCTACAAAGACGAGAGAGGGAGGGAGAGAGAGAGAGAGTTCAGAAGGTCAAGAAAATGAGTAAAGATAGGAGAAGAAAACAGATGAATCTTAAAGAAAGATTCAAGATAAAAAGACAAGAACAGTAAAGTGCATCAGCATATAATAAAAACAATGCACATAACATTTATACATCAACAAGGTTTACACACAAAAAAATAAATAAATAAAATAAAAAACAATATATATATAGATATACAAAAAAAGTACACACACACTGACAGACAGAGAAAGAGAGTTAGAGATAGATGGAAAAAAAAAAAAACAAAAAAAAAACACCAAAAACAATGGATTGAGGAAATTTGTTTATAAGCATAGTCATGATTAGAGTTCTTATCACCAAGGAGATAACAAAAAAAAGAAATGGAATCTATTAGCTGCTTATAGTTACAGTGAATAGAGGGTGGAGAAGGTGAATGGTTGTATATTGCTTCTCTTAACTCTTAACATCCTGTTGAGACTTTTCTAACTCCAGAGCATTCCTATAAGGATATATTAAAAAAATGGCTAAATGACCTTTGCATCTTAAGTTACCTATTATTTCCCTTAAATCAAAGATTTCTACATACATTTAATATTAAATTTAAACAAAGGCTATTATTTGGGGCTGATTAGTTAAGACTAATGTGACTTCCAGCCGGGTGGAATGAGGTGGTATAGGACTTTAAGAGTTAACTCTTAAAGTCCTATACCACCTCATTCCACCCGTCCTACTCATCTCACATAAGCTAATAGTTTAAACAAGATGGTCTGTATCTGAAAATAAAATTACTATCTAAAATACTATGGGTCAGCCATTATCCAAAATAAATAAAGTTATCAATTCTTAAATAATTCACTATAAGAATGTGAACATAAAGACCTGGAATTTATTTAGCCATATTTCTAAGCATTGTACTTTATTAGATTAATACAATAGATTCCAGCATTGTTTTTGACAAAATATTTTGTTCATATAAATTCATAGTATCCTTATTCAGTCATCTATTTTCCCTGATTTTCATTTATGATGGAATAGACTTGAAAAAGTTACTTGAAAAGTGGTGTGAGTAACTTACAAGTAACATTGTGTATTCCACCATAAAAAATAATGATTACTGTTCTGGTTCAATAAATTCAAAGAATTTTTCCACATCTTGAAAACTTGTTGGAATCATGAACCAGACTGAGTTGCTTGGAGTAAAATAAGTGAAAAGTCTGAAGACTACACCACATATGGAAGAACTTCCTATCCCAGTTTCACGATGATTGATTGCATTTGTAAAATGAAGGCATTGTCATGCAGCAAAATAACCAATCAACTTCCTTTTCCCCACCAACCAAAGAAAAAGTCTCTTCTCTTCCAAAGTGTTATTCAAAACCACCAACTGTTCACTATGTTGCACAGAAACAGTTTGTGCAAATTCTAGCAATGTGTAATAAAGAATACTCTTTGAACCCCACCCCACTAAAAAAACAAACAAACCTTTTTATTATGCACATGTGTATATCATGACTCACACACTGATCATTTTTCTGACATTTATACATTATTCTATGTGTTATATATGCACCTTTAATAAGCTGTAGTGTACCTGAGTTCTGTACACAATAATTTCATTACTATTACATTCTGTTTAGGTTAAGATATTGTAGGCCATCCAAGATTTAGCCATGATTTTCTTTATTTTGGATTCTTATAATGCAGAGATACTGATAGGTATGCACCCTGATGTGCAAAAGTCTAAATGGACGTTGTAAAATTGCATCCATGTGTTTTTCTTTTTTCTTCCCTCACCATTTCAAGCTAACTGTAAATACATTTCAATAGTTTCTAAGAAACGAATTACACAGGATAGGAGTTAGACAGCTTTAGTTGGGACCCATAAATTTTCCTGGAGACTCATTCAAAGCAAATATGTGCATCCCAGAACCCACTAAATCAAAAAGCTATCAGCATCACTGTAATGAATCAATTTTTCATTACTAATGATTTTTTTTTTGGGGGGGGGGGCTAAAAATGATTTTTCTGAAAGAAGAAAAAGACAAATGTTTAAGTACTGACCAACATTTATTTTCAGGAGTTCACCTGAAACTTATTTTTCAAATTTCTGAATTTTTCCCAAGTCTTCTAAATGAACTAATACAGTTGACTGACTATACATGTGATTACACTTCTAAGATATCCCTAATATTGTGTCAAAGATGGTGTTTTTGTTTTATAATTGTATGGTGGCGTAGGGCTTTTGACAAGCCCTGTAGCGAGAGCTCTGAGGGATGATGGTTATGGGCCCCAACTGACCTCAGGTGAGAATATCGCAAGTCACATGAGATTTAGTTAGTCAGTTTGTAGCCAGACCCTGGATGGGACAGACGTGTCCTACCTCAGTTGTGACTCCACGCGATGAGTTAGAAGGGCAAATAAAACTTTGATCAAAGCAGTAATCCTTGTTGATTAATCAAGCATGCCCTCCGTTAGAAAAGAAAGAAGCAACAAGAAAGAAGAACCTAGGCGATCACACAAATGGCCGAAATAGAAAGAAGGAAACGAAAACATGGCGACTAGAATGAAAAACAAACAAGTAAACATCTATCTGTCTATCTCTCTCTCTATCACATAAGAACTCTTGTTATGTACCCGACGAGAAAGGGGTACATAACATTTTGTACATATGCAACAAAATCAAAAAGCCACAGTAAAACTCAGATTTTACTGTCTTCTCTTTTATTGTTGGGTATTACTTCATATTCTTAATCCATAAATAAAATAAGATGAAGTGTTGTAAATTTTTCTCTCATTTTTTTTTTTGGGGGGGGGGGAGCACAATATATCAAAATGTATATACTTACATATGTAAATATATATAATTTGGATAATGTGATATCCAACAATGTAGTTAAAGAATATTATCGAAAAAAGAAAAAAAAATGAAAACCAATTTGTTGAAATGAACAATATATTCTTACATGTTTCACCTATATTTTCAGATACTTTGAAACTGTAAAATAAAACCGGAATTTATTGAAGTAAACTTTCAGGAAAACAGACTATTGTTTTGGAATTTTTTAATTTGAAAATGATTTAAAAGTCTGTTTTACTATTACAAAATACAATTAAAGATTATTATTGAAGAAGAAAAATACTGTAATCACTCAGTTTGTGTTAATCAAATCCATTTCATTTCTATTTATTTATTTATCATTTCTATTTTATTATTTGGCTAAAAACAGAAATAATTTTTCCTTTCTAGAGCTGTGATCAATAAGTATTGAATAAAAACATCTATAGCATGTCAAGCATACATTTTCTTTGCATGGTGGTGCAATAATAGGCACATATGAGGGTTGGCTGATAAGTTCACAGGCTGACCAAGATACTCTAATGAAATGTAAACAAATGAGGTTTATTTTTCAACATAGTTCCCCTTGCAGTACACATACTTCTTCCATTGGTGCTGCAGTGCTTGAATCCCATTGGCAAAAAAAAAAGCAATAGCAGATACCATCATATGAACTTTTCACCCCACCCCTTTATATGAAAACATGAAATTGATATGTTTGGAAGGGTATATATTTTAATTGTTTTTATATTGTTCAACACTTTTCAGTCATTATAAAATATTTCTCTAGATGAAGATGTCAACTATTCAAATGTCAATTTTGGTATAAACGTTGTTGGTTTTAAACACTCAATAATGATGAGTTATTTCAAAGTAATTAAGGTACATGATATACTGTATATGTCAAATCAAATTAAGATAATAAAGGACTTATTTAGAAATTTATGAATTGTAAAATTTAAATATCTAAATTATATAAGTATAACTACTATAAGTAATGTTTATAAATATAACTCTGTGATAGAGCTTAAGAATATATAAAGCCACAACAATCCAGTCTACCGAAATGCATATCTTTGGATTGCTTACTAAAAACCCATTTTTAAGATTGGAAACTAAATTCAAATTTGTATGATGTTATTTAATGAAACAGTAAACATTTTGATTTTTCATTCAGTGATCTTTCTTTATGTAATCCTTATTAGTAAGAAAGGTTCATTTGGAATAAATTTCCTTCTTATTTTAATAGACATATATATTAAGAAAATGTTCAATAGGTGGTGAGATCATTCTGTTACATGTTCATACTTTAAATAAATCTTTCAACCATAACATTTACCTCTCTCTCTCTCACACACACAATTAGTTTTATATGAAAATATAATAACTACTGTAACCAACATTTTCAGCAGAATCTCAAAGCTCTTAGTTTATTTTTTTATGTTGCTACTGACTAGTAAGCCAAACCCTACACAACACAACAAGGTAAGACTATACAGCAAATTTTATAACAAGCACAAATAATAGCAGCAACAAGAAAGAAATCTTACAACCAATCACAGTTTACCAACCAGTTCTGCTCTATTTACAATTGAGGTGAAAGGACAGTTGTGACATCCACATAAAAGTAGATACATTAAGACAAGTTACAGAAGAATAATGTAAACCACCTTGTTGTCATTCATCTTTTACTGGATAATTAATTACAGACTAATACATAGCTACAAATAAAAGGTGTCCTAAATACACACACACACACACACACACACACACATGATTGTGATGAACAAGTGTTCATATCATTTTGTGCTTAGACAGGTATACATTCAGCATCCAATATATTTAGAACTACAGGTATACATCACAAGCCTAATAACCATATTACGTTTACACCCATGTGAAGAATGTAAACTTATACAAAAAAAACAAAGGTATTGCCTATAAATTACTAGATAACCTTTTCATGACTAATGCTCAATTAAAAAGAAATGTTAGGAATATATTATAGTTCAATGCTAATGAAGTAATTCATTTTTCATGAAATTTACATACAAGATAGATTTAGGTGTCAAAATTGGTAAAAATGTATATACAGTTACATTTTCTGATGTAAGAAGTTCATACAAATTTAAAGTTAATATTTACTACTATTATGATGATAATGACCATCATCACATTCATTATCAGCAGCAGCAGCAGCAGCAGCAGCTCTGTCCTGTAATATTGTTGCTTTTTATCTTAATACTCTAGGTTGATAAACTGACTGCCAAAACAAACACCATGAGATTACAAAGTAGCTTCTAACCAAACTTTAACTTGCAGCCCACATCTCAGGAACCATTATCTTTCTAAAAAAGTAAACTTAACTTTTTAGCCATAGAAATATCAATGATTAAATAGAGCTAAATCTTTCCTCTGATTTTCTATCGCCGCTCTTATTTAACTATCTAGTAGTAATAGAAGTTTTTTTTACATTTTCACTATTATTCATACCTTTCTCAATCATATTGTTGCTTTGTGTGGTAAAAAACACCAATAAGTAATAAAATAATAAGTCGATATATTTAATCTAAAAAAATTTTTTTTAAAAAATTAGTATTTATTTCAGTGTAAAATAATCACTTGAAATTATTGGAAAAATACTTTCATATATGAGGTATGTCAAAAAAGTTCCAGGACTGGTGTCACAAAAGATCTATTTTAAACTCAAATTAGTAGTTTTCCCCTTCAAACTATTTCTTCTGGAGTTTGTAACTGTGATCTCAGCTTTCTACAGTCATTGAACTTTCTTCCACATACTTTTATATACATATCCTCTGTTTCAGTTCATCAAGCAATGAGCACAGAGCAACGAACAAACTTGAAGTTTCTGGTCCAGTTGGGGAGAAAACTCCGTCAGAAGCACTGGGATTACTGCAGCAAGTGTATGGAGATAAGACAATGTCATGCTCACATGTTTTTGAGTGCTGCAAGAGGTCTAAAGAGGGATGTGAGGATATAGAAGACGACCCCAGCAGTGGAAGGCCGTCAACGACTAAAATTGAGGCTAATGTTCAGGCAGACTATGCATAGTGATCGTCGGCTGACTGTTTGACTGATCGCAAATGAACTGGGCATGAATAAAGAAAGTGTCTGGATGATTACCACTGAAGATTTAAACATGCGGAAAGTCTGCAAAAAAGATGGTGTCGAACTGCTGAATGATGACCAGAAGTATCGCCGTATGCAAATGTGTCAGGACATCCTCAAACATCTTGAAACCAGACTTGTTAGGGAGAGTCATCAAGGAAACCGGTTTTAAGGATGTGCACAATATCAAAAAGGCTGTGATGAAAGAGCTACAGAGAATCCCAGAAGAATCCTTCCAGGAGTGCATACAAGTGTGGCAGAGAAGGATGGGGAAATGCGTTAGACGGGGTGGGGCGGATTACTGTGAAGGGAATAACTTGTAGTTTGTATTTAAAATAAATTTTTTGTGACACCAGTCCTGGAAATAAGAATAAACATTTCATTTGCTTGACAAAATCCCAACTTTGCAAACTTGTTTTTAATGTCTTTTTAAAAGAAATTCTAGATTCATATAACTGAAGATATTTAACATTAATATTTATTTCTCCAACTCTACTTCAGTTTCTATATATTTTAATTCTACTCAAAATCCCAGACATTCTATAGAGAAGGAGGATCCAGACAATTATATTCATACTTGTTGTGTATATTTACATAAGGTATAGTTTATATCATACATTTCTCAGTATACTGACAAAGACGAATGTATTTGTATAAAACTATTTAAAATTATTATGATACAATATCAATCAATAAAATCCAGGCACACAAACTACGTACAAATAAAAGATGTTTGGATAAAAGTATTTAAAATCATAATGATGCAATATCTATACGAATAAAATACTATGCCTGTATGTAGGTTTGCGTGTATGTACACCCAAACATACATACAGGCATAGTATCTTTGTATATGGTGAACACCTCAAGTTGTCCAACACTTTGTCTATCTTGGAAGCACATTATCACAGGACAACTCTTTGGATAGAGAAATTTCCCTCAGGTTGCAGAAAGCAACAAGATCCTTTGGTTTGCTTGACAAGAGGGTTTGGAGCCAAAATGACATTAAGATCTCCACCAATCTGGGTGTATACTGAGTCTGTGTGCTCACTGCCCATTTGTACGCCTGTGAGACCTGGGTTGTTTACAAACGACATCTCGGGACACTTGAGAGATTCCATCAGAATTGCCGTCGCAGGATTTTAGGGATAGAACGGTTGTCATTTACACCAGACACCACAATACTTGAAAGATGTCACCTATTGAGAGATTGATTCTTAGATCACGTCTTCGCTGGTCTGGTCATCTAGTTCGCATGAATGATTGCCGAATCACAAAACAACTATTTTATAGGGAAATCTCAAATCGGAAATGTCGTCAGTGCAAACCAAAATTGAGGTTTAAGGACTGCCTCTAGGAAACTCTGAAGAATGCTGCTATTGGTGTGGAGGACTGGGAGAATCTAGCTTGTAATAGACCTAGCTTGAGAGCCACCATCTACTGGTCTGTGAAAGAATTTGAGTCCAACCGAATTAAACACCAGAAATTGAAGCGGGCTATTAGAAAGGGTAATTTTCAGTCCCACAACATTCAAAGTGGAGAAGTTCCAACATGTACTTTATGTGGAAGAGTATGTCTCTCCAGGGCTGGCCTGGTGAGTCATCTGCGAAAACACAAGGATACAGTGTCAAATGCTACTGGCACTCAACTATGAAAAAAAAAAGAAAAAAAGAAAAGAACAGGAAATGGTCTTACTCAAGCATGAGTTGACAGCCAACAACATGTACACCCATAACTTTCTAAGTTGAGCAGCTACAGAGTTGAAATTTGATTTACAGATCCACTTTGATAAGGTACACAAAGTAACATAGTGGGGATGTTGGCAGTGATCAGGGTGCAATCCAAGAAGAGCATGCAGTGTAATCTACCTAGTTCTATCTAAGTCACAAGGAGCAACTTTACAGAATTCAAACTTCATACAGCAAGCAAGCAAGCTATTTAGTGTTTGGGATTTGTGACTTTGATATATCATATTTGTGATGTCGTCTGTCTGTCTGTTCAGGATGCAATTCAAAACAAAGCTCTGTACCAAGATCAAACAAAACTTTTATAGAATTTTATGAGCAATCCAGTGGTGATATTTATATTTAACCCTTCAATTAATTTAGGTTCACTAGGAACCAAATTATCGGCTGTGATATGGGAAAATAGGGGGGGAAAAAAAAAGAGAAAAAAAAAAAGAAGAACGCTAACAGGAATAACTGATAAATTTGCAAATCTAATGAATTTCCATATTGAGCATTCTCTTCATGAGGACCACTTGAATTAATGATAACACTGTTGATATTGTACCTTACTCCCTTTGAAAAAGTATTATTATTGTGTTATTGGTAAATGGGGGTTAAAATGTACAAGTTTCCATTGTAACATTTTCACAATAAGTACATCGAGCAATAGGTATTGTTATCCAATGGTGAACAATATGAGATTTAACAAGTGTATACATAAATTTAGTTGGATACTATATAACCTGAGCAAGGCTGGGAACATACAGCTAGTTGATCAATAAAGACACACTCAAAAACTATGTACAAATAGAAACAGATCTTACAGTGGGTTTTTAACACTAAAATCAAAGTAAAGTTTTTCTTAACAATTCTAATCTATACAAAAACAGGACAATGTAAATAACATTTTGGCATGAACTATAATAACAATAACACAAATAGTTCTAAAATGTTAGACAAATCATTTATATATAATTTTTATTTTTTATTTTATTTTTTTCCTGTTCTTATCTTTATTGTAGTACATAAAAACACAACGCTTTGGTTACTGTATCCTCCAGCCTTCTTCAGGTGTTCCCTGTGTATTCAAGCATAGCAATGATCCAATCTGGGAAATCATTTTGAATAGTTTGACTGTTGATCAGATAAGGTGTTAGAGAACTTTTGAAGATCTCATTTAAATAATGATGTCATTGTTTTGCAGGTGGGCAAAAACAAAACTCATTCCAAAAATCCAGACAAATGAAATCATTTATAGTTAATCATTTAGTTATTTCTCAATATACTTTTTAAGACAAAGAATCTAGGCAAAAATAAATTACAATGGTCTATGCACAGAAAAATATATATTGTATAAATAGAATTTAAATCTATAAAGAGAAATGAAAAACAAAAAAAAAAAAACTTTAACTATCAAATATGTGTGTATTCTTCTCTATACTGACAGATATTGAATATACCAAAGTCATTTTCTTTTTGTCCATATGTATATAATATTAAAAGAACATTTTAAAATTAACAAAACATTTTCCCTAAAATATTGAAACATTAAAGATCCCAAAATGTTTTTGACAATCTTAATATTGAATTAAGATGGAAATAAAAGGTTAAGATATTCTGACCCCCAGACCAACAAACAATGCAGTACTAAATTCTCTTAAAAGTAAATAGATGTAAAATAACAAACTACTTATGTTCTTGAAGACTTGTTAAATTTGTATATAAAGTTCATACACTAAATGTAGTAATTATTATGAGACTATTATTTGCTCTTAGTTTCTGTTTACAGTTTTTTTTTAATTTTTTAAATTCATTTTAAATTTTCATCTATTATATTGGACACATGACAAAATTATATAGCAAAGATTATTGATGAAATATTTTAAATCTTTGACCCATAATATAACTTTGTTAATATCCTAAATATGAAAATATACATATATATATTTGTGTTTACTAAAGCTTGATTATCTATCTACAAATCAAAAGGATCATGTATGGTTAAACAAAAATATTTATGAGCTAAACTATTAAAAGAAAGTATTCATATACACATTTCCTTGTCCTGTCACTAAAGAGTAAAAAAAAATGAATTACATGAGTATGTTGTTACTCCTCTTTGAGGAAGAGGAATATCTTTTGTATACAGAATTGTGCACCCTTCCTATTCTGGTGTATAAATAATGAAGAAAAAAAAAAGTAAAAGAATAGTATGAGGAAAATTTGGATACATGCCTCTCTCAAAAATAAGTCAAACCTTAAAAAGGTTTCATTTCAATTTTTGATACCCAATCAATTAGATGATTAATCATTGAATTTACAAATAATCTATACAGTAGAAATAAAGGTTAGTTTATAAGTTGTGTCAGTAAAGCTACTGGAGCTGCTCTTGATGCACATGTACAGTGGATTAAAACAATTTTTATTACAACAGAGAGAGATAGAGAGAGAGATAGAGAGATAGAGATATAGAGATAGAGATAGATAGATAGATATAGATAGAGAGATAGATAGATAGATAGATATAGATAGAGAGATAGATAGATAGATATAGATAGAGAGATAGAGATAGATAGATAGAGATAGAGAGATAGATAGATAGAGATAGAGAGATAGATAGATAGAGAGAGAGAGAGAGAGAGAGAGTTATAGGCCCTCTAATTCTATCAACACATGTAGAGACAGAGTTATATGGACACATACAGGCAGGAATATAATCCCTTTAAGAGAGGTAAACAGATATTGCTAAACACTTGTACAGAGTTTTTGAACTTCTAAGATCAGGCCTTGTTACTATTATATATTGACTAGTTGAAATACCCACCTATGTTGCATTAGAGGTCAGTATTTGGATTGCCACTGGTTATAATCACAGTAAAAGGTTTTTTTTTTTTAGTAATGATAGTGAGTTGGTAAGTATTTGGAAATATCCTAATGGTCTATTGAATGTATTTTCAATAGATTTTTCAGCATTCTGCAAAATTGATCAAAATCCTTTTTGCTTTTTTGTCCAGATATTTACTCTTAACTAAACAATAATAGTGTTTTACATTTCGAGTTTGAGGAACAGCCTATAAACTTAATTAATAAAGTTTAATCAAATATTAATAATTATTTTAACAAAACAAATAATTCATTAATTTTTCTTTAAAATTTGGAAATTTAAATTCTCTATGTTGACATCATGTAACAACATGGCTTCTTACTGATTATCATTTTTTTGCGAGAAACCTCTTGATGAGAATTAACCCTTCCTTATGAGGAATATATTTTCTTCTTTTTTTTTTTTCATGTTAAAATCTTTTGAATCTAATCAGTATGCATAGCAAATTTGCTATTTCACTCCTTGGCCATCTATAGAGGACAAACAAAATCTTTCCAATTATTATTATAGGTGGCTTTACAATAGTTTTTTCATCTTTATTGCTTTTGTCATATTATGGCTGAGGACTGGTAGAGCATCCACCTCAGAACCACAAGGCTCTGGGTTTGATACCAACCCTTGCCAACTCAGTGCATCTGTAGTACAGGTTGGATCTGTGCAGCAAAGTGGGGAGCTGATGATAGGTGTGGCACTCCACCTCAAATGCAAAAACAATCTCCCTGGTCAAGTACCAGTGAAGAGGGGATAGACCCCCTTGCTGATACCGACAATAGGCCACTTTGCCAAATTTTACTACTACTACTACTACTTCATCTCAGTTTTCTCAAGTTTTAAAAATTCCCAAGGAATTGCACCTGATATAAAGATATAGGAATCAAAACCAAATTATTGGAAGGCTACAGAATAAAAAACAACTGAGGAAGGCCAAACAACATATCAGTTGAACTGTTATGTCAAAAACATTAAAAGATAAAGAAACTGGTTTGAATGAAGCAATGTAAAATTCATTAAAAGATTTAAAGATTAAATAGTACAAATAATAATTGTTCTAAGAAGCACACAAGCAATAATATATAAAAGATGGAATCATAATATAACTAATAATATTTTAATGATACTGTCTGTCTAAAATTAAATTCAAAATCATCATTAACCTTTGATTAGTTCTAAAAGACAGAAAAATGAACAGAATAACATTTGCATTTATTAAAAGTGAAATGTAAAATATTATTTCTTTTTGTTTTCTTTGTATAACATTTTTCTAATTTGATAAAGTTGTCACCTGGTTTAATATCAATTTCCTCCCTTCCTTCCTTTACTAAGTCTAAAGATTAGTAATTTTACATTGGAAAGTGAATATCAAACCTGTCAGCCTAGTAATCTAATATTTGTAGCTACAACGTAAACATTCCATTTATTCTAATAATTTCAAAATTTTAAAGCTACAAAAAGTGAAAAGTACTTATGTAAAATTAACAATCAGTGATTATTTTAGTTTTTGAATTTTATAATAGTTACAAAGAAAAAACTAATTTGATATAGTTAAAAGAGAAAAAACTGGAACAAGTCCAGTTTTTCAGATCACCGGCATTTACACATGAATATATAGCATTAATGAGTGAATAGTACCACAGCTTGTAGCCTAAATAAAATTACAGATCAATGGCCAGCTTTATTATTCATTGATCTATTTTTTGTTTTATTTTTTTTTCTTCTTGTCCACTTTGTTGTCATAGTAAACAACTAATATTTGTGAACACAAACTCTTTTGTTGGATCAAAATGTTTTCATCCTTAAATTTGTATCCGTTTTTTTATTTAGCATATAAGTAGTCTGCGGGGTGGCCTATTGTTGCAATCCGCTTTTTACTAGTGCTAGATGAGGGAGTTTTTTTTTGTTTTTGTGTATGACATGGAGTGCAATACCTACCACCAACTCCCCACTTTACTGCACAGATCCAAGCTCTGCTACTTGTGCATTGAGTTGGTGAGGGCCAGTCTTGAACCCGGAACCTTGTGGTTCCTATAAATCTATTAATGGAGATCGCTTCCGGTTTTTGTCTGTAACGAAAAACTACGTCACTGCTTACGTCAACATACCCGAAATCATCATAACATAGAATAAATACACTCAAAATTTGATCATGCAACATTAGACAGACCTCATTGTTTTTTAAAACAAGTTTTAATAGATACATCCCCAATATCATATATTTATATATAGTTTGTTTTATTTTAATAGATATTCAAAGTTAATAGAACTTAGTTTTAAATTGTTTAATTTTTTTTACTCCTTTAATAAATTTATTTTGCTAGTATATACTAATATAAATAACAGTCTTTGCTATGCTATGAAATGTTTAAAATAGATTATATTAAGTTAGAAAGAAATTCCTGTTCCTTAAAGTTGTTGATCTATTATATAAAACATAGTTATTATAACTTAATGTTCTGATCTTTCCTTATTCATTTCAGAATATTTAATCTCAAGTAGAATAGTTTTTAAATTGATGTGACGTGTAGAAAGGTGTGTAAATGGGACTCATTTGAGATACTACATATTTTATGAAGACTTTAAAAAGGTTTGAACAGCAAAAGAACATTTGTATTGTCTATGAAAGAGTCTTGTCAAGAAATGATTAGTGATACTAGGGTGAGTCAAAATTTTTGCAATATTTTGTTAAGGTGGGGCACAATTCAGCAGTACCGGACGTTTTTGTCAAGGGCATGAAGGTGATGAACCACACTGGACTGTGAGTGTGAACTCACCTGATATTCTGCAAGTGCTACATCAGACTCTTCTCTATGGCTTGGAACACTGACTTGGAATCCCCAATCAAGCCTACCTGACTATATATGATTGTTGATGTTCTTGCAACCCTTACAAAATTTCTTGAACTATCTGATTACTGTGTTGGGATCAACTGCATCTTCACCTTTTGCACAACAAATGTTTTTGGTTGCCTCCATGGCGTTTATGGCAAGTTCAAACTAATAAAGCATAAGTTAGACTACATCTTTTGCTTATCAGTCATGAAGAATGTTTTTGGTTGCCTCCATGGCGTTTATGGCAAGTTCAAACTAATAAAGCATAAGTTAGACTACATCTTTTGCTTATCAGTCATGAAGAATGTTTTTGGTTGCCTCCATGGCGTTTATGGCAAGTTCAAACTAATAAAGCATAAGTTAGACTACATCTTTTGCTTATCAGTCATGAAGAATGTTTTTGGTTGCCTCCATGGCGTTTATGGCAAGTTCAAACTAATAAAGCATAAGTTAGACTACATCTTTTCACCTGTGCAACTTTTAAATCACACACGGAATGAACTAATGCACATGTCAGTGCACCAACTAACATGATACTACCAAACACAGTGGGTACTTCTCACAATTTGAACTGCTTTGGTCACATAATATACGTGCTGCAAACTTGCATGTACCAAAATATACAAAATTTGACTTATTCTAGTAGTTTACTCCAGTGTAGAAGGAAAACTGAATTCAAACTGTGAATTCAAACCTGTTAAACTTTGTTTAAAAATTAACCTTTTCACATACTGCTTGTGGCGGAGGGGTTGGGTAAATACAATAATCTGACAGGTTTTCAACTTAATCAGAGAGTAAACATTTATTTGAAAAGACACCACCAAATTTCTGAAAGATGGATCATCATCACCAGTGAGGGAAAATGGATCTTTTATAATCATATTCATCAAAAGAGACAATAATTATAAATCAAGGAAAAACTTGTGTCTGTACCAAAACCAGACTTCTGAGAAAGTAATAGGAAGGATATTATCTATCATGAAGTGTTGAAATGTAATGAAATAGTCAATTCTGAAAGATATTGTCATTAAATGAAAAACACTGACATGATAACACCAGATCACAAATTACAAAATACAGAGAAAAAGATTTTGGCTTTCTATGTGGAAGTTTTACCCCATTTATCCTATTTGTACTGAATTTACTCTGTTGAATTATCAGCTTTTCAGAAATTTATAGCATTTCCTGGATGAGAAATGGTACACTAATTATGATAAGACTAAAAAAGACAGTTTTTTTGGGGGTGGGGTGGGGGTTGAAATCCATTATGCCAGTGAAAAATGAAAGAAACCATTACTTTGTTTGAATGTGTAATTGATCATTAAATATATGCCAATTATATGTCTCAACAAAAAGTAAAAAGATTTTCTTTCCAACTTAATGAAAAACCAAACAACAAAGTCATTATTAATAAAAGGCAATGAGAATATTTTCAAACAGTAGGATCCTAGAACTTGTACAGTTAAAATGATTCTATATACCTGAAACCCTCTTAAGATATTCTAAGGCAGATGAATAAAAAGCTAGAACTTGTCTTTCCTTTGATTAAAATCATATTTTATATTCAGTAATTTAGTACTAGATTTGCATCAATTATAGGTGATAAAGTTGTATACACAGAAAACACTAATTTCAGTAAATAAAGTTGGTTGTTCAGAATTGGTAAGAAATCACAGCATGATTTTATGATCTTCCATAATTAAAGACCTCAAGATTTCATACTTATATTTTTTAAGTAGTTCTTATAAAATGCTCCAGAAGCTTTTACTATACTTTCCACTTGTTCATAATAAACTGATTTTAGAAACAAAACAAAACAATTAATTACTATCAGAAAAAAGAAATCTATAAAAAGTAAACAAGTATTAATTTTCTTTTTTATAGCAAAGTTATAGTAAATTCACTGCTATCTCTCTCTCTCATATATATATATATATATATATATATATATATATATATAAAGGACAGTTGGTGTGTATGTATGTATGTATGAAGGAACTATGAAAATAAAACAATGACAAAGTAAATATATACAAACATTTACTATCTCCAGAGCTTGCTTTTTGTGAAAAAATAATGAAGGTTTTATTAATATCTAGAAAGATATTTAAAAATTAGGATTTAAATAGTAATAAAATGGAAAGTGATTAGTTGCCTTCGTGATTAAAACATAAGTCAATTATGTAAGACCAAAACAATCAATGGATTTGCAAGACTAATTTTTAAAAATTATACCCCCTCTACACAGGTAACTCTGGGTAGATGATTCTAGTACCTATATACACCATTATTTTACTCAGACTTGATATTTGTTTTTAAAGACATTGACAATTATTCAATTTACTATTAGAAATAAAGAATGAAAAACATTGATTTCCCAATGCCTCATACTCCAGGACTATAGGAATTGTCAGATTAGATTTGAAGTTTATCAAAAATAGAACATGCTAGAAAGAAAATCGGTAATTCCACTTTCAACTATGAACCACAGAATTCTACTATCCACTAATGAAGCAAGAAAAAAAAAAAAAATCACTAAATCAGAACAATGTGATGAGACAAGAATGTAAACAATATTTCAAGGTTGCAAATTTGTCAGTGTATGTTCAAATCAGACAACAACAAAAAAACAAACAACATTCAGCTGTATAATTTTGATAAACATAGAAATGAGCAATTGCTAGATTTATATTCAAAGCTGCCTTTATATATTTACCAACTCCTCTGCACAAGTAGGATGTCACACATGGTTAATTTCTCAAGCAGAGTTTAACAGGTTTGAATTCAGAATTTTCTTTCTCCTAGGCTGGTGGCTTAAACTAAGGTTAAAAAGCCAGTCTGCCCTACTATTTACTCATAGTTGGAGGGAGAATAGTTTCCCAAGGGTATTAGCACTGTGAAATGCAAACAGCCTTGTCCAGGATTTGAACTCAGGCATGCCAAATCCATTTCTTACAACGATAACCATTACACCACACACCTCCAGGTACTTCGCTAAATTCATGACTTACTGCTAGACATAACTAATTGTATAGAATTTGAAATTTTAAACTTCAAAAGAAAAAAAAAATGTCTTACAAAAATAACTATTCACTTTTAATTAAATATTATTAACTAGGTTTATGAGTTGTTCTTCAAATATTATTTAGTTAGGACTAACAATCAATAAATCTCTTAAGTACCATTCATTTAAATTAAAAAATATTCCTTTACAAAAGTCTATTAACATTTATAAGTTAATGTCTTTATAAGCAGATGTGATGCAAAGTGTTGACCTTTAACCTGCAGATATATCCTTCAACTAGTTACCTAATTATATTAGAGACTTAATTATCTCCAGTCCAACTATAAAATCACAGTCGAAATCTCTGTATAAATGTATCAAAATGACTAAAACTAAATTAAAAGATAAGTCTTACCTGCAGGATGCATGTTGTTGGAGGTATCATCAATTCTTGGTTCCTTGATCGATTCTACAACAGGCATGACAGGGAGTAGAGCTGCTGGGGAGGGATGATTCATAGACCCCTGAAACTGTTGCCCTACTACTCTTGCATGATGCTGTTGCTGCTGCTGCTGTTGCTGTTGTTGTTGTTGTTGAACAGCTTGGCTATTATCCAGGGACTGACCAATGGTATTAGAAAGAGGAGCCACTATTTGCTGTTGAGATACTAACTCTCCACGTGATGATGATGATGATGATAGAGGTTGCACCTTGGGGGACTGGACATCATAATGACAAGTAACTCCACTCTTTTCATACTGAATACTACCATGGTTGACATGGGACTTTTTAGGGAGTTGTGGTGGTTGTTGTAGCTGTAGTTGTGGAGGTGGTGGTTGGGGTGGTGGTGGCTGCAGTTGCTGTTGATGAGTCTGCTGTTGTTGTGCTTGTTGTAAGGGTTGAGATGATGAACTATAATATGTTACAATATTAGCAGATGGAGCCTCTTGACTACATTCGTTTTGTGGCATCAAAACCTGTGTAGGTGTTGGATTCCTAATTTTGTTTTTAATGCCTTCATCAGTAGCACGTGTATAAGATTCATGTGGAGCATTGTTTGGCTGGTTCTCAATTGGAGATTTTACTGCTATTTTGCCTATATTGTTGTCACCACGCTGGGTGGTTGTGACAAAGGCGCTGGGGCTGTTCTCCCGGGCCAATGATGCCTGCAGTTTCATTTCGATTGTCGATATCAGAAACGACCCATTGTCACTACCAGGCATGGGTCCTTTTGGTCCAGATGTGCGCACAACATCTGAACCTGAATCAACAGCCTCGTTTCGGATTTGGTCCTGTTTTTGCTTAATGATATGGTAAGGATCTGAGTGGTGGACCTGAAACGCGGGCCTCGAAGGAACTGTAGACCGTGGCACCAAGTTAGAAGTCAACTCTGCTGGAGAGTTTCCTGATTTAGGAGATCCGCTTGTCCAGTGCCTTGTAGGAGAACCGATCAGACCCTGACTCTGAGGGGGTGCTACAATTGGAGTGAACTGTCCACTTGATGTGATAGGGGAATGCCTCTGACCTAGAGGAGACAAGTTGACTGGAGAATAGGCTGGTGTTCCAGACCTTGAATTTCCTGAAATTAAATAAAAAAAATTATATATATATATATATAAAGAAATGTTATTTGTGCTAATAATCAAGAATTCTTTTGTAGCAAAGAGATACAAAGAAAAATGATTTTTAAAAATCAAAACATTCATCAGTTCATAAAAGTGATAAAACAGAAAATCATTTTGTGATAATTTCCATGATTCTCTATGAAGGTATATGCAAACAGACAAGGTAAATTGAAATAATATCACTAAAATATCAAAATTCACATCAAATAAATAGCAAAATCATTTTTTGAAATTATAGTAAGTATGAAACAATTTGATGGTAATAAATATTTTGATAACACATTCACCTTTAAATAGATAATGAGAAATTATGTTTACATTGTTTTTATTAATAAATCTTAAAGCTTTAGCAGATTATAAGTGGAGGATGTGTATAAATAGCAACCAGAAAAATTGAAAAATAAATTTCAATAGTAATTTGTGTGTGTGAGTGTGAATGTGAATGTGTGTGTGTGTATGTGTATATGTATATATATATATATATATATATATATATATATATACATACACACACACACACATACACACAGTGATGCTGATAGCTTTTTGATTTAATGCATCCTGGGATGCACATATTTGCTTTGAATGGTAAAATTTCTGGGTTCCCAACTAAAGCCGTTTAACTCCTTGTAACCTATCCTGTGTAATTTGTTCCTAAGAAACTATTGAAATGTATTTATAGTTAGCTTGAAATAGTGGAAGAAAAAGAAAAAACACTGGGACACATGGATACTATTGTACTGCATCCTTTTAGATTTTTGTGTGTCAGGGATGCAGGATGTGTATAATATATATATACATACATACACACACACAAATAATCTCATACTTATCTTTAAAAAAACAAAAAACAACCAAAAACTTGTTCAGAAAATTGTGTAAAAGAGGTTTTTAATAAAAAAAAACAAAAACTATAATTCTAAATGAAAATTGCATTTCAAATTAATGCTTATATTTCTATCAATGATACAATATTTGTTATTTTCCAAGATCAACATTTTAATCTTCTGTAATTAAAAAATAAATATTGGAGAAACATTATATGGAAAAAAGAAATTCTATCAACACCAAATTCAAGATATACAGAAGATATAACTTTAAAATACTAAAATATTTTTATCCTTTTAGACAAATCCAGTCGATAATGAAAACCTTTACAAGATGCCAAAAGGAACTTTTCATTCTTTATCAGCAGTTCTTAATCTTTTATTCACAAGTGTCTCTTTTCAGATATTTACTCAAAATGTCAACCCATGTTAAAATTAATATTGCGTTGATAAATGGGTGTGGGTGATTGATAATTCATGCAATAATATGATAAGTACTTATAATATTATAGTTTATAGGAATTTTTAAAAATTAAAAACCTTTAAACAATTAGCAGATAAATATTTGATAGTTTCAAATAAAATTAATGGCTACACATTCAGTGTTGATAGGATACTAATTATTTATCAATATCAGGATCAATATTTGACAGACAGTCTTAATTCTCCCCTTTTATTTATTTGCAACTGAGTGTGGTGCACCTGAGCACTGTACTAAATTTCATTATTTATTATTATTATTATTATATTTACTAGCAAATATATGCACCCTTCGGGTGCAAGTATTTAGGTTTTGATGTAATAAAATTTTGTATCAAATTAGAAACTATTTAGAAAATGATAAACTGAGGGGGTGTAATCGAAAAATAGAACAGCTTTAAATCTAACTCTTCCATCATTTTCCATCACTCCCGTCTTTTATTTTTCCGAATTTATCTATTTAGTTAGATTATGAAGTATTTAATAAAATCACAGTTCTTTCCTCTTGTTTAAGATTTATCCCCGAGATTTTTGCTCATATTCCTTAAGATAAAACCAAACAATAAGAAATCAATAATACTAAGCATATATTTATTAAAATCAAATTCTTAATATCAATATGCAAATTAGCCTTCTCGTTCACACTGTAAACCGCTATTTTGTTGAATATATAAATATACTTGCATGTCATTAGTATGTAGAATAATCCAACAGTATTAATAAGGTATAACAATTTTATCAATAATTGAGGTTTAAATAAAGATAAATTCATGGTGAATGTGACGTCAATAACTAAGGAAATTGTGACTTGAGTAGTGATTTAGTTTCGGTTACAGACAGACAAACACACAATCTCCATTATAATAAGATTATTAATATTATTATTTATTTTGTTACTGGCTTAACAATGACTGAATCCTTTCTCAACAAAATAGAAGAAGGAAAAATCCGGCAGCAGCAGCAGCAGCAATTTTATTTAAAACTGAGACTATTTCATTTAGTTAGCCAGAATAGGAGCCATCTTGTTGAATCCATTCTTGAGCTTCAAAGTATTTTTGCAGGTCTATTACCTTTTCAATTTGAATCAGTATTACTTACATCAGCTTCAAATAGATTTTTATAGACTGGTCAAATATTTTCAGTTCATCAAGGTCTTCAAAACCTCTCACTATATATTTCCTCCAATGCTCAAAGACAAGAACAATACCAATCCAGATCTGTATCTAACAAAATAAATTGTTTTTTTTCTTCTTCAGTGCCGCAAGATATGGAAAAATTATTAAAATTCTCATTTGTAGACTGCTTTTCTTATTGATCATCATCATCAGGTTGTGTCAACAGCATGGGTACCCATGACTCTCTCTCGTCAAACATCCCTATCAGTTATTAGCTCTGGTAGGGTCCTCCATGCAGGATCCAGACTCTGTACAGAGCTGATTAATGTAGGTTTTTGCTGGTTGGCGTACACTGCTGTGTCCATGTGTAGGTGTCCACAAGAGAATATCAATAATGAATTCACCCTTGCTTCTCCAGCAGTGTCCAGCATGTCTTGTTCACCTGATAAATGCCATTTATCACCTTGTTTTTCATGCAGTTTAATATTAACCTTATTTGATTTGCTGAAAACATTAAAAAGATAAGCAATATGAGCTCGTTTGACCTTCAGATCAATATAAACATCATTTTCTCAATTGATCACAGAGAATGGCAAATAGTTTCCTTTCAAAATCCATTTACCATTTAATTTCAGTATTGTAAGAGTCTACCAAATTCTTCATTTTCATGGAAAACTTGCCAAAATATATGATCATTTAATGGGTTAGTTTTCATTTCATTCATTGTTTGATAACAACTTGTAAAGTTTCATATAATTTATCACTGGAATATTTTGCAGATGAATGTTGTCAATGAATAATATAGTTGATAGTAAAGGTTTTGGAATTTCTTCTTTTAAATGTATTAAAAATCTACAAGGGTGGTCAATCATTGAAGGTACTTCAACAGTTGCACATACAAAACACATTTATAAGAGGAGGAATGCTTTTATCATTAAAAATTGTACAATTGTTTTGTAAATCTTCAAGTATTCAGCAAATAGGAACTCTTCAATGACCTCCTGATTGAGATTTAAATAGTACATCTAAGTCAATAACAAAACTTATAAACACAATTCAATTGTTTCCAATGTTATTTGCTGTTTTATCAATTCTAGATAATAATGAACTATTATCAAGTAGAATTAAAGATGTCATATCAAATGTAGTAAAATCTTTTATAGTATTACAAATTTATTTCATAGCGGATAGAATAATGCTTTCTGCAAATGACTATCAACATTTGGTAATCAGCATTGAATTTATATATATATATATATATATATATATTTAACCAACCCCTCCGCACGAGCAGGATGTGAGACAAGGTTAATTTCTTAAGCGGAGTTTAACAGAGTTTTCCTCCTAGACTGGTTGCCTAACCAAGTTAAAGAGCCCGGTCTGCCCTACTATTTACCTATAGCTGGAGGTAGAGTAGAATTCATACTTTTCCCAAGGGTATTAGCGCTAAGTGAAATGCAATTATCACGTCCAGGATTTTATAAGATTAAATGTCTCTTTTCAATTTGGCTTTCTTTTTAAGTCTTTTAATTATAGAGCAATTTTCAGATTTAATCTTTAACTATTAAAACTAATTACATCCTTCTTTGCCTCATTCAAGTGATCAATCATTTACAAAAGTTTCATTCCTTCATTTTTTTCTTATATTAAGCACATTGATAATTATTTATTATTCATAGATAAAATAACATCATCACTACTCAAACAAATACTTGAATTTGTTTGAGTAGTGATGATGTTTTTCATAACTGTTTCATGCAATAACAAAACCTAAACTTAAATTTCAATGCGTATTCTATACTAAATATAGACTGAAAAATAAAATTAAAACTTGAATATTTACACAAAATATAGACTTGTAGAAATATGAAGATTAGTTAAAAACGACCTAAATATTTGCAATAATTAGTTATAATAAAAATATTAATTAGAAAGATGTAAACAGAATTATGGTTACACTATGGTTATCCTACAGTCCTTACATCCTTTTCTGAATATAAAGCTCTTACTCTATAATCGCTAGTTTTTTCAGTACTGACATCTTTTGCAACAGAATTGATATCACTTACATTTGGCTGCATTAGGATAACTTGGAATGACTTGCTAGTTTTGTTAAAGTCTTTTTAACACTAATATATAATAATATAAGCGTTCAATATCTATAACTATAGAGCAGTATTAATCAGTAGAAGTAAGATGACAGGAAAAGCTAAACAGTTGTCACTGTGCCAGAGCATCAATGTTGCTAGACCTTGGCCTGCAAGCTTTAAAAAAAATTTTTTTTTTATTTTTTAAAATTCTACACAAATATTATAAAAAGAAAGTTGGCGGAGTGGCCTATTGTCGGTATCAGCCAGACCGCGAAGGAGTCTATCCCCATTTCACTAGTGCTAGACCAGGGAAATTGTTTTTTTTGCTGAGGTGGAGTACCACACCTACCGTCAGTTCCCCACTTTACCACACAGATCAGATTACTCAATCTGTGCTACTCATATGTGGAGTTGGCAGGAACTGGTATGGAGCTAGGAACCTTGCGATTCCTAGGGTAACGTTCTACCAACTGAGCTAAACAAACCCCTACAAATGTTGTTATTACATCTAAATATTCAAAATTTGTCTAAAGATGGCCATTTTACATTTTTAAATTGTAAATATATTGACAAAAAAAGATAAATGTATAACCCTATCAGAGTTTAATAATTTGTTGCATTTGTTATAAAAGGGTTAAATAATTTTATTGTCCAGTTAAAATTATAGTACCCTATTGAACACCTCTTAAGAGGTCCACAACAATTCCAGAAAGATTCTACCATTTTGATGATTTCTATGCATTTTGTATCTCCTACTATGAACCCTGATTTTTCTCTTTGAAAAGATCAGGAAGTGAAAGAGGAAACTTGTAAAATTTTCCTCAATCATATGAAGTTATTTTTACCCAGTTACTAATCAGAAGATTTTAAAAGAGCAAATGAATATCAACTTTAATGACTGGCTTGATACATTATGAACTTCTATACATGTTACAAACAAAAGTTTATAAAAATTAGTTCAAATGAATATTTGGATTTTTTGCATTGCTTTCTCACTGAACTGAACCCATTCTATAGCAAATAAAAGTATCAAGATTATCGGATGTTTGGAAACAAGAAATATATTTTCTCAAAGAAAATTCCAGCACCACATTTCAACAGAACTTTATAATAAATAAATAACTAAATGTCTATGTTTGATGCATATGATTAAAAGTTGATAAATTATTGAAAAAGTTTTCTTTACATTTGTTGTTAATGGTTTCATTACAGTCTTACAATTCATGTATGAGTAATAAATGAATTAAGTCTTAAAATGCTCCCAATGATCAACTGTTGAGTAAAGGTTACTAAGTGCTTCTCATCATCATAATCATCGTCCTTATTTTACTAATAATTATTTGCAGAAACTTTCTGCACAAAATTTATTCTAGAAAGAGTCAAAATCTTTGCAATATTTTGGTATTTTGCCTCACATTACCAAAATATTGCAAAGATTTTGCAGCTCCATATTTGTTGTATACCCTTTTCTTACTTCTTACTTCTAGTCGTCTTCTCTTCTGGCCGGCTTTGGTTCTATCTTCTAACATCTTGCGTCTGGAGTTGTCGTGGGGACTTCGGTCTGGTTTACTGTTAGGGATTTCTCTTTATCAGAAGCCCTGTGTCATTGTTAGTTTTTAGGTAATAAACACAAGACTTTGATTTACGTTGATGTTACTTTATTTCCAAATCCCCAACCCAGACAATCTGCGCAGATGAGGGACTGCGTGTATAACACGACTTACCCCTTGAGCTCGCTGCTACCTTCTAACTGACTGAGTTCCTTAAACCGGAAGACAGGGTCTTCTATGCCTTCCGGTTCTCACGATTTATCCCCGGAAGGCAAGGTGAGAGTGAGGTCAAGCGTTGTCACTCACTCTCAAGGCCATCATCTGCACTAATCGCCATTATGTTTCTACACTACCTTATATAAGTCTTAGGGATCCAATAATTATGTAACATATTGACTCCATATTCAGCAGCTCCATATTGACTTGCTGGATTTGACTATGGCTTGGAGCTACGGCCACAGAATCCACGATTTTAGGTCTATTTGATTTGTTGAGGCAGTTGCAATCTGAGCAAAATTTATCTAACCATCTGGTTACTGTACTGTGATCAATTGCGCCTTTTGTGGAAAAAAATATTTTTGGTTACTTCCATGGCGTTATGGCCCAGTTTGAAATTGTAAAGTATAATTTTCAGAATTAGACTACACTGCACATTCATCTGCATGGCTTTCTAATCATATAAAGAATGACACAATGCACAACATGCCAGCACATGAACTACCACCATACTACCAACCACAGCTGATACTATTCTATGGCTTGAACTGCTTTGGTCATGTGATATATGTACTGCAAACTAGCACCTGCTAAAATCTTGCAAAACTTTTGACTTACCCTAGTAATAGCTTAAGGCTAGAAAAGGTGATATAGTCTGTGAGGATTTTTACAAACAATTTTTCACTTTAGCGTCATTTAATTCTACTTAGAAATTTCAACCAATGTAGACAAACCTTTCAATCTGCAGTTAAATATCCAAGTAGATCATTCAGAAATAAACGTCAGGATTTGAGTGTCTGTTTACATTTTGTACCAAATAAATTATGTAAGGTAAATTGGAGATTAATAATAATGAATATTTAAAAAGCAACTGGAGAAGGGCGACCATTTTATAATATTCACTGCCTTATTAGTAAAGCTTAGAATACATCAACTGCACACCTCACTCCCCCCCCCAAAAAAAAAGAGAGTCCTGAGTAGAAAACTAAACTGCATCCAGTGGTGAGTCTCTAGTATGGAGTACCTTTATGTTCCCATTACTCACAGGTCCATTCTGATCCAAAGTACCTGTTAAGGTCACATCTAACACATCATTCAAAAAGTCCTGGGCCTAACTAATAAAACAATAACTTTTAGGAAAAAAAAATCAGATACACTGATTCCAATGCTTCCCTAACAATTCAATGCCTTTTTTGTAGAATGATTTGTCTTTGGCCTCAAAATATGCCTCAGTTTCCGTTATCACTTCTTCACTGAGCCGAATCTCTTTCCCTGGAGCATTCTTTTGAGGTCTGCAAACAGCCAGTAACACTAGGGGCCAGATCTGGAGAATAGGGTAGGTGTAGAAGCAATTTGAAGGGCAATTCATGTAGTTTTACCATCATTGCGATTGACTTGTGACACAGTGCATTGGTGAAAGAGTACTTTTTTCTTTTTCATTGTTGGCTGTTTTTTGGAGATTTCTTCCTTCATACGCACCAATATTGCTATATAATATTTGCTATTGATGGTTCTTCCTTTCTTAAGGTAACTCGATGAACCTTGCACATCCCAAAATATGGAGGCCAAAACCTTGTCTGCTGATGTTTGCGTCTTCGGCCGCTTTGGACGGCTTTCACCTGCTGCTGTCCACTCAGCTGACTGCAGATTTGACTCTGGAGTGAAGTGGTGGATCCAGGTTTCATCCATTGTCACATATTTATAAAAACTCCTTTTTGTTGCATTGAAACAGTTGCAAACAATGCTCTGAATTGTCAACACATTGTTTTTGATCGACTGTGAGCAAACATGGCACCCACTTTGAATACAGCTTTCTCATTGACAAATGTTCATGCAAAATGGTGAATACACTGCCTTCTGATATCTTGATATGGAGCTCTGGGGAGTGTTGTGTCATCCCTTTGTTGCCATTACTCCTAGGTCCACTCTGACCTGAAGTGGTAGTAGTTGTTATGGTCCTACCTATTGGTCAAATAAATCTTTGAGTTAAGTGTTTTTCTGTTTAAAATGATTATAAAGATATATTTTGTGTTGTATAAAATTGGCCACCATAATTGTTAAAATGACTTTGGCATAATGGATGACATGCATAGAACCAACCAACCAACCAACAATATATATATATATATATATATATATATATATATATATATATATAGGTAGAATTAAATGTATACTTGTGTTTTAATTGTTTCCTACAGCAGAAACTGATTTCAATCAAACTATTATTCAGAAAGAGCAAAATTTTTGATTATAGATTTTTGGAAAGTCTAGATCTTTGTAACAAAACTGTATGGTACCAATAAAAATTTGTGCTAAAAATCATAGCAAAAACTAATATTAAAACCAGTTCTGATGGTGTTTTGAGGTTTTCAAAATCGTATTGAAGTAATGTGTATAAATTTTTCAAACATATTTCTTAGTCTATCAGTTTCATTGTAATATATTTTTTAATTTTAATGTAAATATTAATAGTAAATATAATTAATAATCTTGATTTCAATTTTAATGCATGATTTTATGAATATAGTATAAATTTGTTGTAATTTGATATAATTTAACATTCATAAAGTATAATTTTAATGTATAATTTTAACAAACAGAGCAAAATTGCTACTGAGACACACATGGGTGAAGTGTATGATAAAACTGGGCATGTTCCAATTAGAACATTGCCCAGAAAATCATGTCTGTGATCTATTTTCAGAACCAGAAAATTCATTCTGAAATTGATGGGTCAAATGTGGTAAATGTCGAGTTTCTGTTTGCCTCCAATGTGCCACTCATGTTCGAAAGATCCCAGGTCAGAAAAAGAGACATCATATCTCAATAATGGATGGACTCTGGGAAATGATTCAGCTATCAAATTGGTAATTCCAGTCCCTAGCTTGTGTGTCTATCTCTATCACATCTTTTGGACAACATGCTTCTACTACTATTACTATTACTACTACCCATCAGCAAGAACAGCAACTCATGTCTTTTCTCTCACTACTTCTCATCAACAACAAACACCTGTGTCTTTCCCTACTATCCCTGTTGAAGAAAAGGTACAACTAAAATCGATCACTAACACAGAATTTGAGGAAATATTTCTTAAGCCAAGAAATAGCAGTAATCAAAGCAACTGTTCATGTAGAAACTAACAATGAAGGATCCTACTGGAGTGCTTTACTTAAAAGTCTCCCTGTGGCTTCTGCCAAATCCAAACAAAATTGAGAAAACCACTGACCCTGTAAACCATGAAATGATTGCCATTGGTATATCAGAGAACATAGCTGATCTCCAGGTATCTGCTGCCAGCTCATCTAAAGACCTAGGGATGTACTACTCCAAAGGGTGCTTTCTACCTTGGCTGACCAGGTCTGAAACCCAGGTTAATCAGGCTGTCTTTTCCAAGCTCGACTGAAGCATGTTCGTATCTTCTAGTCTCAGATAAAGCTAGGCAGGAAAATCGGATTGCCTTCTGAACACGCCCTAGCCTTTCACCTGAAGTATGACCAAAGCTACACGCTGCAGCTTCCTTAAACTGCAACTCAGCACAGCATGAAAAGTTTCATCCTATGTAGTGATGGGCTGATTTGGAAGTTCACCAAGATTGGTGATACATAGAAAGAGAGATAATAGTTGGTCTGAGGAAACTATACCCACAATAGCTGGTAATGACAAAACTGTGGGAAATTAAATCGGAACAACCTGACACCCCCTGCACATCACCATGAGCTGAAATCACAGTATAAATTGTCCTGGAATGCAACAAGATACACCTTTTTGACTTTTATGTCTAAAGTATCAACCCTGATTTCATTACAGTCACAGAAACATGGGGACATTCCCTACTATGTCATGATGTCTTCAACATAGCCGGCTACAATATATTCCGCAAAGACCACTCCAATCGTGGTGGTGGTGGTGATGTAATGGTCTATGTTCGCTCAAACTTCTCAGTAATTCCTTATGCTGATTTGAACCAATCAAAGAAGAGGTGGGTTTTTTTTTTGCGATATACATATGATCATGTCCTAAAAAGCGCAACCTTGATGGTTTGAAGTACCTGCTTCTCAAACTTGGTTGGTACTTCCTTCATGCACCAGCAACAATTTGCGTTGGACAAAACACATCTCTAAAATTGTCAAGAAGGCTGAAGGTGTCCTGGCTTCACTCAGCAAGACCTTTATCAGTTGCTCCCAGGCTATCTATTTAAAGCTATATATAGCTATGGTGCAGCCACACTTGGTAATTTATCTTTTATTTTGTTACTATCATTATAAACACACACAATGGTATGAGCAATACTAACAGTAATATAGAACATTAACCTCCTGGAGGCTGTACAGAGACATGCAACCAAACCAATACCCTCCATCAGGTATCTACTATATTCTGAACATCATGGATTCATTGAAACTCTGGTGTCTGGCAACTGATTTGGTAAACACTCATAAGGTTATTAACCATCTTACCAAGTTCAGATGCTGGACAAGGCTGTTTGATTTTCACATAACGTTAATACCCTTGGGAAAGGTATGCATCCACGTACTATCCCTCCAGCTATGGGTAAATAGTAGGGCAGACTGGGCTCTTTAACCTTGATCAGACAACCAGTCTAGAAGAAAAACTCTGAACTCAATCCTATTAAACTCTGCTTAAAAATTGACCTTGTGTCAAATTCTGCTTGTGGAGGGGTTGGGTAAATACATACATTATTCTATCTACTATACATGAGCCTTTGATATGTTGTAGTGCACCTGAGCACTGTACACAATAATGTCATTATTACTATTACAATATTACTGTTAGTATTGCTCATACCATTGTTGTGTGTGTTTATAATGATAGTAACAATGATAAGAAAAATAAAAGATACAATAAATACTACCATTATTCACCTTCATATTATACAAGTAGAATAGTTTCTTCAAGTAATTTAGCAAAAGGTTTCATTACCATTGAAATCAATTTTCCCCTTTCTGTACATGATGAGTGCTAGAGAGAATTTTAATTTTTCTATAAGTTTAATAAATGATACCAAGAATAAAATGTTGTTCTTTTACTTTGATAATCTCATAAATAAAATAACACTGCTGTTGAATAATGGTAAGAGTAATTATATCTTCTCTTATTATAATGGAGATTGTGTGATTGTCTGTCTGTAACCGAAACTACACAAGCACTCTCACAACTCACTCTCTTTTAGTTATTAAATAATCATTATTTAATCTTAATTAGCATCTTATTGACAACATTCTCTCTTAAAGTATAACTGAGTTTGACTTGCCTCAAAACACCCCATGTTATTAATATGTTCAAAATTCTGCAATGTGTATTATATATCATTAAGAAATAATGGTTTACATAGTATATGGTTTGGATAACTTGCATACGGATTTTAACAAAACTAGGTTTAATAAATAATTACTTGGTATTATTGATTTCTAATATTATTGTTTTATTCTATAATGTATTAAAATCAATCCTATGAATGATTTTATATAGAAATCAATTAAAATTTAATTGAAATAAGTATAATCTTTTTATATGCGTTCTTATTTAATTTTGTTAGTCTTTCTAATTTAATATATTTCATTACATTAAAACTTAAATACTTACGCCCGGAGAGCACATATTCTTGCTAGTTTATAATAATAAATGAACAGAAGGCTGTTATAGATGGAAAGTTTCAACTAGCAGTGAAAATAAAGTGTATTCCATATTCCTGTTACTAATTTAAAATATTTTGTAGTGTGAGTTAGAGAGTAAACTGTATTGCTATGTTGATCACTTCTATTATAGTGATAATGAAAAGCAAACTTCTTCTTCAACATTGCAGAAAGGAAGGTATATATGCATCTTTAAGAAAATAAACAGAGATTTGTTGGTTGAAATAATCTATTGCAAGAAAATATCAAACATTACAAAGATGTCTGATGATAAGAGCTATTTATACATCTAAAAGATTCTATGGAGTCAAGTATAAAAAGCTATTATCATTATTATTATTACAATTTGTGAATAAGTCAGAGTTAACCTAGTTTGAGGAAATGTTATCAATATCAAATGTGCTGTGAACTTTTATGCATTTGAAATTTAACAAACTATGCCAATGCCTACGTTTTATTTACATTGTGATTATTGTTGTCATACATAGCATTTTAACTGGTATTTTGATGTGAAAGAATTAGGTGACTAAAAAAAAGTTGGTTAGGTATTTTAAAATTTTTCTTTTTAGGAAAAATTGCCTTTGGTTAGTGCTTTTGCTTTCTATATAATCTATAGCATTCAGTAAAGTATCAACTTTTCATTAAGTAGTAAATCACAGAAAAGTTTGGCCCAATAGTTATTTTTTTGTTTTATTTTGCAAACTATATTCATTTAGATTTTTCCGGACTGTTGTCCTCATCTTTATTGTTATATATATACATTTTGGTCAATATGCCTTCTGGACTTCTTCAGGTATTTCTGGTCGGAATAAGGAACCTTCCAAGCACTTCAAACTGAACCCTTTATCTAATCCATTGAGATAGTGTGTTCTCATTCTGTTAACATGACCAGATACAAGTATTAAGCTATGTTAAGTATTCTATATTATTTTTCACCTATAGTTAGGATTGAACCTGCAAGCTCTAGATGATTGTCACTTAAAACTATTAACTCAACACATTAGATTAAATATTGTGTATATAACAATAGAGATGAGAAAACAGTGTGAAAAATCTACAATATACAAATTATCAAGCCTCATCTCAAAAATTTAGACAAATAAGCAAACTATTTCAAATGATTTTCAATGCTCCATTTGAATATTTTTAGTTTGTTGGACATCTCTTATGCCATATAATGTTGATAATTTTCAATGTCTTCATTTGATTGCTATTGACTTCAATTGATCTACCCAATTGTTGAGCATTATTCAGTAAATGTTTAGCATGAAACTTATCAAGCCACTTTTAACACATTTGATCATTCACAGTACCTTCTTCATAAACTGCATAAATCTTTCCCCCCCCCTTTATCAGCTGCATTATACCTTTTTTATAATAAAAATATTATATGCTAAAAATCTTGGTTATTTTCTTCAATCTTCAATGTTAGAATCAATTTTTTTTAAATATGCCAATTTTTAAAATTTTTAAAAAAATTAAAAAAAAAAATGCATGCTCGTGACAGTTTCTATGATATAATCAAAAGAAGCAGTATTTTTGTAAATTTACAAATGTATTTCTTTTTTGTTGTTATTGTGAAGAAATCACCATCAGTGAACAAATGTTTTAAATTTTCAGTGAATCATAAGTTAGTTAATATCCTTACTGAAATAACACATTGTAATTTCATTGGTATAATTAGATAATATTTATGTTTTTGCAATTATTTATCAAAAAGGGCAATAGAATAAAAATATTGTCATGTTTTGTTTTATGTAAATAAAATTACAAGCAAATATTTGAGGTGTATGTTACAGACTTAAGATACCTTTTCTATTAAACACAAATAGAACATTTATATTATAATGATATGTTTTTGGTATGTATGTTATTATAAAAATAAGAATGACTCATAATGAATTTTTTTGTTAGCACAACAATATTAAAATGCTTTCATTTAGAGAATTAATCAATTTTCAACCCAATTCACAACTTAATGATAATACTCATCTTGATCATTATAATTTCTCAAGGGAGATAATCATAAAATGCTAATCATAGCAGGTTTCTCTTTATTCAGTTGTAATTATCATATAAATTCTCTAAATAGGTTTTGATTCTACAATGAGCTTAATATTTCCTGAATGAAGCCTTTAAATGAGTTATCTAAAGAAAACTTTAGTAGATTGCAAGATGTCTTTTTAATACCAAAAGTTCACAAATCTTTAGTGTACATAGGTATTCAGTTGTACTTCTAAAATCATTTCTAATAAATTTCTCTCAAATTTATTATAATGGAGATTGTGGATTTTCTGTCTGTAACCGAAACTATATTTGTATACAAGTTACAATTCCCTTTGTTATTGACATCGCATTCTCCATGATTTTATTTTTATTTAAACCTCAATGATTAATAAAATTGTTTTATATTATTAATTACTGTTGACCATATCTACATACAAAACATGCAATTTATTTATATATACAACAAAATAGCGGTTTACAGTTGAATGGAAGGCTAATTTGCATATTGATCTTAAAAATTGTTTTTAATAAATATATGTTTAGTATTATTGATTTCTAACGTTTGGTTTTATTTAATGAATATAAGCAAAAATCTCTTCAATGAATCTTAAAAAAATCCATTAACAAGAAAAATAACTGTAATTTTATTCTTTACTTACTCTTTTAAGTAAATAGTTAAATTAGAAAAAATAACAATGAAAGACGGAGTGATGGAAGTAAGTTGTTCAAAGTTGTCTATATTTCGATTATACTCCTCTGTTTTAAATCTTTTATCTGTATTCTTATTTAGTTTTATTAGCCTTTCTAATTTAACAATATTTTATTACATTAAAACTTAAATACTTGCACCCAGAGGGTGCATAAATTTGCTAGTAAAGATAAAGAATGTTAGAATTAGAACCAATTTTTTTTTTAGTCAGTGGCATCATTTAAACACTGATTTTGTAAGCGTAAAAATAAATAAAAAAGAGTATGATGATGACTTACCCAGGGATACAAGGAGATTAGCAGCTTCCCGTTCATCTAGTTTGCCTGTAATCCTATCTTGGTGGTCATACTCACTATCCCGTGATGTTTCTTCCCACTCAATCTGACCATCTTTCAGTTCTCCTTTTCGATGTCCAGGGAGAGAAACAGAAGAGCGCATGCTTTTTCCTTTCAGAGAGAGGTGTCGTGAACAGTAACCTCGTCTTTGAGATTCTTTGGTGCAACCATCTTTTGAGCAGAGGCGCCGCCATTGCTTTCCATTAAACTTTTTACGCACACCACTTTTTTCATTAGAAACCACGTCCCCCTTTTTGTATTTACTGACAGGATTTGGAGATCTAGGCGTGCTCGCTCGACTACTGTCTCCAGATTGAGCTCTGCTTCTCACATTGTCTCGTTTCTTACACAATTGCTTGGCACGGTCTTTGCCATTTTGAGAATTGGCACCAGGTGTTGCACTCCCTGACCTTGGAGTACTCAATCCACTAGAATCAAAGTGGACATTCTCATTTTTTAGTTCGTCCTCAGATGTATCAGGACGCTCGAAGCTGGCCTGTTTCTCAAAAGGCAATGAATTCATAGAGCGTACATTTTGTAGAGTAACAGCCTGTGTAAGGGGAGGTGCAACCACAGGTGCTACAGCCGGTGCTGGGGGTAACACTTGAGCCGTGGACACAACCACTGGAGCTGCAACAGAGGCACTAGTTGCATTGGGTACTGAATAGAAGTTATTTTGTTCCTCAATGTCTTTCATGTCTTCCCACCATGGTGGCTGAAGCAACCGGATATTGGCTCGAGGTACCCACACCTCCTGACTGTAACTGTTTATGTGATAGTGGTTCTGCAAAGAAACATGGAATGAGACAGGGTTGGACTTCCGTTCGATGACCTTCCCCTCATAAAAAACATTCTCTTCAGAACTGATTCGTACACAGACAACTGTCCCAATTTGGACACTGCTCTGCATTGGGCAATGATCACTGATCACTTTGTTGCTGTCCTCATCAAACACACTATACGTGCTCAACTCTGTTTCACCATCTATTAATACCCTGACCTGCCTCTCAGCAATAATTTTGATGACCCCTCGTTTAAATACATTATCTTTCCAGGCTAGTACTCTCTGGTTATTCCATTCAGTCAGATCAATTGGGGGTGGTCGCATCATCACAGGAGCAGGAGGAGGGCTACAGGCTTCAGGTTCTGCAGCTTTTCTTTTTTTAGGGGGCTTTGCAATCACTTTATTCTTGTTTTCCACCGGCAATATAGTTTTCTGCCCCCCATTAGGAGTAGGTCCTGACAGAGAATTATCATTATAAACCATTTCTTCTGTCTCTGATGGGGACATGGGACTAGGCTTTATTTTACTGCTGATTTTTAATGTACGTTTACTGGAACCAATATTGACTGGTGTGTTTGTAGAGGTGACAGTTAGACTTCCTTGATTTGTAGTGGAAGATGAAGACACCATTGCCTCATTGTGATATTTTGATAACATTCTTTTATTTGGCACATCTGAATTGTCATCATCTGCAGATTTAAAATCTGTTGAGTCTTGGCTTTCATCTGTGGCACCGATTCTTCGTCTGGACTTATTTCGGACAGGGGATGAAGCACGACTACGGCGGGATTTGCTTTCATTACGTCGGTTCATATTGTCTGAAAAATAAATAAAATAAAATATAAATAGATAAAATAAAAACAACATGATGCGTGAGTAATAAAATAGTAAACACATCTTGGATATCATCTATTAATAATGGAGATTCGCTTCCGGTTTTTGTCTGTAACAAAAATTACGTCACTGCTTATGTCACATTACCCAAAATCGTCATAACATAGAATAAATACACTCAAAATTTGAACATGCAAATTTAGACAGTCCTCATTGTTTTTTAAAATAAGTTTTAATAAATACATGACTGGTATTATATATCTATATATAGTTTGTTTTATTTTAATACATATTTAAAGTTTACATTTCAAATTGTTTTATTTTTTAATCCTTTAATGAACTTGATGATTTTACTTACTTAGGGTACAAATTTGCTGACATTGAATTTTTTACTCCCACCCCTTGAGCAATATATTTCAAAAATTTTATTTTTACATCGCCCGGAAGGCGTTTTTTTTATTTTTTACTAGTATATATAAAGTCTTTTGGGGGGATTTTATGTGGAAGTGTATTGTGACACTATGGTTAAGGGAGTACTTGGTCAGAAAAAATAAATAAATAAAAATAAATGTGTTAAAGCCCAGGCATAGGTATATAGGTGGGTGGTTGTCCTTTTATGTACACAAAAGATTGGGCTGTAAAGTTTAAGGGAATTGAATGGCCACTGTGAAGTTAAGCCACTTAGATATAATATCTTTATGCATCTATGTGTTAAGAGGAAAAGGCTGTTTTTATGAGGAAATCTCTTTTGAAGAAATTAATGGTCAGAATATTGGGGACATGAAGCCCGAAGAAAAAAGTAATTGCCTTAATTTTTAGGGATAATGCAGACGGAAAGTCTAGGATTAAATTAAGTGCCAAGCATCTGGGTGGTCAGGTCCATGGGGATGTGTGGGGTGGAATTTGACATATATTCAGCCAGCTCCAGCCCTTAGGGAGTCAGTTTTGAGCCCGACAGTTGAGGTGATAGTGTCGTCAGTAGCAATAGAAATAGCCAGGGACCCACATCAGTGAAGCCAGTAATCAACTTAGACTTAAACAACTTTCTTGTCAGCTGACATAGACCACCACAAACTGTACAAGTGTCACAACTTCCTCTTCCATCAGTGTCCTGTTATCAGACTGTTTTGTTTTGTTTTTTTAAAATCCTTGTTAACCTGTCTCTGACTCGTGCCCTTCGAATCAGCCAGCACAGAATATCACAACCAAGGTGCAGGAGTGCAGACCGGGTATTCTCAGTGTGTAATGGTTATCGTTGTAGGAAATGGGCACAGCGAGACTAGTTAAAATCCTGGGTGAGGCTGTTTGCATTTTCTATAGTGCTTAATACCCTTGGGAAACATATGAATCCAATGATTTTCCCTCTAGCTATGGGTAAATAGTAGGCTAGACTGGGTTCTCAAACCTTGGTTAGGCAACCAGTCTAGGAGAAGGAAAACAAATTCAAACCTGTTAAACTCTGCTTAAGAAATTGACTGTATGTCACATCTGGCTCATGTGGAGGGGTTGACACACACACACACACACACACACACACACACACACAGTCCTTAAATGCTGACTACTTTTCTAGAGAAAGGATTACTTTATGTTTTTTCTGATCCAAATATTTCTGCTTTCAAACTCTAGATTCGGGTAAGTATTATAATATCTTATAATATCCTATTATCACTAAATCTGAAATCTACTAAATTGATATATACACATAGGCTATCTAGTACTATGCAACATTTTCTGGTACAATCTAATTTTACAAAGTGCAAAGTGTAGTATTTGTTTTTATCATCTTAAAGTTACTGTTATAAGGTTGTGGTTGTGGTGATGTATTAAAGTCCCCATAATATGGATGCATCAGATATTAAACTGATAAGAACAAATACTATGCTTTGATTTAGCTAAAAAGCTAATCATATTCTGAATGGGACCATAGAAATTGGATTGTACCCATTTTATATTGTACTTACAAATGTATAGGAATCAAATCGTTCTTTTGTTACTTCATACAAACCTGATATATTTTTACTATATAAACTACATCAACTTGTGTAGAACTTAACACCTTAGCCACTAAATCAATGTTCTACTGCTAAATTCAATCTGCAAATGGCCAAGGAATTGCTGTTAACTGTGATGCAACTATAAATAGTGAGTATTTCTCAGAATTTTTGAGATGAGGCTTGATAATTTGTATTATTGGTCCACATTTGAACACATGGCATAATGGATATAGGTGTTGATTAATACAATTGACAGTTATCTCAAGGCTGCAGGTTCAATCCTGGTCAAGAGTGACAGTAACATAGAATAATTAATTAACACAGCTTAACACTTGCACCCAGTCATGGTTAGCAGAATGAGAAGTCTACCCCCATGGATTGAATAAAGGGATAGGTTTGAAGTTCTGTGAAGACTCCTGATTACAACAAGAAGGTTCCCGAATTCGAAGAGGGGATTCCTGAGTTCGAGATGGTTCCCGATTTCGACAAGTAATACCTGAAAAAGGTCAGAGGGCACATCAGCCGAAATGTTGTGCAGATAACAATAAAGATGAGGACTATAGTCTGAATAATCCAAATAATATAAAATAAACAGTAAGGTATTTTAAAATGGAAATATGATGTGCTGAAAATTCTGTTCAAACAAGATATGTTTTGGAAGAATTAAATTTGAGAAATCATATAGCAAGTGTGTTAAACCACACGATGAACATATTGAATTACATGTACATTGGCTCTAGGTTCTTCTCTTCTTTGTTGGGTTAAGAACTTTTCAGGACCACCTTTTATAATCCTGTGGCATGAAAAGTGATAAATGTCTTTATGTTATCATGACAGAAAAAAAGACATTCTATTCGTTATACACCTCATCTCTTAATGATAAGCAATCAGTTTAGCTCAGGTGGTAGAGTGTTTGACTAGGAAACACAAGGTTCTGGGTTCAATACCAGCCCTTGCCAACTCAGCGTATGAGTAGCACAGGGAGTTGTGGGGTAAAGTGAGGAGCTGATGGTAGGTGTGGCGATCCACCTCAGATGCCCAAAACAATCTCCTTGGTCCAGCGCTAGTGAAAAGGGGATAGACTCCCTTGCTGTCTGGCTGATACCGACTTTAGGCCACCCCGACAACTTTACTTACTTTAGAAATTAAATCATGTGTATTTGGATACATTTAAAGGGATTTGAGTATTGAAAAAGTACGTATTATTGAAATACATACAGGAAAATAATCAATAACAATGTAGATAAACATTTACATATAGCGATATCTATAGGTATATGATATGCATAATGAATAGACAGTGTGCACATATGTAGATATATACTAATAAGTATTGAGGTACAGTTGCATATAAATGCAGGAAGGTAGATATGAATTTTCTTAATAATCAAATTAAATCTATCAAATGCTGAGAGTTATTTAAACAAAAAATGTCCCGAACACTTCATCAACCTCAGCATGACCTGCTACTTGTTAAAAGGGAATAAAGACATTATGGGAAATCTTCAACAAAAGATAAGACTATCACATGCATACAATTACCATGGACACCAAAATATACCTGCTGCTACTGCTACCCCTTCATGCAACCTTAATGAAAGAGCATAAAGCACTGAGATAAACTTTGATAGTTAACAAGTACTTTTATTTGTGTGTCACAAGGATATTACAAGGCAGGGCATATGTACCTATCAAACCAATTGACTTGATTTAAATATGTAGTTAGTTTGCTTTTAACTATTCAGACCAGTTCCTTTAAATTTAGTAGTAGAACAGTGAACAGACGAACAAAAAGTTTAAGATTTGTTCAAAACTATAATGATCATGAAATTTGTTTTTAAAACCTCAAATTCATTTAGAAGGAAATCCGATTCATTGTAAGAGATTCAAATCTTTATCCACAATATTTACTTAACTGAACAATTATGTACAGGGATTAATATATTTAACTGCTTATATTACTATTAAGGTGCTATAATCTCCTATGACCAGGTCTTATCTGAAGTTTCATAAAAAGAGTAATAAGAGAGCTTATTATTTACATTTCATTTGCCAAGATAAAACAGAAAGACAAGTTCTTTACAGTTCTGTCTTATTTCTTTAAAATAAGGTTAAAACTAAATAGGTTGTAAGTACTAAACTATATAATAAGGATCTAATTTTTATAGGTTAGATTTTTGTTAATGCGGAGTGGAGTGGTCAGTATCAGTTGCATTCCCAATTGATTTTTTAAATTTTATTTGAGTTTATTGTTCTGTAAATGGGTATTGTTTGAATTATGCAAATTTCCCCAGTGGTTCAAAAGTTATGAGAATCTAAAGCCTAAAATTTAGGGGTACAAAAGTAGACTTAATTTTGCACAAAAAATGTCAAATCACCGACCAATTCAAAACAAGAAATTCAGTAATTTCTTCACCATTTCTTAATTTTTGGAGTAATTTTGATAGAACTTAAAATTAAAATGTAAAATTGTATGTTCTTTCTGATTTAGCACTCAAATTGTATGTATCTCTATGCTGTAACCCATTATTTAGAGAATAAGAGGTATGGATATCAGTGTCTTTTTGTTTTTAAAAAATTTACTACAATATTAATCGACATTTTCATTATAATACTGCATGTATACACATATATAGTATTGATTTAAAGGAATAACATCACTTTGAACTTAAAAATACCTTTTTAATTACCTGCTACGTTGTATTGCATACAAGAAATAGAATACCTCTTTATATAATTTTTTAAAAACAAAACTGGTCCAGTTTTGTTTACATTGTAAAAAGCAAGTAAATTTGTTTTTTCCGAAATTGAAAGTTTCCCAAAAAAGCCTAATGTTAAAGCATTATCAAAATTTCACACATTATATATCAAAATAATTCTGAGAGTATCCTCTATTAGTGTGATGTTGCTCTTTTTTTTTTTTTGCTTATATTAAACTTTTTGAAGGAACTTGCATCAACTTTGGTCAGTTATGGTTTCACTTCCAAAGGTCGGAGAAGAAAAGAAAAACTTCCTGATTGTAGTTTAAGGTATCATCTAATCGAGTATACAATTTCAAGAATATTGATAAAGATTAGCCAATTTAATTTTGCAAAACAAAGTAATGTATGTTAGTCTCAAAATTCATTTTTCAACTTTTTGGCTGTTATAAGTCACAGTAAAAAGTAATTCCATGGATAAAAACACATACAAATTACATATTAAAAAATATCATTGTTTTCTTCCCAACCATATAAATATTTTTAACATTGGACTAGAAATTCTGTGTTGAATGGATTAAGGTGTGAATTTGTTAATGACCATTGAAATCAGCTAAACGACTGGGAATGCAGCAAGAGAGTCTATCCCCTTTCCATTAGCACTAGACAGAGAATTTCTTTTGCTGAGGTGGAGCATCACACCTACCGTCAACTCCCAGATGCTTTACTGTACAGATCAGATTACTGAAGCTGTGCTACTTATGAGCCGAGTTAGTGTGAACAGGTGTCAAATCTGGAACCATGCGATTCCTAGGTGAAAGCTCTAATAACTGAGCTAAACTGGCTGATTAGCATTAAAATGCAACTTGAGAATAAAACAATTTTCAAGTCAATTTACAAAATTAATTAATAATAATAGGGTGTAGGCTCTTCATTCAAGCTCACCCAATCATTATAACTTCTCAAGGAAGATAACTTAAATTTTAATTACAGAATACTTCCTCTTACTTACTACAATTAATTATAACATTCTGTGAATGGATATAACTTGATGCTGGAAGCAACTTTTAAGTGAGTTCTTTTGTTGTTTTTAAGTAAAAAAAAAGTCTGAGAGAAAAAAAAAAACAGTAAATAAAACCTATAAGCAACCTATAAAGAAAACAATAAAATAAAGTAGTTTTTTTTATTAACTTTATCAAATTCTATAGTGAGACAAAAGGAAATAGATCATAATTATATTGAAGGTGATTACATCTCAGCCATTATGATGATTAGATAAATATTACAATCACCATAGAAACAGTATAGTATAATTACATGATTAAAAAAAATACATCGTTTTAGACGACAAAGAAAGTATATCAAAGGTAATAAAAGAGAATACTTTTCAGTACAGGCAAAACAAGCTGGGAAGAGGTTTTCTCAAGTCACTCTCTTCTATCCACTTAGGATTGTTTTTGTTTTGCAAACCCCCTTGCTTTTTTGTCCAAACTGAAAAGTTAGAAGAGAATTACCTTGCCTGGTGATCAAGAATAGACAAAAGCTTTGATAGAAAATGAAACGGTAGAATGGATTATAAAGGATAGGCAATGGCAGAACAATGATACTGGTTAAACTTGGATTTCTTTGCATGTGTTACAATAGTCCTTAGTCGTATAAATAAGCAGCATCACTTTAAATGGGACAAGGTGTGTGCTAAGTGGGAAAGTAGATATACTCTTGGTATCAGCTATTTAAAAAAAAAACCAACAACATAAACACACTAATTGTGAGAAAGAGAATTTTAAGTACATGCGTTTTAATTTTACTTTGAAATCTTTAATTTCACAAATATATACCAGGTGCAACAAACTGCATTTTCAAGACTTATCTATGGTATTAATATATACAAAAGTACACCTAATCTTGAAACAAAGTCAGTTGTATCAAAGCCTTATAGGCACTTATCACAGACACTAAAATTAAGAAACAAATATAGTAGTTTTATGATAGAGAGAGAGAGAGAGAGAGAGAGAGAGAGAGAGGGGTAAAAAAAAAAGAAAAAAAAAGAGCAAGATCAAATTTTTTTCTAACTTCTCAAACAGAATTTTTCCTAGCTTCATATTGCAAACGATTGTTTTTAATTCATAGACAATTTCCCCAAGGTCACTTGATATTAAAAAAAATAAAATCTAAAAAACAACCCCAAAAAATTACAGAAAGGAAATATAATTTCTTTTAAAATCAAACCACATTTATATTATGCTATCTAGCAAAATTTCTTGAGAATAAATGCACTTAACCATACAAGAAGCTAATTGTTAACTGTATTGAAGATAGATAGAAAAATAGCATTTTTTAAATATTTTTAAAATATCAATTTTTTTGCATACTGAATTTTGATTTTACCAAGTTTCAAGAAGGATGTATTAAATGCATTAAAAAAATTACTTAAGCACAAAATATTGTGTAATGTACGATTGTATGCGTAGTAGTAGTAGTATTCATGTCTATACTAAACCTCTCCATAGAAGTAGCAGTGGTGGTGAGAAAAAAAAAGAAGAAAAAAAAAGGATAATAATGATGACCTTGATATTAGTACATATGTACTATCTAGTATAGCCTTTTAAAATTATTTGGGGGAGAGAAGATAAAGGATAAGTTAAATGAGTGCACATTTATTTCAATTTGGGTAATCAGAATGCAGGTTTTTGTGCCTTCTGATTAAATGTTGCAAAAATAAGCAGTGAGTGTATTTAACTGCAAAAACAATAACATTGATAGGAGTGTAGATATAATGTCCAAATACATTGGTATCTATATGGATGCAACTCCCTCCCATTCGCCCCTTCTAAATGATAAAGAACAAGAGTATTCCTATGGCCTCTCACTGCATAAACCAAGACAGGTAGATTCTTATTTATAGTTTTTTTTTACAGGTAATCATGGATCTCGCAATTATATTATTTAAATTGTTGTTATGTGAAAATTTTACAAATGGACTGATAAAACTTTTTATAAACGATGAAAAATTTGTTAAAAACATGTTTTTCTCCTAAATATAAATCAATATCTTTACTAAGCAATCACAATATCAATGTAGTAGCAGTAGTAATACCAGACAAGACCACCTCTTTGAGAACAATAGAAGTATTCCAAATTAAAAATTGCACTATTTAAAAAAAAAAAAAAAAAGGAAAAAAGAAAGAAAGAAAGAAAGAAATATAATAAGAACAGTGTACAAAATTTTCTTTAAAAGTTTCCTGGTCCTAGAATAGATGGAATGTTTTTATTATTATTGTATTTGCTACTGCATTGCTCTTGTAGCAGTAGTGGTAATAGTAACGGCTATGTATAATTGTGTAGTAACAGACAACCAGTTACAATAGCAGATCTGCAGTGAATATTTCTGAATGTCATGAAAAATATGTTTTACTTTTTGAGTAAATTTTACATATAACAGACCAGTTATAGTTATAACGAAATTATTTCAAGCCTGTTTGCCTGATTCCAGTTCAGTATTTAAGGACCTGTTTTTACAAGCCACCATACCATCCTTAACTTCAGTAACAGACACAACAGCCTCATTAGTGGTAGTGGTGGTGGTAGTAGTAGTAGTAGTCAGTGTTTGAGTAGTAGTAGTAGTAGTAGTCGTCAGTGTTTGCATGCAAAACTCTTGCAAATCCATTTGCATGCCCTAAGTATAGTGCATGCATACTTTTCAAAACCGTGTAATGCACTATTCCTAGAATATATAGATATGGATAAGTAAAACGTATCTATTTGTGCAATTTACTTTGCATTAAATATATAAAAATATATATGCATGTTCAATCAGATAAATCTGCCTTGAAAGTGTGTTCAATGATGCACACAAAAATCATATAAGTGCGCATATCCCTAGCAGGAATGTGTACATACATATTTCTTGCATCAATATACAATTGTGTGTGTGTGTGTGTGTGTGTGCATGTGCATGCACAAAAGAGTAAATTAATAGATCCATTAGTTTATCAATGCACATTAATCTTGTAAGATGCAAGTGTTTCATGGGATTTTTTTTTGTACCAATCTAATCTGCCAATAAATGTCTACACATATATACATATGCAAATGTTAAATTTTGTCATGCATATGTATAATATCTACTCTTCCAATATTTTTCAGTACAAATAAATCTTTATCAACTCCACAGAGTTAATATATGCTGCAGTTACACAATATCTATGCATCTTGTGCATAAATAATACTAACAAACATTTGTTCTGTTCCATGCATATAATGGAAATGAACAATGCAATCATTTTTAATGCTATGCACACTCTACTAGAAATGTACCTGGCTTGCTTAAGATCTTGACATAGAAAATTTTCAAGGGATCCAATAATTCTTATACATTGTGTTTTTGTAAAGATGCAATGTGTGCATGTATATATGTATGCATAATAGTGTGCATGTATATATGTATGCATGTATATATGTATGCACAAGAGCAAGTGCATGTATGTATGCACAAGAGCGAGTGCATGTATGTATATATGTATGCACAAGAGCGAGTGCATGTATGTATATATGTATGCACAAGAGCGAGTGCATGTATGTATATATGTATGCATATGTATGCACAAGAGTGAATATTCATAAATCCACAATACATTTTATTGAGCAGAAATTTATTTTTCTATGAAAATGATGTATGTATGTAAATAAACATGGCCCCTATAATAGCAAAATTTTATTTGTAATGTAAACTTGTATAGATATTGTGATCTCAAAAAGATTTATCTATTGAATATCAAGAATACAGGGATAGATGAAGATGTAATGCACCAATTTTCAAGACTTGCATAATAATACTGCTGTGTGTATAATATGCAAATAAAGTGCATACGAGCAATCAATGCAAGTTATGTGCATATAATTCTAACTATAAACATTGCAATATACAAGTTATGTTTATATATAAAAAATTAAAAAAAAAAAAAAAAAATGCTCCTACAAATAAAGATCTCTTTCAATGTGTATTAGAAAAGATAAAAATCTTTCAGTAAGAATAGATGTTTGTGTGTATTGGCATGCATATTTTACAGTTATTCAACAACAAAATAATTACTACTTCTATCCCATAATAGTTGTTTTATATATATATATATGCAAATTCAACAACAATTATGGGACAGATGTAGTATTGTGTGTGTGTGTGTGTTTACATATTTATATATCTTTCATGAAATGTGAGAAATTAAGATACAAGTGAATACACACAAATTTACATGTATTTGTATTATGTGTTATGAGATGCCTTTTTGCAATGTTTAATGCAACCTTTGAGAGTATGCACACCTAACAGTTTATGTGCATATATCCTTTATATAAATATTTATGATAGATGACGGGTACCCCCCCCCAACAAAAAAATCTACAAGGTGGTTCGAAGGTCTTGTCACTCCTACATGTTTTAACTTTCATTATTTTTGGTTTTAATCATACAATATATAAATGATGTAATTATTTTACCCCTAAAAAATCTTTAAAAATTAAATTATTTTCTAAAATTTCAGGTTGTATAATGTAATTATTTTACCTCAACAAAAAATATGCAAGGGTGACAAGACTTTCAGACCATCTTGTAAATTGGTAAGCAGTAATACTTTACATATACAGCAAGTTCTTTCAATTAAAATTATTAAATTCTGCATTATATTCCAAATCCTTTATAAATAGGATATTGTCATTATATTATCTAAAGTTAAATATTTTAATGCCTGTAAAAAGTAGAAATAGAGTTGTTAGTTGGGTTATTTAATGTCAAAGTCAGTCCTTTTATTTTTGCAAGCAATAATATGATTTCAAGTAACTAATATAATCCTTTGTAAACAATTTATAGTTTTAAGTAATCATTTTTTAATACAGACAATTTACACACAGTTACAGGGTTTCAGGTATTCTTATCTAATTCTAATAGTTTTCAAACATATCTATTTGATCCCTGGAATCCTAACAGGTACTACCACTTCAGATCAGTTTAAATGGCAATGAAGGGAGTATCTCCACACGCTCCAGACATAGAGCATCACCATCGGATTTGGTTTAGCGTCATATCTAAGACATATGACATTTGTTTTAATCATCTTAAATTACCATTTTTGCAATGAACTATAGATTCAATGATTAGTATTACTCTTTTTATTACAATTTCAGTTTAAAACTAAATTTAAATAAAAATACACCAAAAGGGTTTCTGGAAGACTAAGAATTTAAAGTTACTTTTTATTCTCAGCAAATAAGACAAGTACTTCAACGAAGAAGTGGGATATATTTTAATTTTATATTTACGTAAATTTGGACATGAATGGAAAGCAAAATAAATAAATATCCCTCGTAACGTATGTCGTTATGAAAAGAAACCTTTTCCTTCACCAAGGTTTATTTCTTGCTTATCTAATTCTATGAATTTGCGTATGCAAATGAAGTATACATTTAGGTACACAACACATGTGTTTCATATATCTTGCACAACGTTTGAAAATAGGATTATTCACCTAATACTGCATCCTATGTGTATTGTGCACCATATGCACATGAAGAAACTAACATGCATGAAACAGCTCTTTAACTGCAATAAATAACGCACTGGATGCCGACTGTACAGACACACGTGTGACCGTAATAAGACATGATGCACACGTGAACTATCACCCTACCCTCGCCTATGACAAACATGCAACACACACACACACACTTTGCATTTACACATGCACGAAAAGCATAAAGGTAAATTCCCAATAAAACCAGTACACACATTCGTCGCTTTGTCTACCGTTTCGTTTATTTAAGATTTTTCGTTTTTAAAAAGAAACCATCCTACCTCACTGTTGGTGGGGTGGTTTCTTTTTAAAAACGAAAAATCTCAAATCTTTAAAATTTGAAATGTACATTGAAATTAAGTCACATAGTTTTGTTCAGATTGTAACATAAAAACTACATTTGGATTTTTCTAAAATTAATATTTTTAAAATGATGTAATTATTAAAAAAAAAGAAAGAAAAAAAAGACAACAAAACCATAAAATATGACAATAAATTTAGGAAAAGGGGAAAAAATGAAAAGGCACAAACAGGGTAATGTAAAAAGAAGACGCAAATTAATATACTGCTAATGTTTGTTACGTAGAGTAAGTGCAATAGTTAAAAAGCCCACCGTAGACACATAAGACCAATAATTCGATAAATGTAGTAAGTTTGATCCTTAGTGCATCATTTACTGCAGTTTTGGAACCCCAAGCTTAAACAAAAATATAAAATAATCGCTTTTAGAGAAAATAGATAAACGTGGAATGGCATCAAGCAGCAAATAAGTATTTGGTAAAAAAGTGGTACAAGTCGACATAAAATAGGACTAGTCAGTCATTCAACCAACAACAGACCAAAGGACAAAAGTTTTCTTTTTTCTTTTCTTTTTACATCAAGGTTGCTATATATAAAAAAAAAATGAGAGGTCCCCCCTCATCCTCTCATTTTTGTGACAGTCGCATTCAACTGATTACTCTTTGTTATTGTATAAAAAGAGAGTTCAATGTAGTAGTAATAAAAAAGATAAATCTATTTCGCAAAGCCTTTTTTTTCTCTTTCTAGAGAAGTACCAGTGAGAAAAACAAAGAACCATCTCAAATAGGAAACTTACATAGACGTCCGCCCCATCAAGTGTGTCTCGGAATTAACTCACTCAAGTGGGAAACAAAATTCCATTAAAAAAGGTCTTGGGTTTTCATAACCCTGTCATATTCCCCGTCGAAACTATTTATTCTGTATAACTCGTGGAAAATTAAGGGTCGAAAATCTTAGCAAATTGTCTAAGAAATAGTAGTAATCGCAATGAAGTCATAAAATATAGTAGTTTGGGTTTCAACTGGAACATCAACAAATAATAGTAGTAGTAACGTCGACATATTTTTTTTTACTGACCTCATAATTGCGGTAAGCATTTTAAAGTCTGGAGGAAGTAAGTAACATATAGTACTGGTTACAGAAATAGCCATGCTATTTATTTATGATGCACTTTATGGAAATAGTTAATTTTTCTTTTACAAAAATTCTAATACGAGGCCATTAAAATTTGTAAGATTCTATTGATCATTCACACTGGTTGGTTTGGATAGATAATAAAAGCTTGTGTTCGAATATGAAGCTACAATTATAGAAATATTGATAAATATTTCCAGTTGGAAATACAATTATCTTCACAGTAAGTGTAAGAATTATAGTTTGCAATCAGAAGCTTAAGATAATCCTAAAATATTTTAAACCAAAAGTGGCCTAGGAACAACAGAACTGGAAAAACACGCCTACTTCCAAATTGAGTCAACATACACTATACAAACAATAAATAAATAAAAGGCAACCCAAGTAATATCAGGAGGCTCTAGGAGTAAATTTAGTTCTGATATAACATCTACAGAAGAGAGAAGTTAATTCTAAACGATAGCTCTCTCTCTCTCTCTCTCTCTCTCTCTCTCTCTCTCAAGACATTTTATGGGATTATTAGTTGAGTATCTGATTTTTTTACAGACACCAGAATACGTATAAAAAATAACATCCACATTACTTTACTTTTATTTGTACATTACACAACACATTGTAAACAAACAACGGTTGAAAGTGCAGTGATTGTTCTTTTGTCATTTTATAATCCTCAGACCAGACTATAATGAGAGAGAGAGAGAGAGAGAGAGAGAGAGAGAGAGAGAGAGAGAGAGAGAGAGAGAGAGAGAGAGAGAGAGAGAGAGAGAGAGAGAGAGAGAGAGAGAGAGCAATAGGTATTCATTTGTTGTTGTAGGAAGTTGATTCAGGTGTTATGGCGGTTAGGGAGATGAGCAAGAGGAGAGATATATTGATTAATGACAATAAATCGATATAGATGACAAATAGAAGGGATATGAAATAAAAGCCTTTTAATGGGAAGAGAAGGAGAAGATTAAAGGGAAATGAATAAAGGAGGAGAAGGCACAGTGAGAAAAAGAAAGGTGTAAGGAAAGAAAGAAAGGGTAAGGAAAGAAAGAAGAGGTAAGGAAAGAAAGAGGGGTAAGGAAAGAAAGAGAGGGGTAAGGAAAGAAAGAGAGGGGGCAGAGAAACAGAAAAGACAGGGGAAGCAGTAAAAAGAGAGAACATTATGTTACTAAACAAAAAATATTAAATGTAGAGAAAAATGACATTTTTATGCACGCACACGTGTGGTGTATGTGCATTTTTGCTGAAGAAGGTAACCTCCAACGTTAAGGTGTCTGATAATACTTTATTTATCAGCTGGCTTTGCTTGGATGTATGTGTCAGCAGTCAATGAAAGACAGAGAAGAGGGGGGGGGCGATAGCAGAGTAGAAGACCCAGACACAAGCTCTGCCTAACTCCTCTTCCCAGACAGACACAAGTCCTCTCTGTAAGCGCATGAACACACATGCACACAAATCACATAAGAGTGTTTCTGTTTAGAAACCCAGCCCATATTGCCTTTCTTCGTCATCATCGTCTGCCCAAGTAAAAGGCAATGCTCACTTGCTGCTGATGATGAAGGAAAACCCTTCTAAAAGTCGAGGCGACTAGGAGGAGAGGGTCGAAATAATACGAACCGAGACAGACACAGCAGTCAGCCACCAGCCACCATTACAAGGGAGAAAAATAGCGTGAGACTTTCAAAGATTAGATAAGGATCGAAGCAGGTTGGAGGAGCCTAATGAAAATCTTATTTTTTCAAAGGTTACCGGAATTAATAGTTTGATTGATAAATGATGGTATAGAAAGAAGAAGGAAGAAGAAAAAAGTAATAAAATAGTTTAGAGTGAAGAAAAAGGTGTCAAAGAAGTTCAAGGAACAGAAAGGATGTTATTGTTGAGCGAGTGAGTACACACAAATTTAGGGTGGTAGTAGTAGTAGGTAGGTTAATAATTTTTTTCTCCTACCCTCTTTCGAAAAGAGGATTCTTCTGTTTAAAACCAGGGAGAATATGTCACAATCAACAACAGTTATAGTCGTACAACTGATGTTTAAACTGAAACAACTTGTTGATACCAGTGAAAGTGATAACATTATAGGCCTATATCAGTGGTGATGACGACGATGTTGTTGTTGTTGTTGTTGATGTAGTATGTTCGTTTAAATTACATGATTTAACTGTAATCCTTGCACAACTCAGCTAGCAAACTAATATATATATATATATATAATATATATATATATATATATATATATATATATATATATAAAATCTTTGCTCATTTTAAAATGTATTACAACTATCTAATCATTGTCAATATTTACTGTGTAATTAAAGTGGTTGTGTGGGAAAACCCCTATAAGAAAAATAGGACATTAGCTGGGATTCCTAACATGTTTTTTAGTTTCCATTTTTCGCAAGTTATTAAGGCACTTCACCGGGCAAATTATGAATTAACGGGCTCCGGGTGGGGGTGGGGGAATCTTCCTCCCTAGGCAGCACCTGTCACCTCGCTTAATAGGGGTAAGTGCTGGGTTTATTAAACGGTGCCCCAAAAGAGGAATGCCGACGGGGCTGAGCTATTTTTGAACCCCCACATTAAGCCGACCTTGTGTCATATTTTGGCCTTGTGGGTAGCTGTAGAAATACCTATGTATAAGAGTGCATATTAGTAAATGTTTCTGTCTGGTTTATTAAATAAGAGGTTTTCTTCTTTTTCAAAGAGATGGTACCATAGCTCATCTACAGAAGCATTTACTTAGTCTAAACATTCTTAACTCGGTAAATTTACACAGTTGAACAGTCAATCAAATACATTGAATTTTTAAGAGTTTAACACAATTCGGAGGGAAATGGATTTTCTTGTGCTAAGTTTATTTTGTGTTACTGTTAACTAGGTACCACCAGACCGTTTAGATCATCTTGAATAAAACGGAAATAGATATTTCCGAACTTTGTTTATCAAAAATCTCGTTAAAAAAAGATCGTACAGGGTTGTTACAAAGAAAAATAGTTAATTCAAAGATCAAATTATCCGATTGGGAAAAATTACATCGTTATCTTAAAAAAATAAACAAACCTATCCATATTACGTGCGAAAGGGTAATTTTCAGGCCGCGATTTAGAGAGAAAGAAATACATATTATTACCCTCTTACAGTTATGCATCTAAGTACGGATGGGTGTAACGGACAAACTTTTTTAGCCAAATTTTTTCTATTAAAATGAATAAAATCTTTAAAAACTTTAAAATTACAATTTAAAATGAATAAAATCTTTAAAAACTTTAATATTACAATTTACTATGAATAAAAACTTGAAAAACTTTAATCTTAAAATTTCGCAGTGAAATTGACGTTAAAAAATGTCTTCGGCTTTAGTATTAATTCTTAAAATCGAAAATAAAATGAAAATTTGAATATTTTTTCTAAGAGAAAAACTGATAAAACAATCATTCAATATATTATTTTTATTCTAATTGGTCGTAAAAGTTAAATAAAATATTTTTTTACGCTCAGAAAAACAAACTTTAGTTACCGAGAACCGTCTCGTCATATGTCAGTTTTGCTCTTCCGTACATTCTAAGAATCACACATTACTATTCAACAATAAAAATTACAAATTCTTTTAAAAATATTAATCGAGCACGGATCGGACCAACTTTTAGTTCACCTGAATTCTAAAATTCATGTTTTTAAATATCCGTGAAAATTTTGATTTTTTTCCACAGGAAAAAAAAAAATTTAATTTATTTCACGCAGAAAATAAAAATATTTAATCACACAAAAGATTGAAAATCTCGTAAAAATTAATTTCTTAAAAAAAATTTTTTTTTTTTGACAATTTAATAGAATATAGTATATACCAATTACATAAGAAAAAAAAAGTTTTCAAATATTAATATTATGACATTTTTTTTGCACTTTTTATTTCCGATTTCATTATTTTTTCCTAAAAAAAACTATAATTCGGTACGTTATACAATTTGATTGATATAGTTATTCAGACTCTTATCTTTATAGAAAAAAAGTACCAAATTTTTTTTCCACATCATTTTTTTTATCTCATAAAATAAAATAGAGGGGGTGATAGACATCGTAAAAAATATTTCCCCTAATATATTTTAGAAAAAAACTATTTCAGATGTATTTACATCCAATGGTAAACATTTATGGAAATTTTCGTGAAAATCGGACCATTAATTGATTTTTCATAGAATTTTTTAAAAATCCTCTTATCGTAACTTGTTTTTAGCTACGTTAAATTTCAGTTGATTTAACAGTGCAAAAATGAAAACATTGTTTTTCAATCATAATTTTCATTATTTTCGTATGCTGATAAAAAATTTAAAAAATCATCAGGAGTTTATTTAATGTTTTTTCTTTCGAATGGAAAAAAATTTTCAAGAAAATATTAATTTTTCTGCAAGTTTCATTGTGTTAAATGTAGGGGGGGTAAATTGCACAGGGTCAAATTGGTGGTACCTACTGTTAACTTAGTGATAGTTTAAAGAATTATTTTTCATCAAAAGAAAATTAACTATCAGGCTAGTCTTGTGTTTTGATAGCACACACACACTTCATTTCTATCTATGTAAAAAAAAAAAAAAAAAAAAGAGAAAAAAAGCTAACCCATATAAAACAGCTTTGTTAAATTCACTTAAAAATGCTAACATTTATTTTCTTATTATTGATCTGCATAAATGATTATAAAAAGAATTATAAACCCAATATTTTATGAATAAAAAAATCTTTACATTCGAATTGGTAGAAACAAACTCAGCAAATAGGTTTCTTAACACTAAAACCAATATATTATATAAATCTGTAAATATTTTGCAGATGAATCCAGACAGAAAATGGGAATCTATTAACACGTCACTTAAAAACAGAGGAAAATACCACAAAGAGGGGCATTACAACTTGAGAAGAAGGCGGAGTCAAAATGTAAGATCTCTTCCACAGCATTGGAGCATAAACAAAGTTCCAAAGTTTCCAACATAAGAAATAATTTTCAAATAAAAAACCTATATCTAAATGTAGATGTTTGTAAAGGATGTTTTTAATAATCTACTACATAAATGGCAATTTCTGTCTGTCTGTGCCAACACCAGTGATCCGATCATGATGAAACTTTACACACATGTTAAACTAATATTCAGAATCAGTACTGGCTAATTGAATTCCAATAAAAATCAATAATGGAACCCCTAGAGACATCTTTACAATGGGGGAGGAAATTTGAGATGTTTCAGTGAGAGAGGGGGAAGGTTAGTAATAATATTTTGAAATCAAGTAACAGTGATCCGATCATAATGAAACTTTACACACATGTTAAACTAATATTCAGAAACAAAACTGGCTAATTGGGTATCAATAAAAATCAATAATGGAACCCCTGAGGGACATCTTTACAATGGGGGAGGAAACAGGAGACGTTTCAGTGAGAGGAGAGGAAGTGGAGTAACAGTATTTTGAAATCAATAAACAGAATGTCAACTACGTCACAAACGCTTAATCCAATTGTTTTTAAACAATACTCTTAAGATATAGAATAAAATAACCAAAGTGTATCGTAAAAAGAATTAATATAATGTTGTTTACTTTGTTGTTAATAGAAGGTAAATATTTAAAGGAATTATTTAAAAAAATTAAAATAATTTTTTTAGTGATATTACATATACAGACAATATCTAAGGGAATCTTATATAAAAATTACAAACATTTTTGTAAAATAACATCACTTTTTTTTTCTTCACTTAAATTAAGGAAAATTGATGAATAAAAATGAAAAAAAAAAGAAGAAAAAAGTTGTCATAGTAATAGTAGTAAAATACAATTAAAGAATTAAAAACATAAAAAATTAGATTACACAGTCGTCGGAGTTGTAATAAACAATAAACTTTTTATTCAAATATTATTTTGAGAATATTTAACATTACAAGGCTCTCTTTAAAGCCAACTTATGATGGTGTGTTTTCTCGGGTTATGTCTACTATAGGGGGGAAACTATTATTAATGAATTGCTTTGGTAATTCGAAGAGCTTTACAAACGGTGATATGCAGAGTACTTGAACATTACCTGAATACGTTCATTCGATTATAATTTCTTCAATAATTGACTTCTTTAATTGTTATGTGTTTGTTCTTATAAGTTTATTGAATAAGTTTGATACTCTTCGAGCTTAAACTTCCCCGGCTTATTCACTTTGAATGAAGGAAGCTGTTTGGAAAAAGGACTTATGACTTAAACAGCTATTTGATAGTCTTTCTCTCTATCTCACTCACTCACTCTCACACGCACACACACACACACATAATCTGCCATAAACACACCTAGCAAAGGTTGCTATTGAAAATCAAGTATGGGCACCCAGGTTTGCTAGCATTTTCAGGTGCACTCTCAGAACTGTATATATATAAAAATATATCTTCTTATTATAATGGAGATTGTGTGTTTTTCTGTCTGTAACCGAAACTATATTACTACTCAAGTCACAATTCCCTTTGTTATTGACATCACAATCTCAATGATTTTATTTTTAATTCAATCTCAATTATTAATAAAATTGTTTTACATTATTAATGCTGTTGACCATATCCACATATTAATAACATGCAATTATATTTATATATACAACAAAATAACGGTTTACAGTGTGAACGGGAAGGCTAATTTGCATATTGATATTTAAAATGTGATTTTAATAAATATGTGTTTAGTACTATTGATTTCTAACCGTTTGGTTTTATTTTAATGAATATAAGCAAGAATCTCTTCAATAAATCTTAAAAGAAATCCATTAACAAGAAGAAATAACTGTAATTTTATTCTTTACTTCCTCTTTTAACTAAATACTTAAATTAGAAAAAATAACAATGAAAGACGAGAGTGATGGAAGTCTAAGTTTCAGTTGTTCTATTTTTCGATTATACCCCCCTCTGTTTCAAATCTTTTTATCTGTATTCTTATTTAGTTTCATTAGCCTTTCTAATTTAATACAATATTTTATTACATTAAAACTTAAATACTTGCACCCGGAGGGTGCATATATTTGCTAGTACTTATAACTTCTGTATTATGCAATATGTGCAAAATGTTTTGTTAAATAAATTTTACAACTTAAATGTATAGCATACACAAATCTGACCAAAGTTTTATATGCATAAACATAGGCTCCATGTGGTGTAATGGTCAGTAAGCTAGATTAGCAGACCATTGTTAGTGAATTCGATTCTCACTGGGTGTCCCATACTCCTGACTTTGAGCCACAATTAAGCTAAGCTTAACTACATAGGCTCCATTTTTTTACCAGATATAATTATACTAATAAAACTATTTTAATAATCTTTGCTAGATAAACTATGATTTATATTTCTATCAAAGAATATAAACTACTATATCCAACTTTAACTTATTTAAGTAATCTGTTTTTATTTTTATAGTAGTATAATTATACAAGGTGTGTCATAAAAGTATCGAGATTGAAGCTGTATTTACCAAGACAGAAATGAACAATAAATGGAACATTAATTTTTTTCAGAATACAAGGTGTGTCATAAAAGAGCTGAGTTTGGAACTGTATTTACCAAGATAAAAATGAACAATGAATGAAATGTTAATTTTTTCAGAATACAAGGTGTGTCAAAAAGACCAACATATTTCACTGGGACTGGAATCCCAAATAAATCAAACTTCAATTCTCCTCTCATTGATGCAAAATAATATTTTATCAAATTAAGGAAACCAAATAAAAAGGACACAATTTTAAGTTAACTGACCACAAATCTATATTCCCTGTTTTTTTTTTTCATTGCAGCAATAAACAGAGAACAATATTCTTGTGTGGATTTTTATGTTGATAAACACCCAAGAGGTTCACTTTATGTCCTCCAGGTGGTTGTTGCTTGTACTATAAAAATACAAGAAAACAATTTTTTTAAAGTCTGATTTTCAGGTGACTGGGAAAATATCATGGAGAAAATTAACAAAAAAGTCACAAACTATTTTCTGGCTAAGAAATTTATAGCCAGATGTCTACTTATAACATTCAGTTTAACTAACCCGACAGACACAAAGTAAGGAACCAGTTTAGATTCATAATTACATTGTGAATTGAAGAGTTTGCTAAAAGTTTTAGAATTTTCAAAATTAATCAGTTGAGTCCCATTAGTAACCCATAAATGTAGCCATTTTTGAATTACGTGATGACAGAGAAAAAAGGCATTTGGTGAATTTTAGTCAGATTTCTATTATGTTGCAAACAAAATTGTCTTTAATCTAAACTTTTTGGGGAGAGAGAGAGAGAGAGAGAGAGAGAGAGAGAGAGAGAGAGAGAGAGAGAGAGAGAGAGAGAGAGAGAGAGAGAGAAGACCCAATCAAATGTCTTAAACTAAAGTTGTGTCAGTCAAGATTATTAAATGGCATTAAGATTGTAGGCAGTATATTGTTTAAAATAAAAGTAACTTCATTAGAAATAGAAATATTAGAAATTAAAAATGCTTCAAGTTAATCAATAATGTTTAAAAGAAGTTTACTTTGCAGAGTAAAATATGAAAAACACCACCAAATACGAGATGAATAAAATCCAGAATAATTATCATTAAACCTTTTATAGCTTCATGTTACCAAATAAACATAGTGTAAATAATAGACCTGTGAAATCATTACATAAACTCAGTTAACCGAAATGAAACTAAAACAAGCTTAAACTTTTAAAATGTTTTCAGCTGGAAAAGTAATTGTATATTTTTTATCAGAGAAATTAGCTTTGATTAACTGCCATTATCATTATTCCATAAAGAAATGTGATATCTGCATTGTTAACAATAATGTGAATGGTTTGTATTAAAAAAAAACAAAAAAACAAGTTGAAGTATTGTCAGAAGTTTGATAAAAGTACAATCACAGAATATAACAGTTTCAGTATAAATATTTAGTTATGATACAACTATTACAAGATAATTTTGAATACAACTCACCAATTTAAATTAGTTTTGACAAAGAAGTGACTACATGTTATTAAGTTTAGAGTACCAGTCTTGAGTTTTTTCCATAAACGTGTTCAAGGAAAAAGAAGAAAGCAAAGTATATCCATTAATAGTAAAAGTATCTTCCATTCATCAAATATTGTAAGATCTTCCTAACTGCAACATTTTAGTTACACTACTAAATTTTTCTTATAAATAATATTCTAAATTAAGACGTTTTGCATTTTATATGTAATAATATAACAAAATCAATTTTAAACAAACCTCTTTGAGACAAAGACAATACTTTGTGTCTTTCAACAATACATTCATTTTTAGCACATAATATCAGAATGAATAGGTTACATATATATATATATATATATATAAACATTTTCATATTTTTTTCCTATTCAGCTGAGTGCTGTTCAACACACACACACACACACACACACACACACACACTATCTATACAAATTGTTTAAATACATTCCTCATATATACACGTTTGTATAGATTCTAATGAAGTAAATGGATCTCTACATCATAAGTATTTCCTGTGTACTAGCAATGGAAGTTGACCAAACAAGAAAGAGTCTGCTTAAAGCAAAGACAGGCTTTTCTTTTTGTCTTTCTCTCTGTGTAGTAAAACAGCAGTTGGTCAGTCATTGGTTAGAAGGCAAACAGAATGTTGGTTTGTCCTTGTGAGTCATTTCTAACCTCAAAATCAGTCAATAGACAAACTAAACAAAAGTGAAAGTCTATGAACAAAATGCATTCTTTGAAAAATTGCATACATACATACATACATACATATGCATATGAAGATAATACTACAATCACTAATACACACAAGGTGTTTGCCAGGAATTTGATTTTCTCTACTTTTTATAGGATTGGGAAATTGTTAAAGGTTGATATTTTTGTTTTAAAAAATAAAGCCAAATATACCATAAAAAAGTGTCCCAAATCATCAAAACAAATAATTATGGCCAAAAACACCCAAAATTACCCAACCATGCTTCCACTCAAATGTCTGTGCTTATACATAAATGGTCCACTTTACCCCCTCTCCCATTCTCATCCCTGTACAGGAACCTGGCCATCTTTCTGCACTCCACACTCTCTCTCTCCTTCTCTTCAGTGGTGTGAACCATGGTGGTATAGTATGGGGGAGGGGGATGAAAATTTGTTAGTGTTCTCAGATGGTCTAAAATGCCTTTTCAACAAAAGAAATTTGTTAAAAGAATTTCTGGAATCAGCATTTTTTAACTTGGCAGCGTTAAAGATGTAACAGCAACAGAGATTGCCAGGAAATATTAAGACAATGAATTCGGACATTAAAATCTCAGTTGAAAATTAAATTTTCTTTAACTTTGCTCTGATTTTTGCCCTAATTAATTGGAACAAATTAAACTAAAAAAAGAAAAAAAGTAATTAGCATTACTTTCATACGCTAGGTTTTATAACAATAAAATGAAATATATAAAGTAAAATGAATAAATAAAAATTGAATTCTTTTTTTCCAATCAATATCTACAATAAAATAACTTGAGTAAAATAAGATACGAAAAAGTTATAATTAAAATTTTTTGAATTTTTTATTTTTTGAATGTTGTCTTCATCTTTGTGATATATAGTAAAGTCGACGGGGTGGCCTAAAGTCGGTATCAGCCAGTCAGCAAGGGAGTCTATTCCCTTTTCAATAGCGCTAGACCAAGATTGTTTTTAGCATCTGAGGTGGAGCGCCACACCTACCATCAGCTCCTTACTTTACCGCACAGATCCCTGTGCTACTCATACGCTGAGTTGGCGGGGACCGGTATCGAACTAGGAACCTTGTGGTTTCTAGCCGAACGCTCTACCGACTGAGCTAATCCGGCCCCTTGTGATATATAGAAACACAACATTATTTGAATGAGATCATCATTAATTTATTCAACACCTTGTTTGCTCAACAGACAAACCATTCAAAATGATTTGCCAGGTTGAATCATCGCTACGCATGGACAAAGTTCACCTGAAGAAGGCCAGAAGGTAAAACGGCTGAAACGTGTTTCTATGTATCACAATAAAAATGGGGACAAATGTCTGAAAAATCAAAATATTGATAATTAAAATATTCAAACTTTTGCATATTTATTTATGAACAAAAAAAAAATGTATGGAAATATATCAGCCAAGAAAATAATTTAAAAGTTCTAAATAAAAATAATTATTATTTCTATTCATCATCAATCAGAAAATAAAAAATAGTGATATAGAAATTTATTTGTGGCAGTATTATTCTTTATTGTGTGAATACCTAAAAATGTTAAGCTTTAAAAATGTGTTAGAATATGAGGCCAGGTAAACATTTTTCATTAGGTAAGAATAAGGAACAAAAAAGAAATAATAATTGTCACCAATCCCCTAAATTTATTATATTTTAATTTTAACCACTTTAGGTATAGGGATTTTGTCAGAACCCAATTCAGTACAAAGAAGTACTTTTCTCGAAAATTTAATGTGGGGTCTCACTCATTAGTTCCGTTTGTGTCTTTTTGTTGGTTGGTGTTTGATGGTATATTTAAGGTTATTGAGGGTTATTTAATGAAAGTGTACTCCACACTCCCCAGAGCTCCAGAACTGGAACCTCACCATTAGATGTAGTTTAACATCATCATACACAGGATACTAAATTGGTAGAAACAATTTTATCTTAGATTTTTCATTAATTTCATGTGTATTAATAAACTGGTGGTTGACCCTCAGCTACCACTTTCTAGCACCTATATGATAAAACAGATTGAGTGTTTGCCATAAGAGCAATTTGAAAAATACAGTCAGGACAATCATATAGGTACTAGGGCTTGATATAGCCAAACAATTGATCAGGTCAGGTCTGTTCAACCACCAGTCTAGCCTAAGTAAGGACCGAAGTGGAATGTTGCATGTCATGGGACCACTTGGTATCCAGTTCACAGATCACTCAGCCACCACGATCCTGTCCACCTACAACCAGCAAGTGGGCCACATTGGAGAGGATGTAATCTCTTTGCAGACGTGCGGTCGGCATATTCTACAGCCCCAGTGGGCATTTTCATTTACTTACTATGAAAATAGTATATTTCTGTTCATTATAAATTCAGTTAAGATCATTAAAATAGTTGTCGTCAGGGTGGCCTAAAGTTGGTATCAGCAAGGCAATGAGGGAGTCTATCCCCTTTTCACTAGCGCTAGACCAAGGAGATTGAGGTGGAACGCCACACCTACCATCAGCTCCTCACTTTACCGCACAGATCCCTGTGCTACTCATATGCTGAGTTGGCGAGGGTCAGTATCAAACCCAGAAACTTGTGGTTCCTAGTTAAACGCTCTACTGACTAAGCTGAACTGGACGGTTTCATTTTGTTTCTGTTTTAAAATTTTTTTACAAAATTTAGAGGATTATATTATTTCAAATTTTAACTATAGGTCACATGGTAGGAGATAAACAATATTTTACTAGTATCAGAATCAGTTAACTGAGAAAATCTACTTGGTTAAAACACTAGTTATTTTGTTACAAAACTACCTGTTTACAATGACAAGTAAGTAATAAAAGAAAAAGGATAAGAGTGATTAAAAAAAATATGAATGAATGAAATTTATTACTTCAAACTGTTTTTTTTCTCTCCTCTCCTCCAGTTTGTTTAAATGTTTTGATGCAAATTTTTTTACAAAAAAAAAAAAAAAATCTCTGCCAAAGATTCATTTTATTCCTTCAGTACAATAGACAATATGGACAAAAAATAAATAAACTCAGCTTAATTGGGAAATTAAAATTAGGTTTCTACTGGGAATTAACTGTTAAACATCAAGTCAGAACACTGATGCCTAACAATGCTATACATTCACTTTATGCAAAGATTATTATTAAAAATAGCAATATTAGTATAAACATGATTGATAAAAATTGGAACTTATGTATATAGAGTTTGGTAAGTTCGATTTTTTTTTCATTTTATATATGATACATTGTAGTACTTGTAAAATTAATAATAATAAAACAAAAAATTACACTTTGCGTAATTCAAAAGTTTTAAGTATACTGCAGTATACAAATATACATGTATTATCACTGAAATAAATACATACATAGAAATATGCATATACTAGCACAATAATTAAAACTCAATGAATAAATTTCAGGTAACATGTGCACAAAAAATTCTAGTATCTTTTCTGGTTTGTGTGTGTGTTGTGTGTGTGTGTAAATAATTGCTCTAGATCATAAGTTTTTTTGTTTGTTTTTGTTTTAATGTCATATCAACCTTTGTGGGTTATTTAATACTAAAGCCATCCTTGTAGAAGAACAGTAGTGGTATTATTTAACTCATAGCTGGGGGTAAGGGATTTATACCTGTCCCATAATCCAAAAGTAAACATAATAGCGTGATTGGAGTTCAAACTCGCTTACTATGATGTCCCAGTCCACCACATTAGCCATTATACCACAGGGGCGCCCCCTCCCCCACATCATTATATTTTTCAGCTTAACAAATATTTTTGTGAAATCAGCAATAAATGTTCTATGATTTAAGAAGAACAAGTATTGCTGAATAACTTATAACTTTCATCCTAGAATGACTTAAAATTCAATGGAAAATTATAGGTTTGGTTTGGTTTGTTTTGTGGCATACCAACCTCAGTGGGTCATTTAATGCCGATAAAGTTTTGAAACGAATTCATTCTTAATGGATACTCAATTTTTTTTAATAAATGCATTTTTCTATTCAACCCATAGAAGGGAACTTAACAGGCACTACCACTCCTGGTCAGAGTGGACCTGGGAGCAATGGTGATAAAGGGGTGCTCCACATTCCCCAGACCTCCAAAACTGGAACCTCGCCATCAGTTAGAGTTTAACGTCATACCCAGGACATGAAGACCCTCAGCCACCGCCTTCTAGCAACCATATGATAAGAAGGATTGGGGCTTGCCATAAGGGCAATAGGGCATAAGGGCAACAGGGTTGGGGCAATCATATAGGTGTAGGGTTTGACGTGCCCAGCCAATTGATCGGAGGGGAAAATTATAGGTAAGAGCCCAAAGAATCTGTAGCCACCTGTGAGTTAATTAAACAAACATATCCATTATAAGTTTAACCGAGTTTTTTGTCCATTATTACACAACAATACACACGCTTGTGTGTGCATGTGTACTAACACAGTGCCCGTCAAAATGACAGGATAATTTTTGTATGGATTAGCACTATTTCCCAAGATCAGAGCATAGTTCTCCGGTTTTTAGTATAATGTAGCATCTGTTCCTTCTTCTCATGATACACATAAGATTATACTAATAAAAATTATAAAAGTAACAACTAAGGAAATAAAATTATAATCAGTTTAATATTCTTTTACAACTTCAAATTGACAAAATTTGGACTAAAGATGATAATAATAATAATAATAATAATAATAATAATAATAATACAAATACAAAAACAAAATAGATATTGAAATACAATTTATCTATTTTTTTTGTGTTTGTTATATTAATCTTTGATCCCAAATTCTGTTAATTTTGAAGCTGAAAACAAAATCTTTTGTAATGTATTGACAATCTGGTTTTATTACAGAATAATGTTGAATGCCTTGTGTTGCCATAATAATAGAATTTCTTATCAATGAATAGTGAGATCAAGTTGTGTGAACAAGATTATATAAATAATATTGAGTTTTATAGTAGATATATCTTGAGATATATCAATAATACAACACAGGCCATATAACAAGTATTCAGTTGTAAGGATATTTTAATTAAAATCCAGATAAGGATAGTAAATCAAAATTTAACTTTTTCTATGTAGGCTGGGCCTTTATATTCAACCACTGACTTCAATTTGCAATGTTTATTAGAAAAAAAGTTATTTATTCTTTTTGAGCATTAGGTGTCATAAAAATATAGTTAGATTTAACATGGTAGAAAAAAACCCAAAAAAACAAGAGACAAAAGAAATTTGTCCAGACCCAAGCGAAATAAATTGATAAATAAATCTTTATCAGAGGGGATACACAAACCTTAAAATATTCGCATAAAGTTTAAAATACCTTCATACCCTAATCACAAAACATTTAAACATAGATGTTTGAAGAATAAAAATTTCCCCCAGGTGAACCATGCCACTCATCCTGCAACTGAAAATGTATCTAATCATAAAAATGTTAAGAGCAATGCACAAGAGCAGAACTGCAGTAGATTGTGCAGTCAGTTTAAGTGAACCAGTTAACTCAAGTCTTAACCATTGAAGACAAGACGATAGAGGAGGAGGGGGGGGCGAGTATTCAAAGTAAATATTGATTAGGTGATCTAGACTGCACATCAAGTGGTACTCCTCTATCATTCAGGTGATGTGAGAGATGTGCAGCACACAACCAATGCAGAAGTTGCTCATTTGGGTATCAGAGGATTTTACAAGTATACAAATGTAAAAATTAGAATAACAAAGACTGGCCTGAAATCAAGAATACTTAAACAAAGTAGAATTTTTAGAAAGTCATAACAAATGATTGTCTTTACAAATAAAAAATTACACTGACCAACTGGCATACTGAATGCAAAAGTATCAAAATTACTTAAATATTTATTGAATTTTGAGTATTTAACATTTCACAAATATTGAAATATATTTGTAGCGGTCACACAGTGAGGATTGATTCACTGGATATGAAATAAAGAGGACTTTTTTTTAAAGATAAAAGTAATTGCTTGTCAAAAGATGGAATTTGAAAATTACTTGCATAAAGTCCACCTTAAATTATGTCAAATCCCAACCTTTTTATAGAATTTATATAATTGCAAATAAAATCCATGAATAAATAAAGACAAGTACTTTATATTGGCATTTCAGTTATTTCTTGAGAAATTATAATTATTAGGGTGAGTGTAAATGAAGACCCTATTATTATCAAGTTGCAAATTAAAATTGTTTTATATTTAAACTGCAATTGTGATAAGAAAAAAAAATTCAAATCTTGTTATAATGTGTCATTTTTTGCTGTGTTAAATAAAGTCGTCGTCGGGATGGCCTAAAGTCGGTATCAGCCAATCAGCGAGGGGGGTCTATCCCCTTTTCACTAGTGCTAGACCAAGGAGATTGTTTTTTTTGTGTCTGAGGTGGAGCGCCACACCTACCATCAGCTCCTTACTTTACCACACAGATCCCTGTGCTACTCATACGCTGACTTGGTGAGGGCTGAGAACGAACTTGTAGCTCTATCAACTAAGCTAACCCAGCCCTTAAATAAATTTAAATAAAACAGACAAAATTCAGACCATTTTAGATAGAGATATCAAAGCACTGAATGATGACAAAGTTTGAAATGTATACGTACAATCAATAATTCTAAATTGTATTTTGTCAAATTCTTTGTGATTATTTAAGAAAACTTACAAGTCTGGTAATTATTGAAGATATTTAATTATCAAAAAATGTTGCAGAAAGGGAGATTTTATTCTTTGAAATACATTGACCAATCAATATTAATAATTAACAAGAATTTGTTTGTCTGTCCTCCACAAATGCCACATTTGGCATACTTTAGATAAGGTTTTAATATATTTTTGTTCCTCATAGAGAAAGAAGGGTTTTCATGAAAAAAGTGCCTATTAAACAATAATCAACAGGAAGCCATGTTTTCCAAGACAACTAATTGTACAAAATTTTAATTTCAAAAATTAAAATTTGTTTTTATAAATAATTAATCTTAGTAAAATCATTATTCCCATTTAATTAAGCATTACATTTTAGGTTTATATGTGTAATTAATTATATAAAATTATTCTCAAGTAAGGACTAACAATCTGGACAAAAAGCAAAAAGATTTAAATCAGTAAATCTCTTACACACCACTCACTTAAATTAAAAATCATTGCTCTACAAAATTGAAAATTTTCATAAAACAATATTAACTTTATAAGATAATATAAAAATATAACTGGTAAATCTTTTTTCTGTTTTGTGGATTTCTCTTTTTTAGTAACAATTACAATTTGTAACTATTTGATGTAATTTTGTTGACAATGGACATGGTAAAATAGAAATTGTTTAGAAAAATTAAATAAGTATAAGGTATTATTGGTATTTGTTTATCTTTGATCCAAGTCCCAACATCTTACCTAATGTACTTCAGTAAATAGATTTATGTATAATAACTAAATTTCCTACAAGTCTTTATTAAAAAACATCACAAAACTGCAATTTATTCTTATTTTTCTCTCAGTCTCTGTAGCGGAATATCTTTCATAATCATAAACATACAAAATACATCTTTAATTACTAAATAACATTCACAAGTAAATAGGAATCAAGTTTATTATCAATGACTTATAATACCAGCACAGTAAGCAAGCATATACAGGATATAATCTTTTACTTTTTAAATATTTCACACATTTTTATATGAAGATCTTATTTTTTGAGTACTTAAATATTAAATTAAGAACTGATAACTCAATTAACTTGCCATGTTACATGCACCTATTGATATCACCTCCACTTTTCTCCAATCAATCTGTTATATGACATCTTATTATAATGGAGATTGTGGGTTTGTCTGTCTGTAACCGAAACTATATTTCTATACAAGTCACAATTCCTTTCGTCATTTACATCATATTCTCCATGATTTTATTTTTATTTAAATCTCAATTATTAATAAAATTGTTTTACATTACTTACACTGTTGACCATATCTACATCCTAATAACATGCAATTGTATTTATATATACAACAAAATAGCGGATTACAGTGTGAATGGGAAGGCTAATTTGCATATTGATCTTAAAAAATTGATTTTGATAAATATATGCTTAGTATTATTGATTTCTAATTGTTTGGTTTTATCTTAATGAATATGAGCAAAAAATCTCTTCAATAAATCTTAAAAGAAATCCCATAACAAGAAGAAATAACTGTAATTTCATTCTTTCCTTCCTATTTTAACTAAAGAGTTAAATTAGGAAAATTTACCAATGAAAGACGGGAGTAATGGAGAATGATGGAAGAGTTAGTTTCAAAGTTGTTCTATTTTTCAATCATACCCCCTTTTTAATCTTTTTATCTACATTCTTATTCAGTTTCATTAGCCTTTCTAATTTAATATGATCTTTTATTATAAAATTTAACTAAAATACTTGCACCCGGAGGGTGTATATATTTGCTAGTATATACAATAAAAGGAATTCTTTATAAGATACAAGTGTTTTAAGCAATGGGCAGACTAAAATAGTTTCTTGTATTACCATTCAGTAAAGTTGATTTTGTTTAGCTTATAACTGAGTCTTTAACTACAGAAACGTAAATAGTTAAGTAATAATTGTTTCCTGGACAACTGTTTTAAAATTCCATTTAAATCAGTAACAAGTATTTCTTAACATTATTTGAAAAAAAAAAAATTAGGCATTCTTAAAATCACAATTAATAGAACATTAGAAACAGTTTTTTAACAAATGATTAGTTTTCTGACACATTAAAATGTTTATGGGTCATTTTAAGATGGAATGATGTTCTCTGATGAAATTTAAAGTGACTTTACATATAGACATGTTCCATAAGCTATTGTCAGAGTGCCAATGCTGAATAATCTCCTTTCATGGCATTTCCTAATGGGAGTTACATGGCAATATCCATCTCTTCTTCAAGTAACATTCAACAGGTAGTACTAGATTACATGGTCCCAGCAACAAGGATTGATCCCTGATTTGATATAATCTTAAATATTTGAAAAATACATCAGAAAAGTATTCAACTGATTAGAACTTATTTAAACTTTAGCCTTAATAAATTCCTAAAGTATTTCTCTATAATTCATTTATTTATTAAAAAAAAGAAAAGAAAAAAGAAAAAAGATGAAGTATTCTATCATTAGCATTTAATAGTTATCTCCCTTGAAAAATGATAATAAGTGGGTTGAACATTAACACACTATTATTAAATCTCATATCGAATTGAAGATTGCTTTATGCTCCAAGTTGAAGCATTTTAACACTACTGTGCTAACAAAAATCACACTACAATGTGCCATTGTTGTAACATACATACAAAACTCAGATTATAGATATTGGTCAGAATGTTAAAAAGAAAGCAGAAGAGAATAACAATGTGTCTTCAAGGCGATTACAAATGTTCAAAGAATGTTGAAAATGATGATTAAGAAACTTATCAACTTATAGATAAACTTTAAAGTAGATTTAGGTGTGAGTCAATGCTTTATCTCAACAATCACTTTAGCCCTTTTCAGCTAGACTATCTGAAAAGGATTTTATGAAAACTCTTATGTCAGTCTCATCCTTAAATACTCTTTAGTTTATTTGTTCGGATTTCTCTTTCATATTAGTTGCCTGGAATAAGATTCAACATTATTTAACTCTGGTCACTGGTATTAATTTTAAGTAATAACTTTGAGGTTAAGTTATCAAGCAATGATATGATAAAACTACAAAAACAAACCCCAAACAAATAGCACCCCCTTTTAAATGTCATTATAAATATTGTATCAAACAGTACTAACAGGAAAGTTATGCCACAGAGAATGGACACTGCACATTACTTGGGATCAAAAAAATAGAAAAAACAATTTTACACTGTACTACTTAATAACATGGTAGTTACTTCAGTTATTAATCAGTAAAAACTTATCCTTGTAGATTTCATTGCTTAATTTCAGATTTTGTGAATATGGGTCAATGAATTTGATTTGATATTTATCATAATTTCACTTTGGTACTTGATTTTGTTATTCATTATCTGATTGGTCAAGTGTAGATTTTTTAATTTCTAACTTGATCTTAATTCATCTGAAATAATTTACTAAGTTAGAAAAAAAAACAACAACAAACAAACAAACAAACAGACAGACAGACAGACAGACAGAAAATTGTAGAATAGAGTTTTTTTGTTTGTTTTTAATCATCAGCATGAAATTTCAATACTTTCTAACCTGAATATAAACAAATTTGAAAATTCTACCAAACAAAAGTTCTCTTTAGCTCCAAGCACAAATTGTGTCCTAGAAAATACAGTCAATTTATTTTTTCTCTGGAACAACAACTTAGTCAATCTATAAATATTAAATATAAAGTAAATAGTACATATCAAAATAATTAAACAGTACTCAAGTGTGAAATTTGCTTTGAATATACCATTTTTTATCATCAGTTTCTATTTGACCACAGAAAAGTACTTAATAGTTGCATGAACTAATTTTTATTTCACAGGAGAAAGTTTTGTTTTTTTACTAAAAAAACAAAACTAAAACAAAGAAAAAATCCTCTACATTTTTAAGTCATCATTTCTTATAGTGAGTGTATCATAATAAAGTCATTGGTTCTATAAATTGTGTAAACTTACCTAATCAAGTAGTAGCAATGAAATAAATTTAATCCAAAAAACTCAAATGGTTGATTAAAACACACAGACTTTTAAGGAAGCTCTGTAGGACTAAAATTGAAGATATATATAATGCAGGTATAATTTTAGTGGAGAAATTAACATCAAGTGGTATCAGCCTCACATTGAAACAAATAAAACTCTTAAGTTTCTATATAGCTTAAAATTTAATTTTTTTAACAGCCAACAAATTCAACATATCTTCAGAGTCACATTAAAAAAAATAACCACTCATACAAAACAACCATAGAGATTGGTCATGTTTTTATATTATATACTTTTAACTTTGGGAAAGTCATTTTCATTAAATTTCAATTATATAAATAGCATGTGCACATTGTATAGAAATGTCAAACAACAAAAGATTTATATAGCTTCAAATTTTATTGGTCTTTTTAAGTCTCACATATAACGTCATCATTTACAACATAAAAGTTACTTATTTTCCTTTCTGCAAATGATACAAACATTGATCCATGTGTCAAATTTAATTCAAAATTTACCAGCATTCAAAACACTATACCACATTTAAGGTACTGAATTAGGATTAACTGCATTACTAGGATGTAATACAAAGAAACTAATTTAAAAGTTTATTTACTTGGGCCTCATAGTGACATAACATAATGTAAATAATAAAACTTTAGTTACTTGGCTAACGTACATAAGGAATATGCATTTGGCTCTTTTAGATTTATTTATAAAAATGTCAAATAAGAGTGTTTAAATTTGCTCTATAACTTTTCATTGAATGTAATCATTAGTATTCAAATCAAAATGTCACAAAATGTCATGATTACAAAGCTATTTCTCTAAATCTATTAATTCTAACATTAAATAACCATAAATTGTAGAAATTTGAATAAAAAGGTTAAATGTTGAAAAAAAAAATTATTTGATTATTTAACCCTTTGAACCTTTTGATATCCTAAGAAAGAAGAAGAAAAAAGAAAGAAGCACAAAACACATCTAAACTTCACTCCAGGGAAGAGGCTTTGTTGTTTCAAACTATACCACCTTTCCATTAAAAGAAAGGCTGTGAATGGTTATTATACTAAGCCTTTTATTATCATTATTATTATTACAAGCAAAAAAATAATACACCCTCTGGGCGGTGTAAAAATTAATTTTGAAAAATATTGTCTGAGGTGGGTGGCAGGGAATTCAATGTTAGGGGGTTTGTATCATAAGTAATTAGATCATCAAATTTATTAAAGGAGTATAAAAAAAAATTTTAAAAAAAAACAACAATTTGAAATGAAAATTTAGTTCTGTCCCCCTCAAATAAAATATTGCGTGCATCTATCAATTAATAATTGAATTATTTTGAATATTTTACATAAAATCATAGGTATTTATTTATTTGTAAACTTTTTATTAAAAATAATTGATACTGAAAAAAAATGACTTACTTGTTTGTAAATAATTTTAACTTTAAATATATATTAAAATAAAACAAACTATATATAAATATATAATACCAGGCATGTATTTATTAAAACTTGTTTTAAATAGCAATAAGGACCGTCTAAGTTTACATACTCAAATTTTGAGTTTATATAATATAAGGTTGTTCTTTATTCTATGTATTGATAATTTTGGGTAATGTGACGTAAGCCGTGACATAGTTTCGGTTACAGACAAAGAGACTGAATCTCCATTATTAATAGATTATTATTAGTAGTATTAGTAGTAGTAGTGTGTGGTAGCAGTATCTGATGTGATTGACAGTACAGTATCCTGAAATAATAGATCTATGGGTTCAAAGGGTTAATAATAGATTTACTAGTTATTCTGCTGTAAATTCTAAATATACTTTAACTATTGGATTAATTTGAAACATCTAAAATAGAACAATGTCTTGCAAGCTATTCCTAGTGAGTTCTCTGTAAATGTGTCATTTTGCTAAAAGGCTACATAAGCAAAACTATTGCCAAGTTGAGTTTATGCTGAGTAAAACAAAACACAATCATAAATTAAAAAAGAAAAAGGGTCTATCACAACTGAATAATGGTAGCATCAGTGTGTCACTTTGAAAATTAGTAGATTTACTACTAATACTACTACTACTACTGCCTAGTGTACCTAGATTTTTTTTTGGCTTGACTTATAAATTACTACTCTGTACAGAAAGCTTTGATGCCCAGTCTTCAAAAGAAAAAACCTATCGGATCAATTATACATCTGACGAAGGTAAAAAAAAACAACAAAAAACAACAAAAAAACTAAAAGATTAACCGACAGATGAGAATACTAGTATGAACAATTCATGAAATAACAATAATAATTGAGAATAGCAATTTTGACTTTGTTCAAATATTTACAGAGAAATAAATAAATAAAGCAAAGCAAATATTTTAGCATAAACAAATAAAACAAAATGTGTTAAACACTGGATGATAACCACAAGGAATAATATCATTCACCTTAATATAATAAACATTCCTATAAACCAAACAAACAAGTGTTTTCATTAACATTTTCAAGTTCATATTCATTAAACAAACCTAAATTTGAATTATAATTAAAGTGAAATAGGAAAAAAAAAAGTATAAATATAAATGAAAAATAGAGTATTTTCTTTTTTTAACAATGCAGCAGATCTTTTGTTCTATGACATCTAATATCAGGATGTAATTTTTTCTTTCTCAAAAATATCTGTATTTTAATTGCTACTCACAGTTAAATTGGTTAAATGAATAAGTGAATGCCATTAGTATGCAATATGGAATGGAAAAGACTATAAAAAAGATTGAACAAAAATATTAGAGATGGGAGCCATGATATATATATATATATATATCTTTTATAAGCCTATGCTACATTGGAATATTGTATTATAGTACTTCTTTGGTAACTATGGGGTTTTTATTTTTATTTTTTAGGTCAGGTTTTAACAATTAACGAATGCTTTCTCCAAAAAGTTCCTGGAAGTCTAAGAATAATAAAAAGAAATTACACAATGTTACAAATTAATTAATCAGTAAAAGCTTATCCTTGTAGATTTCATGTCACATGCATTTTTTGTTCAGTAATTAGTACAATTATACAAGAGATTTTTAAAAATTTAATGAATTATTTATACTTGCTGAAAATTCACCCTATAATGAGATTCTAGGTTACTGACTATAAATCTATCATTCTACTTTTTTATTACAGTACAAGCATAATCTTTGTAAGGATTTACAAGTTAATAAACATCATGGAGAAGTTAACATTTATAGGAACCTGATGGTCTGCTTGTACTAGAAATGTAAAAACATATTTTTATAAAGTCTTGATTTTCTGGTGACAGCCAGGAAAGAAAAAGATCATAACTTTGGTTTCTGATGAGGGAATTTTTAATTAGATGTCTACTTTATATGGTTAAAGAAAAACATGAAGATTCAGTTTAACTGGACAAACACAAAGTTAGGGTCAAATTTAGCATTATACTTATATTGTAAATTGAACTCCCGTGAAATTTTTAAAAGTTTTGGTATTTTATAAAGCTAATATACTAAAAACATATTTCCAGAGTCCCATTAGTAACTATAAAAAAAATAAAATTGGTGGACATAGTCCGAGAAGTCCGCGTGTTATGCAGTGATAGAATGAAAAATACACTTCATAAAAATAGGATTATATCAACAAAGAAAAAATTTTTTTTGTGAAAATAATTTGAATCTGAATTTTTTCTTTCCAGAAAGGACCTAATTTTAGATGGCTATTCTTTAACAACCATTCTGCTTCTTAGACATCTCACATGATATAATAGTTAGCAAGCTAGACTAGAGGCCTATTGTTAGTGAGTTTGATTATCACTGAGTGTCTCATATTTCTGGCCTTCTACTAAGCTAAGCTTAGTAAATGACAACAGTTTTGCTTATTCAAGCTAAAAACTTATACATTTCAATAAGAGAAAGCAATTTTAAAAGTAGATGGTAGTTATTTTCATCTACAGAGTTTTTTCTTTTTAAATATAGAATGTGAATTATCCAAGAATGACCTAAAAGTACTGATCAATTTAACTTTAGGTCAGTATAAAGTTGCTTACATGATTTCAACATTTATTATATACTGAATTACTTGGTAATAGAAAACTTTTCTAAATTTCATTTTTAATTTTATCAGACAACTGTCTCATTCCTTCATCTCTTACATAATAGTCAAAAGCAAAACTTTATATAATCTATTATATTTTTATGTCATAATTGACTATTGTTTGTTTTTGGAACTATTTCTCAATTATATAATTCTCTAAAATAAAACTAATTTGTTTAATGATTAAGAAAAAAAAACAAATTTAAATTGAACAAATAGAACTTGAAAAAATTCCACTTCAATAATTGATATTTCAACTCTAATGATGTACAATTATAAAAGAGGGAAATTTTTTTGAAAAAAGCAAAATAATTTTTTTTTCTTTTTCCATAAATCTAAATTTGCATTGTTAAGAATGGGTCTTTATCAAAAATTATTTTAATTTCACAAAAATATTTGTTTTGAGGCTATTCAAAATGACAGCAAATCAAACAGAGTGCTCCAGACATGAACAGAGGTGTGTTAATAAATGTTTGGTGGCCAAGAAGTGCAAACTGTATGAAATTTACAGAATGTGTGATGTGTATGTAGAAGCATGTTTTAGTAAAAAAAAAATAAAAAAAAAATTCACCAATATGTTAAACATGGTTTTGCCACTACAAATCAAATTGAAATGACAGTTCGTATGGTGGAAACCCACTGACTCATCAGTAAAGAAAAAGTTCCGGGTGCAGCAGTCAGTAAAGATTATGCTGAAAATATTCTGGGCCATGAAACCACCCATCACTATGGATTTCCTTGAAAAAGGTGCAACTGTAAACATTATTTCCTAAAACCAATTCCTAAGGAAATATTCAAATTACTTATTGAATGAGCCTCATACAAAATTTTAAAATTAATCTTTCATCCCATGAATAGGATTTTTAAAATATTTAAGTGTACAAATTGTATTTTATTGACATAGCAGAAGATTGAAAAAAATCTTATTAAAAAAGGTGGCCATGAATGATGAAACTTTATAGGAATTATAACAATATGGTGCAGAAATACTCAATAGCAGGTTGCTTACAATATAGTTTAAACATTTATGCATCATGGTATTAAAAAAAGAAGAAAAGAAAAAAAGTTATCAGATAATAAAATTTTAATATGCTAATTCCACTTATTCTAAGAGTATTTAAGTTTTTACACTAAAATGATAAATAAAATTTATAGTAAAAAATACTATAGCAGGAGAAATTTTATTTCTGTAGACAATTTTGAACTTATTTTGATTTTTCAAACAGTTGTCCTTATCTTTATTGTGATATATAAAAACACAACATTTCGACTGTTGTGCCCTCCTGCCTTCTTCAGTTGTACCTTGTCCATCTGATCATAGCAATGATTCAATCTGGGAAATCATTTTGAATAGCTTGTCTGTTGAGCAAAAAAGGTGTTGGAGAAGTTACGAAGATCTCATTCAAATAATGTCATTATTTTTGTACGCCCATCGATATCACGATAAAGATGAGGACAACAGTCCGAAAAATCAAAATAATACATATCAAGCCTCATCTCAAAAATTCAGACAAATAATTTTGAACTTGTTTTGTAAAAGGCAGATTTAGGGTTGCCTATCAGTAAGCTAATCAAATGTAAATGAACAGGATAGTTTTATCATAATATTCTACCATATAAGTAAAAGGGTTCAGGAAAAAATACTGTTTAGAATATCAATGAGTTCATTTGCATTAAGAATCCCATCCCACATAATTTAATGAATTCTGGATAGTTTGAAAATATTTACAAAACAGTTTTATTTTATTTTTCTATTTATTGCTGGGATGGCAATTTTAAAGCTATTATATCTTCTTCATGACATAAATCAATAAAGTCAATATATTTTATTTTATCATTCATAGAAAACACTAAAACTAACAGGATTATGTACATAGGGATTGATACTTTTACCTAGGATCAAAGTGTAATATCTGTGAAATTATATATGTATTTTTTGAAATGATGTTAAGAGGGAATTTATTATTTTTAACACCTTATTTTTATAACATAAGGTCAAGTTTATTGTGTGAACTGTGTGTACATGCAGGGACAAAAATTTTCTCTGGTTCCCTAGACATTTCCCTCACCAGAGATTAACCTTGACTCTACCTCTTTGCATACAATAGGAAGGTGCTACCTTGATGTATAATTCTCATTGTAGGTAGAAATAATTTGGAAGTTTTATTATAAATAAGTACACTGAATTTAATATGACTGAAATTTTAATGTTTGTTTATATAAAATTTTAAAAAATCAATACATACTTATATTCTAGATTCTATATTTCTCTATCTTTTGTAAGATTTGTTTAACTATGACATTCTTAGATTTAAAAGCAACAATTTGATTCCAAAACTAATCAAGTGAATTCCAAGGGGGAAAAACATTTTATTTTTAAAAAATTGTCAGGCTTTGTTGTGTGATTACAAAGTTGAGATGGTTTAATAGAGAAATATGTGGGACATTAACAAATTTATAGACACTTATTCATATCTTGCATTTTATTAACTCATAAATAGGGTCAGATATTTATTGTATTTGATTGGAATCAAATAATTCATTTTTTTTTTTTTTAAAGAAAAACCCGAAAAATGTTCTGGAGAGAAAAAAAAAAAAAAAAAAAAAGAAGCCACCCTTTTATTTAAAGCATTGATCATAAAATCATGAATATTTTATCATATAGCCAGATAATTACTCAGTTCTATAACTGGATAGTATCAGGTTTCAATTTTAAAATCCCATTCTTAAAACAGCTGGACTGAATAAATACTGGAATATTTCCCATTATCAATAGAAATATTCTAAAACCGGCCTTACTAAAAAAAAAAAAAATTTTTTAAAACTATATGAAGTGGATAAAATAGCTTTAACACACTTTACTTCTACCCAGGGTGTCAGTCTTATATACTTATAAAATAAACCAAACCTTCATATTTAATTATAGAAGTTTGTTTAAATAAATAAAAGTTGAACTCAAATTTCCAGTTTTTAAATTTTTTTATTTTATTTAGGAGCTGGTTTAGCTCAGTCAGTAGAGCACTAGCCTAGGAATCGCAAGGTTCCAGATTCAATACAGGCCCTCGCCAACTCAGTGTATGGGTAGCACAGGGATGTGTGATAAAGTGCAGAGCTAATGGTAGGTGTGGTGCTCCACCTCAGACACCAAAAGAATCTCCTTGGTCTAACGCTAGTGAAAAGATAGAATCCCTCGCTGTCTGGCTGATACCAACATTAGGCCACCATGGTGACTTTACTTACTTTTTATCTATATGATGATGACCCAATTTTTGTATCTGTGTTACACAGCAAAAACAGCACATTGTTGTGAGAGTTTTGTTAGAGCATTTTAAAAACCTCCAACTTAAGAGAATAAAGCAATTTCCAATCTAATTTGTGATTTTAATAAGAGTCTGTGAGTGGGTGGGGTCTTTGTTCAAACTCACTTCAATCAGTATAATTTCTCAAGGGAGAATACTATTAAAAGCTAATCATAGAGTACTTCCCATTATTTGTAATTATAAATTCTATAAATAGAATGTGACTTGAGATTGAATGAGTGCCAAAACTAACTTTTAAAGGAGTTTTTTTTTTTTTTTTTTAAGAAAAAAAAAGAAGTGTTCCTCTTCAAGAGTTATTTTTCTGCTTGTTTAATATTGAAATTCTTTTCAGTGAAATATCAACTTTATATAATATTTTCACGACATTTCTCATCCTAATTAAAAATAACTAAATTAAATTAGAAAGAAACTGTAAAAATTTTGAACAATTAAAGCTAAGTAAATTTTACTTGGTTTATTAAATCATAAAGTTTACTAAATTATTAGTCAAAAGCTACAAGACAATACTTGCACCTTTTCTACGCAGAAGGGAAATTAAATCATTTTTCTTTTTAATGTCAAGATCAACGATTTTATATTAGCATTATTTACAAATAATTTATTAAAAAAAAAAGTTCGAATATTATGTTCTGCTTTTACTGAAAATAACATTATTGCTTAAATCTTAACATTTAACAGATTTACAAAATTACGATAAAATTAGAACAATATTTTTAAGGCTAGGCAGAACGACAAATCAATAAAAAGTTTGAAAGAGGTGAATTGTGTGTTATTCCTAAAACAAATCTCTTTAGGATATAATTTCAATGGCTTCAATAAAAACTAACTGATGATTGACGTCTAATATTTTTAACGGAAGTTTAAAAGAATATTTTATAAATTGTCTTAACTGAAAAAAATAGGAATGCAAATTAAAAGCGATGTAGATATTTCTTCTCAGTCTTCAAAATTAAATTGACATGTCATGTATATGTACATTTTAGATACATTTTTTAAATATCAATTAGTGAAAAGAAAAATTAATCTACATTTCTAAAGCCAACCTGACCATTGATTTGGACTTAAAATCAAATCAATCTTTTAAAAATTCTAATACAATAGATGTAGCTTTCCGCTCCAGATTGTTCCTGTGATCACTCTTTAAGAAACATTAAAGTTTAATGAGATCGCTAAATTTTGTACGGTGTATTTTCTCGGCTGGGTAAGATTTTTGTCCACAGAGAGAAATAGTTAGAGTGAGGGAGAAACAAGGGGAAGTAACTCAGGAATATTAAAATTTCTCATCTTATAAGCTTCCATACAATAGAAAAGAGAACCATATTCAAATACATTCGAGATTGTAATTTAAGATTTAAGCCTAAAACTTAATTAGCATCTAAAATTTGTTTCGCATTATAATATATATATATATATATATATATACACAAACACAAAGGCGAGAGAGGAGAGAATAAAATGAAATTACCTACTACCAGAGAGAAAAAAATTGTGATTAAAAAATGTCTGGTTAAGTAGTTTCATTGTCGTGATAATTCTCCTTTCAACCTTTTTAAATTTTTGATTGATTCTTCCCTCGTATTCAATGGTCAATGGTTTTTATAGATGAGATAACCATCAGTATATTGTTATTTTGAGTACTCTTCCTTCAAATACCAAAAATAGTGTTTATTTTACATTTTTACACACGTACTACAACTGTTTATAAAAAGCTCTTATGAAATACTACAGTCAGTCATTCGACATTGATAGTATTAAAAACAAAACAAAACAATCTAAATGAAAATAAGTTAAAAATACCATTGAAACTACAATGAATCTGTACAACGTGAGATACAATGTTTTTTTCATTTAAATTCACAATTTTTATTGAATGAAACTCACAACCAACAATTTGTTTTTAATCTGAAAATATGCATAATTTAACCACTTATTTTGAATCATTATTTTCTGATTAAAATCAAACTCAAGATATTAGTGCAATTTTACTTATACGTTTTTAATAAATAAAATCAAATAAATCAATTCAACATACATCTGCTTAACGAGAGTTTTGTGACCGACTATTATTGGCCGATAATCAGAAATTGTGATGTCACCAGTTACTTTCCAACAATTTTAAATCAAATTAAAAATACATACTAAAAGAGACTTATTTGTAACAGCTGGTAGTGTTTTTGTATAAGTTTGAAATGTTCAATTTGAAAGAATATTGTAGAGTTTAAGCAATTTTCTTACCTTATTGGTTTAACTATTGAGAGAGAATAAAAGGGTTCAGAATAAGAACCCCATACGTTTTTATTTACCCGAATAAAAAGTTGAGTACTTTAAGTAAGAGAAATGATCTTATCTGGTTTCACCTATAATAGTTTCTCCTCGTAGCTTTCCATATTTTAAAGAACAAATACCAAGTGAAAAATACCCTCACAACAAAAAAATACGCAATTTGAAAAATCCAGATATTTTAGAAATAATTCCCTACTTATTTGATAAGTGAAGAATTGAGAATTAGGATGAAAGTAGCAGCATTGAAAAGTCTACGATTTATTAGCAACTGATATTTTTTCGTCTCTATAAATTTCTACCCCAGGAAAAAAGTGGTTAAAATAATTTGGTGATAAGTTAATAGAAGTAAAATTTATGAATAGAGAGAGACTTTTGAACAAACCTGCTTACGGTGGCATGGTCACGTGACTACAACTCAAACGATATTGATAACGTTATTTTGCATTTGACCGATGCAAAGAGTCTGTAAGAAATTAGGGCAAACGGAATTTCCAGTTATGCTTTTTTTTACGATATTTCTAACCAAGAACAACCACTGGTATTTAGTGCTTTTCAAAAATGTAAGAATTTAAAATTAATCAACTGAAATAAATTTTAAAAAAGAGGAAAAAGGCATGTCGGATCCTAAAAACTACTTTTGCAGCAACAATGATCAATTTTAAATTGAAAAATAATCAGTGAAATCTTAGTCAACATTGTTTACTACTACTACTAAGTTTTATGTTGTACTAAGAAATTAAGCAGAAATGAATATATAAATGAAAATAACAAGAAAAAGTGTTGTTTTTCTTCCTCCATTATCCGTAGGTTGAAAAAAAATTTACTTTTAATCATAACCACCCTAATTTGAAAGTTGTTCTGGGTACAAATTGATAAAAAATGTTGGTTTCTTTTTTATATACATTTTATTCTTTTAAGATATTTAAAAATAAAATTACTTTCAAATCTTCAATCTGGTTTTATATATTTGCAAAAATCTTGAGGTATATTGTAGGAAGAAATGCAGAGACAAGCGTGGTTCACCGTGAAAATAAATAAATCTCTTAATTATTATCCACGGACATGAACACTGAATAGTATTGTTAGTGTTTTACTTATGATTTCTTTTAATCAATTCATTGAACGTATTAATGAAAACGAAGGTTACGTTGCACTCAAGTAAAATTGAATTTTACTAAAATGTATTATTTTAACATAGAAGCTTAAGGTCTTTAACCTTAAGCTTCTTGATGGGGTATTTCATGAAAGAAAAAAGAGGAGATTAACTATCTAGTTTATAGAAGGAAAAACCAACAAAAAACAAAACATACAAACACAAGAACATGGAATGTAGAAAGTAAAGGTTTATTGACTGTTTTAATTTCAATCCCTCATTGCAAATTGTTAAAGGAATGGTAACCGATAATGTGTTATGATACAAAGTTCGGTACGGTGTTAAATCCATAAATACATTTGTTCTTAGCCACGTGCAATAACATTCTTATTTTATATATTAGAATTAAGTACAAAATGCTATACAAACTTAAATGAAATGTTCAATAGTTTGCTTTAAAAAAATAATAAACAAATGCAGCAATATCACTACATTCTAGTGATTATATCTGCAGTGTTCATCATCTTGTTAGGGAACTGTAGTCGAGCCAACTTGTTTTTAACAGGCTGAGGATGTAAATTGTAAAGAAAGATAAATGTAGATGCATTTTTAGTGGATGTAACTCACTGTACATTAAAGAATTAGTAACCAATTGCTAATTAAGGATAAAGATTAAATGATATATAAGTAGATAACATTCAAAGTGTTTTTTTTGTTTTTTTAATTTTTTAAATTTCAATTCTGAGTTTTTAATGAGACATTTTTAAAATAGTAGTCGGCGCTTTTTTTCCGACATAACAAAAATGTTTTTAAGTAACTTTCTGATTCAGAAGTGTTTCTAAAAATTCAAAACCAAGTTTTTAAAAATACAAATTTCATTTATATCTCTATTAAGTACGTTTGTTGCTACAGTATTTATTAATTTTTAGAATTGTTCATGTTACCATACATTGCAGTATGTTTTGTATTAAGATGCAGTGATTTCATGACTGGGAAATGGATGAGAACTCTCAACCAGAGATTTGATGATAGTAATCACAAGTGGTTCACTCTAAAATTGAGATATTAATCTTTGTCATCTTTAAATATACCATTACCAAATATTAAAAAAGTTAACAAGAGGATGTATAGAAGCAAGGAGGAACATAAATGATACAAAAATAAACAAAAGTTGTCTTATCTCATATTGCTGATACCGTGACACGTTCAGCGTTTTATTTAAAATAAAATTGTACAAAATAATTTTTACTGTTTTTCTTTTCTGTTCAAAGCTTCGATGGCATAGATGATTTAACACTGTTCATTAAATACCATGACACGACTAAAATTTAAACTGTTTTTCTTCTTTAGAATTTGCTAATATTGTGCAAAAGACTATTATCAGAAGTTCAACGACAGTGTTTAGTTTATTGTTTTTTGTGCTTGTGTAAATTATGTAGTCATTACAATGTGTATAATCATGTTCTGTAATTTTGAATTCATATTTTCATACATTTAATCAGATATTGTTAGATTTGTTCTCGTGAGGAGCCAAATAAATATTAGAAAACATGTTTTTTTTTTTTAGATTTAAGAGCGAATTAATTACCTATTCACTATTTTATTTCTACTGGTTGTGTTTCGCTCATTTTTAATGTAAATTTTCAGAAAAGAGAAAATAAGTGTACAAAATTAACACGTTACACATGGATGGATGGACCAAAAAACAAAACTAGTTTAAGAATCAGATCACACTAACAAAAGTTTTTAGTAACATACTTAGACAAAATCCTAGTTTACTCACGCGGCAAATAACACACATATATACATGGTGTCCAGTGTTACTATATATTGTTTGCAACGTATAATTTTTAATTTCGTAATAAAAAAATAAATTAAATGAATAAAGCATAAAAGTTTGTAGTATTTATTGCATTTCCTCAAAAGTATCGAAATACGCATGCGCATTCAAGCGACTAAGAAAAAGGTCGAGTTAATCAAGATGACGAAAACAGACTTTATTTTTACGGATTCAAATATTGGCCCTTTAAGAAAAATATACATTACGCTAAATGTAATGATGGGTGAAAGACTATAAGGTATGAATAATTCAATAATTTGAATCTGAGACAGGCAATATTTGCTGCGTGAGTAAATTAGTATTTTATCCTATATTTGAATTCATAGTACAACATCGTGTATACACACACAGCAAAGCAGAAGCTACGAAACAAGTGACAATTGACAATTTCAATTTCGATGTTTTCGCTAATATTGCAGAGAAATTTTGGTCATGTGAATAGAGTAGCCTTAGATTAGAATTTCTGTAACATTTTTAAGCAAAGTATGTTACGCTTAAAAATATTTTTTTTCAATAAGGGTCTTATCGATCTTGGGAAAATACAATTGAGTTATGTTTTCTTGTCGCAGGATCAGGTAAAAAAATTAAATAAATAAAAATAATGAAAAAGAAGTGAGATTTTTACGTAAAATATCTGTGAAATGTTTTTCATTACAAGTTGTGGAGAGGAAGACTATCCAACCAGAGATGTGTACAGGCTGTACATCTCTGGTTGGATAGTCTTCCTCATTTTTGTTGTGTGTGTGTGTGTCACGTACACTGTACATGATACACACACACACACACACACACACACACACACACAACAAAAATGAAAACACTCATCAACAGAGAACAAATTTAAAGAAAGATATAAAAAATAAATAAAACATCATAAGTCTTTGAAGTTATTTATGGTTGAGGGAGATGTGTTTACATCACGTGACTCATGTGTTAGAAATAATTTTTGGGATTATTTTTAAAAAAAATATTACCATTTTGAAAATTCTGTGTTACTTGTCAATACGATTCTGAAAGTTAAATATTACTATACCCTACTCAGAATATTAATCCTGATAAAAAAATATCATAGCCATTATTAGCCAACCAATTTTTACAACAGACATGAAACTTTAACTATAACTTTAAGATCTTTAAGGATTTAAATAATGATAGCTAAAACGATAAAATCATTTACCCAAATTGTTTGCTGGAGTTCTAGGAGCAAATTGAGTGGCATGAAAATATATCAGTTTTGGACTAGACTACCTTATGGGTATTGCCCTAGTCTGAAGTTTATGTGTAGTAATTCCCATTTCTAAAAATATACAATCACTAAACACAGTGTGCATATTGTATGTCTGTGAATCTCTCATACTACTATTACTACTACTACTACTACTACATTTCTTTACACTTGTTTGTCGATATGGGTGTGTGTTGTGCGTAATCATAGTTCAGTCGACTATCATAAATATAAAAATAATATAGGGCATGAACATTGATCACTAAATACAGCATAAGCACCTTTACACTATTTTTTAAAAATAACAAATTATTTATTTAGTGTAGAAATGAAGCAAAAATATGTATTTTAAAATAATTACTCACTCAGTCATTTAGAACAAGCCCGCACTATAACGAAACTAAACGAAAGATTTCAAGTACCTCGATAAAAACCAATGTTTTTAAATCAAAATCTAAAAGGGATGATTAATCAAAACCGAGTATCTAATATAAAAAAAGGTTTGAAGTTATTATTCAATGTTTAAAACGTTTGGATTGCTATTCACTGTGTCGTGTGTAGTGAAGATCGCATCTAAAGTGATTTTTGTGGAGATATGTGGGCTATATTTCAATCATGAAAAAGAAAGTATTCTACGAGGTTTTATTAAGAGAAAAACAATTGATCTGTTTATTAATCAAAATAATTGACTATAACATTGAAACAAAATGAAATATGACACTTAACTTAAAAAAGAATAAAACAACAGACGAAAGTAGATTTTTGTAAAAATAAGGTCAGAGACTTAGAGTGAATAACGACACCACGTTAATAAAAGATGGGAGGTAAAAAGAAAGAATCATTGTTTTTAGGGCAGTATTTTGCAACATTTAGATTTCTATGGACAAGTAAAGATTCTAAAGTCAATATTTTGGCTGGGGGAAATGCTTTTCCTTACCTCTAAATTCGTTAGAAATTTACACCAAGAAGGAAGCGAGTATGGCTGGTCCATTATCCCTCCACTAATGAAAGTAGTAGTAGTAGTAGAAACATAATAAAATAGCAGGAGGAGTGATACAAGAACACTACTATTATAAAAAGTAGTAGTAGTCTTAGTAAATGTAGTAACTAGAGACAGTTACTACAAAGTACTTACTTAGCCTTGCATCTACAACAAAAATAATAATTATTTTTTATTTTCCTATTACCTACAATTTGAATTTCAGCAAGAAGGAACAACATTATTTTTTAATCACCATAAAAAGAAATCGAAAGATAAAATAGACTAAATTATAATTTATAGATTAATTCAATTAATGTATGAAAATAAACACCAACTATTGCAACTCGTAAGAAAAAATAAGTATTAGTGACCAGACCACTGTTAGGAGCCTGTGTGTGTGAGTGATAGATGTCGTAGACATAAAATGAAATAAGTGGTGGTGGTGGGGGGATCGGCTTTGTCTGGGTAACATTGAGTCCATGTCATGTGTACTACGTATCTGTGAGAGCGAGAGAAAATTTTAAGCAAGTTACACATGTCTGAGAATCCTAGATTATTAGAGACCGGACATATAGGCACATAATATTGTGAATTTGACAAAATCAACCTTTTATGTGAGAGAAAAAAGGGGGGTTAAAGCATATTAATGTCCTGTTTTGCCATTTGAGAAGTTTGAAGGCATGAACTTCACCCTTACAGTACTTTGACCTTAGTCTTCTGTTTCCCCTCAACCACTGGAAGGATTTAAAACCAATGTGTGAGACAACCGAATAGTAGAAAAATAACACTAGCGATGCCAGCTCTATCACAACAACCAAATTACAATCACTGGTGTCGACTTTGCCTTATACGCATACTGAAGCACACATGATCACATAATAGAACGAACCTATACTTACACACAAGATCATAGAAAATAAATACACGTAGCCGAACGTTAGCAGTAGTACAGCAAGTACTGTTGTTACTCTGTTGTTATAACACAAATAAGTAGTAATAATAGTTTAGTAATGATAAGATGGGTTTTTTTTCTTCTAAGAAAAAATAAATTGTAGAATCTGCCGAACAGCGTTATCAGCAAATTGTGATATGTCAAAATAATGTTTTAATGGTCAAATTTCAGTAATGTTTATTGAAAAACTAAGTGACGTATTAACAACTAATTTACACATTTCTCACGCTAAACTTCACTTTTAAACCTATTGAGTTTTGACCGGAGCTTGAGGAGAAAAGTAATAAGTATCGAGAATGTTAACCAGACAAAAAGTATCAAGGGATACACACGTTACACTTTGAAATAAAAGTAGATCTCTTAAGTGTTGGTATCAATTTGGTATGTCTTAAAGCACACAAACTTGATTAAAGTAAACTAACAAATAGTTAGGAGTAAAAACGAAAAATTCTCCTACAAATAATTAAAAAAATACTAACACTATTTTTTTTTACAACTTTTTAAAAGATTAACTATAAAAACCACCTTAACAAAATGGAATGATAAAAATTTTTTTAATTCATTACGGAGTTAATAGATCTAAAATGTTTTTAAAAGACGGTATTACAATAAACATTGATTATTCGTCGTAACTTAACTTAAAAGTAGCACAAGCTGTAATTGTATCAAAAACAGCAGGAAACGAGTAAATAAAATCAGCTTTTACTTACTTTGGGAAGGGTAGTAGTGGAAGGATTTTTTTATAGCAAACTAATTAAAAATGCACGATTAAGTGTTGAACTGAAAGAAAAAAAGAATCAATATTAATAGAAATAATAATACAAGTTGTAGTAGTAGTAAGTAGCGGCCTACCATTTCATGTGTAGTAGTAATAGTACTATCTTTCTAGTAGTAAGTCTGCTGCTTACACGCCACTCCTACTACACATAGGCTAAAAAAGGTGAATGAGGCTCGGACAGCCGGTAATATTTAACGTTGATTGGTTACATACTTTGTCACATGACTAGCTCCTCTCTCTTTTCAGATTTCAATGCTTCTGATTGGCCAACCCCGTAACTATCACTGGCATTGTTAAATAAGCACTCCTCCCTCTTTTTATTCTTAACCTATCCCTCCAATACACCTTCACCTTTTCTCTCTGAGCTCTATATTAACCCAAATCTCACACTGCCTCTCAGCATTTATAGACTTTATTATTTTCTCACTCTTGATGCTACTTATTTACAAATCTGCCTGCATTTCCTTCAGTATTTCTCTTTAGCGTCACTGACTATGTAATTCTAAGTACACATGCATATGAGCACGTGTGTGTAAAAATCAGTGGGAATGATTCTCTTTTAGTAAGAGTTCACGGATTTTGCAAGAACATTACGAGGAAGTCATCACATAGATTAACGTAAGGAAAGGCCTGTTAAAAACAACGTTCTTTCCAAATGAGCCATGCTACTAAGGAACCTATGTGCATGCTACATGAAGTGCAAACCCTGGAAAATGTCTTTGTTTACCATGTAAAAATATTTTTACAAGCTAATAATTACATACCACTACTTAAAGTAGCTTTTTTTTTTTTTTTTTTTTTTTTTTTTTTTTTACTTAACAAGAGAAATGTGTAAATTTTAACTTTATTAATGTTCCATTTTATTCCGTTCCAAGTCCATGATCATTGGCTCAATAAATAAATAAATACTTTTCCGAATTAAAAATTCTGGGATGATTTCTCTGTTAGTGTTAACTTTTCTCCTCTCATCTCATCTCATCTCATTTCATCTGTCTGTCTGTCTGTCTCTCTCTCGTAATAATTTGTTTATCTCATCTGTTTCAGAATTATTACAGTTCGACTTAAGTGCGTAACGTTTTTTTTTTTAAACGTATTTCTTTCTTTTTCGTAGAACATAGGAGTCGTACAGAAAGATCTTGGTTATGAGTGGTTCGAATATCCGCACTGATGGACAGGCATCTAGGTTTTCCTGGTAAATTGTTTTTTACCGGTCAACCGGTTTTCACTACTTACTATGATGAAGACCTTGATAAAGACTAAAGTACACACACATACACACGTGTGTGTGAAAAGCCACTTAACCGAATAGTTTGCGAATGGGTAATAATGATTCTTTTCTTTCTTATTTTTTACTCATGTAAATGTAGGTAGATGATTGGTTTGAGTTTGATCTTTCTTTCAATACCCAAACACCGTCATGAACGAACAAATAATGTCTAAAAATAAAATATAAAAATTAGTAAATCTGCTAATATTGTACGTAAGTTTGGCAGGTGTGCATTTTATTTTACCCCACAAACAAATATATTAACTTTATTATCCCAATTGGCAATGTTCCTTACTACCCTAGAATAATCTATTAATTAGTATGTGTCATAGTGTATACGACGTAAATGCAGTATTCTTCCGAAAAATAATTCTTTGTATTTAAAATATAGAAAATACATGAATTCTTCTAACACAACCTTAGTACCAATGATCCATAAATTATTAAATCCGTTGAGATAAAAGAGTTCCATGTTTCAATTATAAGATCCAATAAGAAGAAGACCAAACAAACATTCAAGAAAGTGAGAATTCAAGGAGACTTTATTGCCATTCTCTGGATTCTCATAGCCAAAATAAGTGTTGAGAAGAACGGCAGAGCAGAAAAAGACAGAGAATAATAGCTTTCCATGAAATTCTTGAAAACTTTTCCCCCTAAAATGTATAAATTTATTAAACAGAAGAAGACACTATTTGTATTTTTTCTGATTATTTCTTAAAATTATTTGCATAGCAAAATATGTTTTTCTACAGGTTCAGCTAACACAAATATTTTACTATAAAATTCATTTCTTTCACTGCAAACAATTCTTATGTTTTTACTAACATTAAAAAAAAAACGACAGCTATAATGACAACTATTACTGCAAATAACTCTTCAGTTTTAACTGATACAGAATCAAGAAACTAAACAACTTTGGTTCTCATTGCCAAAATTAAATAAATACTTACTTCCAATTAATACTTTAACTTTATGAAAGCGACACTAATTAAATACAACTCAAGTATTTTTTTAGGAGTGACAAGACTGAAAAGTGAAATCTAGGGAACTTTGTGGCAAAGCGAAAAATGCTTGATTATGATTTATATCTACATATTACACAAAGAATAAATAATTACATTTTTGTAAAAACCAGAATTAGGACAAATATAATTACACGAATGATAATAGTGCTCAATTACGACACACACAAGCGAAAAGTAGAAGTGATGTGTTGTTTATTTGAAAAGTTATGATGTCACTACTACTACTACTACTACTACTACTACTACTAGCAACAATTCTGGCCGTTACCATGTAGACCTAGCTACTGTAATTAATTAATTATTGAGTCAAAATTATTCTACAGCCACAACAATTTTTTTTTCAAAATAGTACTTGTGTTCTTTGCGTTTTTAGTGTACTTACATACAGTGATTAAAACTTTTGACAGAAGACATAAATATTAACAACCTTTGATACTGGCGGGAAACACTTTATTCTAAAATGGAATATTTTGGTCCTAATTAGAGCTAATTAAAGGGAGTACAACCCAACCCATGTTTTCTATATGTAAATTTTATATTGTTTCCAGGTTGAGTTTCTCAGAAAATGAGTTTGGTTCTGTCAGGTTTAGCAACACCCACTTGTTAAACTTGTTTGCGGCACACATGCGCATGCGCACACCCATTTTTATTATTGCTTAACATTTTGATAGTTAGCTTCTATCTAAAAACACCGAAAGGTCTAGGGACCATTTCAGGCTCACCTAAAACAAGAAAAATGTTGATTTCACAGCAGATTTGTACTATTGAGATAAAGTTCAATAATATTTATGTCTATAATATAATATAATCAACTCATTTTATGAGATACAGCGGAAAATATAAAATGAACAATAAGTAAGTAATAAATTATATAAAGAGTAAAGTCATCTTCACTTATATAATTCTCCCTTTGTATATTTTAGAAATTAAGGTACGGAACGGGTCTAATTGTTTTCTATGATCTATGAAAAACTTGTGGATCAGTTAAGTTTGGTTAATTATTACTTTGATCTAAGTGATGGTAATTTCAATGAAGGTTACTCACTCATAACGGGTTCTTCATTCTGAATTAAAGGTTCATTGTCATTAACTTGAATAAATGTTGTGGGAACATTTTAAGGATTCTTTATTGGCATTTATAGGAAATGTTGGAGATGATGCTAAGTCTCTCGGTTGACGCACGTCCATTTTGATGCCTAAAACTTAATTTACACGATAATTTATTTTTTTAATTGTTTCTGGCAAGTGTAGGCCTCGGATTTTGTAGCAAATTTGGTAAATATGTTCCAACGGGAAAAAGAGTTGTTCATGTAGCATTGATTGAGATTTGCAATCGAAATATTAGGAAGTTTCAGTGTTGATCGTGAAGATGGTTGCATTTCAAGGCTTGCTTAACAAACTTCCAAATAACACCAGTGTATCTTTCAACGTGACCATTTCCAGAGGTATGTTACTTTACTTGACTTCATTTCCTTAGATAAAATGGTATTTCTGTTTATAACTAGAAAATCCTCATTAAGCAAATAGTTGATTAAGTCATTTTATATCTGTTAATGTGTTGACATGGAAAGACAAAGGAAATTGAGAATATTCATTTATAACTGTAAATATATAAATGTTACGAGAGTCGGACAATAACGGACCTTTAATTTCAAGGCTTACGCATTGATTGAGTAGTTTTAGTTAGAGTCCCATCATCAATCAAGGTGAAAATTTTTTTTTATGTTTAGCATAGATCCTGCGCATGAGCTCTTTACCTCTTCTCTGGAAAATAAAAAAACTTTTAGCTCATAGATAATGAAATATTCGATTGACCCCCGACTAACACAGTTCTTGATGAGATCAATTTTTATTGATAATGGAACATCTTATTCTACAGGTCGGCACTTGATTGAATAACTGAAGTTAGACAGTTCAACTTGCCATTCTTGAATTTTACTATTTTTAAATTTTGGTGCGTTTTTTTTATTATCAACCATGAAACCCACTAAGCGTCTATTATTAAAGCAAAATGTTGCATATATGAAAATGATTTCACATCCAAACAGCCTTAATGATTGCTATTACACTTTTTTTTAACCAAGGAGAGTGTAATTCCCTTCCCTGTTAAGCACGAGACATGAACGCTACTGGTCTTTACTCAAATATGTTACGTAGTGTTTTGAACAAATCCTGGAAACAGCAAACTGTACGATCACTTACCTCTCATTTCACAAACCATCCAAGTAAACGAGAAAGACATGCTTGGCACTGCTGGAGAAGCAAGAGAACGACTCATAAGCGACGTTCTCCAATAGACTCCAACACATGGACACAATAGTATTGGCGACCGAACTTACATTCATCAGCACTGTGCGGGTACCGTATGCTGCTTAGAGATTTTCCAAGTGCAATGACCGATAGGAGCAGATGGGGAGAGAGAGTCAAGGGAATCTATGCTATCAGCACGCTTTGATGATGATCATGAAATTTAGTCCGTATTTAACAACGAAGAAAGAATATTCACATTAGTACTATGTGATGTCGCAATATCCACTTGTTTCTTCAGAGTTGAATGCCTCGACTAATAGACTAATGGTTGTTAAATTTGGTATTCATTTACATATTGATATGCAAACATACTGTTGTGGGGGTTTAAGGGGTCAAATAAGAACAAAGCGACGGGTAACAAATGTAGAAAAATGTATTAACAGAAAGTAGACAAATACAATAAAGATAAGTGGAAAATACGTCCGACAATAGAGTTATTGGCTTGCTCGCATTGGCTTTACCTGCCAAGCCACAATTATCCCTGTTACTTATAGTAACCTGTCGGCGCATTCCATTAGTCTTATAGGGTGAATCACCAATATCACACCCCCTCCTAAGATTTCACTCCACGGAGTCTTAATACATACTAATAGTTCTTGTCGAATAATTTAAAAGTCGTAGTCTTTTTATCAGAGCCAATTACCCAATAGCCACCAGAAACCACAGAATATTGATAACAGGTACTGATGATGTTTTTGTGGCATTTAGTGTTAGGTTCTTCATTTTTTGTCATTTCTATGAATTTTTGCACATCTCTGATAATAAATACGAATGTCAGCGTGTCACATTTTTTCAACTTTCACCTAGAGGCTGTAAGCTAAAATATCATACCATTTGGAATCAGGTCAACTTCGTGAGCAAATTAAAAATATTCCGAACCGAATCCGGATCATAATCCTGAAATTTTGGATTTCCAGATTTTACTTACTGCTATTATTTTCGGCGATTTTTCTTACGTGAGTTTTTGCGACGAATTTCTGCGATAAAATTTTTTATATAACTTATAAATAAATTTATCAATAATCACCGAGCGGCTTCCGTAGGAGCTAGCTTAATTGCCACCACAATAGGACGGCTTTTAAAAATAGTTACTATTATGTTCTACTTTTCTTTCCTCCGGGTTTTCTATAACAAATTTACCCATTTCCTACACACCATTAGTCACACTTCTGTGTTATTTCAAAATCGAAATAACTTCCCGTAAGAGCCGAAAACCGTGTGCTTTTTTCAGATACGTCAAGGAATTTGATGATACGAAGTAAGATAAAAAAAAAAAGATATCGAGACTGAATTTTGAAATAAAAAATAAATAAATGAAGACATGTGCCTAGCTAGGTAACTTATATAGAAAAAAAAGGGCATGTTGTCTAAACTTCGTTAAGACTCCCCACTACTAATTCTTGATACTTTTGATCAGCATTTTTTTGATAAAACATAGGAGTGACTAAATGAATCTCCTTCATGAGACTTATTGTTTCCTAAACTAAAAATTCATTACAGAGTAAGATTTGAAGATGTCGAAGACATTAAAATACAATAAACCGACAGCCTTCACACTAATATAAAAACAAAGAGCGGAGGTTCAAAAGTGCCTCAGCCAATGGAAAACTCATTGGAAATAATTGTGTTTAATGCCAAAGGGACTATTTTAAAGAAATGAATGTTTTATTCATTGTTCATTTCTGTCTTTATTAAACACTATTTCAGTCGTTTTACCACACCTCATACACACTTCAATTCATAGGTAGAATAAAAACATTCTAACTAATTTGTTTTTTTATTATGTCCTTTATACATGGAAACGGATAAACCAATCTCAGTAAACTGATTAATGATCTGCAATAGTCAAATGCTTATTCACTTTCTAGATCTCTAAGTAAAATCCCTTCTACTATAAATAGTGCTAATTCTTAAATACTCATGAATATCATTATATATCTTTTCTGATTAGTTTCTTCATGTCACATTTTTAGCCATGTTCTTACGTCAGAAAACAGACAGTAAAGCAATCTTTAAATAAAAAAAGTTAAACATCCGAGAACAAATCGACTAAACGTGCATAAACCGCAAAAGAATGATAAAGAAAGCAGTCAAACAACGATTAAAAGTTGTTTAAAAAAGATATACATACTTTTTATTTATAATGGAGATTCGTGTGTTTATTCTGTCTCGGTACCGAACTATAGTTCCTACTACAGTCACGAATTCGGTCTTAGTTAATTGACATCACATTCCCATGATTTATTTTTTCATTCTAACTCAATCTATTAATAAAACGTCTTACATTATTTCAATACTGTCTAACTATGCTCTATACTACGACAACATGCAATTATATTATATCATACAACAAAATAGCGGTTATCAACAGTGTGAACGGGAAGGCAAAATTTGCCATATTAATATTAAAAAATCGAAATTTAATAAATATGTGCTTAGTATTAATTTGAATTTCTAGCGTTTGGTTACTTATTTTAGATGAATATAACGCAAACAATCTCTTCAAGAAATCTTAAATGAAATCCATTAACAAGATAAAATAACTAGTAATTCTATTCTTTACTTCCTCCTTTATTAAACTAAATACTTAAATCTAGACAAACAATAACAATGAACGAACGAGAGTATGGAAGAGTAAGTTTCTAAGTTGTTCCATTTTTTATTATACTCCCTCTTGTTTCAAATCTTTTATCTAATACTCCCTCTGTCGCTCAAATCATTTTTATACTCGTATTCTTATTTAGTTTCCATTAGCCTTTCTTCAATTAATTTTTTTTTTTTTTCTTATACAAATATTTTTATTACATTAAACTAAGTACTTGTACCGTAGGGCGCTATATTTGTAGTACATACATAATTAATCTAAAATAATAATAACTAACAAACTTTAATATCAGATTTTCATAAACACAATAAAGAGTGTTGCTCATCTGTTTCCACTCATTGCACACCTTCGGGTTAACACATACACATGCACACACTAGAGAGATTCAGATTTTAAATCATTCAATCAGTAGACGGGAATAAAGCCATAACGTTTTAAAATACTTCAATTGAACAGATATCTCTATTAAGCGTATAGGTGATCGATTGCATAAGGGACTGAGACGGTATTCGTGTTTTACAAGTTAATCTAGCAGAAGGTTGTCTTGTTCATATGAACCAAAAGCTCTTCGTAACAGTCGCAGTTCAAATGTTCTTACTTGTAAAATCCGTGTTGCTACTCTACGATAAATGTATATTGAACTTTCTAGTAACTCGTCTGGCGTGGGGGGATTTTGATAAGATTTTTATAACAAAAGGAAATTCTGCTCTATTTAGAAACGATTTTCAAAAGTTATGAAACTAAAATTGACATAAATCACACGAATATATTGAAAAATCATAATTCACAACAACTTCTCGACTATCCACTTCGACTGAACAAAATCAAAATGTTTCTTCATTCATTTTAATTAATTTGTAAATTCTCTTGATATATGTAAATGATATGACGAATAAAAAAGAAGCGAAATATACCTGCATTTTAACGAGATACAAGAACTTGATGAAACACAATGATTAAATATAATAACTTTTTGAAAGATCAGTGATTTATCCCTTATTTACATTCATCTTATTCATGGATTTATAATTATATTATTGCGAAGAGGACCGGTCAGCTCGGTTGTACACAGGCACCCGCCTCGACCACAAGGTTCGGTTCGATATCGGAACCTTGCAACTCAGCGCCATTGAGCCAGCATAGATATGGATCTTGGCGGAACAGTGGAGAAGCTGATGGATAGTATAGCTTCCACCTGCAGGCCACAAAAACAAAAAATCTTCTCTGTCTCGCAACTAGATGCAAAGGGATAAGATTCCCTCGATTGTTGGCTGATACCTGACGAACTAGGCTACTCTCGTTTACTTTTTTTTACTTTTTATTTTTACTTTTTCTTTTACTACATTTGAATCCAATAGATGTTATTTATTTTGATAACACGCCAATGCGCTACGCATGGACTCATCTACATACACTTCATACACTACACACATGTGCTGAAAATGTTCGTTGCACGCGTGCTCAATAAGCACTTTTTTCAGATGAAGACATGATTACCAATAAACCAAGGCCTCTTGTAAATACTCACATACCACAGACTTTTGTTCAGTTAAAAGGCCTCAATCGTGTGGCGTTGCCGCTTCAAACGAATCTGGAGAGTTCTACTTCATATATTATTCAATTGCCGTGGTTTCAGCTTATGCGTAAAAATATCAACTATCACAAAATATGTCACATCATAAAATAGACATGGATTGAAAACCCTAAATTGAACGCTCCGAATGTTTTGCGATACTTTAAACTTTTAAAGTAGGAATTTATATGTTTAAACAAGATTTAACACAAGGTCAGTTTTCGATACGAAGGTTTGTAAGTGTTCAATTACTTTTTTCTCATGTGATATTCAAAAAACGTGTATTACAATATATTTATTTAATTATAAGCCTTATTAAACGATCTTTTCTAATTCCATGTTAATTGTCTTTTATTCAATGTACCAATTTTTTTCTCATGTATCAAAATATGAGTGAATTTTCAAGATTTCTGAATCTCCAAATCCTCCTGAGGTTCGTTTGTTGAAAGGCTAGAGACAACAGCGCGCTGCAATAGTTTTATATATCCGGTTAAATCCATTTGACCTAAACATGAAATTTTTCTTGCCTATTAGCGTATGCTAACACAGCGGATTGCTGTGTGTAAGGTGGCTTGGCGCTCCGACCCCCAGACGCCAAACTATCTCCTTGGTCTCACGCTATTAAAAAGGGATAGACTCCCTGCAGTACTGAGCTGATTACCGACATTTAGGCTGCCCCCGTCGACTTTACTTTACTTATTTATACACACTATTATCATCCTGATTTATTCAATTTAATGGCTTGATCAACCGTTTAGGCGTATATTTTATGCCTTTTATTGTTAAGGAGACATCTCTCTCTTTATT
>CM042147.1:103873835-103996445 GCA_023376005.1 Doryteuthis pealeii | reverse complement strand
AGGAGTTGAGTAGAGAGATGAAGCAAAAGGGTATACACTGTATAGGGGGGTTAGTTTGGTGCATGACCCAGGATTGATGCAATAATCTTTTGCAATACGCGCATAGAGTTACTGGTAATAACAGTTATATTTGTCACGTCAAGTTTGCAATGTGGATGATAAATCTTTTAAAAGTTTGCAATTGCATGAACAGATAGATTTTATTCATACACCTAAATTCAAAATGTATAAAACGATTATGAAATGATAATTACATGATTTAGTTTAGTTTGATAGAGCACCCAGCTCAGAATTGCAAGGTTCCAGGATCGATTCAGGTTGCCCACCAAACTCCAGCGCATGAGAGCACAGATTGGATAATCTGATCTGTGCTGTAAAGTGGGAGAGCTGAAGTAGGTGTGGTGCTCCACTAGAAAAAAAAACATAATCTCCCTGGTCTAGCTCTAGTGAAAAGGGGCTTCCCTTGCTGTCTGGCTGACAAAAGGCCACTCTGCCAAAACTTTTTTTTTATTTTTAAAATTAGAATTGTTCGCCGCCTTTCTAAATAGAAGCATCATACATCAATGGACCACTGGTTATTAGTGGAACCAATAATATTTAAAAATACTGCTGATCCTATTAGTAGTTATTCTGAAGTGTGCCGTTTTTCCTTAATTTTTTTGTCTCGTGTTTTAATTTCATTCAATCAGACCATTGTATGAGTCATCAGTAATGGATCATAGGGACGATAAATACCCAATGGAATCTATCTGGCATTCCTTCCTAGATGTGAGTGATTGCAATGTTAACTCTTAAACATCCATTTTTTCCAAGTCCAGAGCCCCATTCTATAAGGACTTTGAAAAAAATGTTAAATGGTTAAAAATGGCCTTTTTCATTTAAATTTACTTGTTATTTCGCTTTAAATTAAAAGACTTCTATTTATGTTTAGATATTGACATGTTTAGTGACGAAAAGTCTATCATTTTGGTATGGATTAGGAAAATGAATTTTTGTGACTTCCAGTCGGGCAGAATAGGTGGTATAGGACGTTTAAAGAGTTAAAAGAACAACTTTAATTTGTCTATAAGGATGGGAACTATTTAAAAAAATAACGAGAACGCGCAAAAAGTTTAAAAAACAATACTAAAAAATCAAAAAAAAATAGTGACTATCCTCAAATAATCATGCAATAAAAACTAATCACACAAGAAAAAAATCTCTTATATAATGGAGATTGTGTGTCTTAACAAAAACTATATCACATACTCAAAGTTACAAATTCCCTTAGTTTATTTACATCATTCTCCATGATGTTATTTTGTATTTTAAAAACCTCAATTATTTAAATAATTTATTATTATAGGCTGAAGCCTCGATGTTGGCGGATGCAAAAATGCGTGTTGATCCTGTTCCTGCAGCTCCCCCTCAAAGGGGGCGCCTCAGGCACTGGGCAATAAACCCAGCCCTACCCCTTTAAAATCAAAGGTGGCAGGTGTTGCCTGGGGTGGATAGCTCTGGGACAAACGCTGTTATTACAGCAAACCCTGCCCGAGGGCTTAATCTATATACTAATAACATGCAGTTGTTTTATATATACAACAATACAGTTTATAGTGTGAACGGGAAGGCTAATTTGTCAATATTGATATTGAAAATATTGGTTTTAATATATTATTGTGCTAAGGTAATTATTGGTTTTCCTTATTGTTTTGGTTTTATCTAGATCAATATAGCAAAAATCTTGGGAATAAATCTTAAAAGAAATCCATTAACAAGAAAGAATATACGGTAATTTTATTTCTTACTTCCTATTTTAACTAAGATAGTTAAATTAGAAAAATTAGCAATGAAAAGATAGGAGTGTGGGATAGTTTAGTTGTTCTATTTTGATTATAACCCCCTCTGTTTCAAATCTTTTTATCTGCATTTTATTTAGTTTCATTAAGCCTTTCTTAAATTTAATATAATATTTATTTACACTTAAAACTTAAATACTGTTGCACCCAGGAGGGTGTTATATTGTAGTCTGTCATCATAAAAAGTATTTAAGTTTTTAATGTAATAGAATAGTTTATTTAATTAGAAACGCTAATTTGAAAGTCTAATGAGTGGATGCATGTTTGGTTTGTATTGTTTATCGTTGATTGCCTGATATAAGTAGTGAGTTGAAGTTGAAATTAATTGTCCATAGTAAAATTAAGATGAGTAAAGAATGACGAAGTCTAAAATTACAAATGTCCTGACAGATGTTGTTATCTTAGATTGAAGATAAATGAAGTAAGGTAAAATTGAAGATATATTAACTGATCCATGGTTCTTCAGGTGTTTGTCTTTCAATGTTTTTTATTCTCGGCATTTGTACAAAGCAAGTGTGATCATGGAACTATAGAGTATGTTGTTACAATAAGGCAGCATTATATCTTATTTTACTTTAGCTTTTTAGACTAATCATTGTGTTTACTTGGTGTACATAAAAGTAGAATGCGAGGCATTTGTTTTTGTGTGGCGTATATTGGTTATGGTTGTATAGTGGACTTGGTTTAGTTTGCAATTTTCAAGTTGCTATATACCTTGGCTGGAAAGGTATGAAGTCTGCATGTATTTCTCCTCTCAGTTATGTAAGATAGTAGGTACAGTTTGATTGTTATAGTGAATATGAATTTATTCATGGGTTTTAGTATTATGTTTATGATGTCAAATCTTAACAATTAGTCAATACCAAAAAATAAATTTTAAAATTATAGATAGAAGAGAAGATTAAGATAGTAAAACAATGTGGCTTCTTAACCAGGTTGTAATTGGTTAAAAAATATAAAAAAAAAAAAAAGTAAAATCCCGTGAAAATGCTTCTTGTGGCTAGCGCTAGTGAAAAGGGATGTAGACTCCTCTCCAGTCTGGCTGATACCAACTTTAGTGGTCCCCCCGATGACTTACTTTATTTTATGTTATCGTCCTTTCACGTAGCGCTAGACCAAAGGATGATTGTTTTTGTAGGCATCTGAGGTGGGAGTGTTGTCGCCACAACTACCATCAGCTCCTTGAGTGATTACCGTCGAACAGTGCTTGCTTGTGCTACTCATTGTTTTTTACGCTGTAGTTGGCGAGGGTTGGTATCACCAGGGGAACCTTCGTGGTTCCTAGTCGGTTTTTGACACTTAGTCCGCTCATGGAACTCTTTATCCATTGGTGAGATTGTGTTCTGGGCTCATGGATTCATTAACCATGAATATGTTTAATTAGGGTATTCTATGTATTGGTGTCACCCGTAGTCAGTGGAATTATCTACAACATACAGACATGAGTGTCACTTGGAACTGTATTAACTCAACCCTTATATCCGTTGCGGGTCCATGTGTTCAACTTTGTCCAAGTTACACATGGCCGCAACGTGTGATTAAGGGTTGAGTTTATATGCAGGTCCAATGTGACACTCATTGCTGTTTTGTAGTTTACATTCCATGTATGTGATTTTGGAACGTTGAGTGAACCTAATGTTCTTTACTTAGAATTTTTACATTTATACTTATTTAGGATTTTGATACCTTTTACTCATATTTTGAAACAAATTTTTTTTTTAATGGCTCCGAATTCAACAAGAACACCTTAAAAAGGCTGGAGGGCACAATAAAATGAGGACATACAGTCCGAAAATCTAATAATACAAATTATCAAAAGGCAATTCCAGACAAACAATATTTTTTATTTTATGTTTTTATTTTTTTTAAATAAATTGAGTGTCCTCCATGAATGATTTTAGAAATCCACCAGACAAGGAGATACTTTATTTCGATTTTGGTTGGTTGATTAGATTTTTAAAGACATGTTCAACCCTTGTTGGGTTTATTTTATGTTGAAGTCATTTTTTTTTTTTCAAACTCAATTTTTTTTTTCTATTTAAGCCCATAAGATGAGACCCTGACAGGTACTACTATCACTCTGGGTCAGAGTGGATCAGTGGAGTAATAGTGATGAAGGGGTACTCCACTTTTCCAGAGCTCCAGAACTGGACTCACCATCAAATAGAGTTTAACATCATACGCAGGGACATAGACCTTCAGTCACTGCTTCTAGCACCCATAATGTTAAGAGGGTTGGGGATTACCAATTAAAGGCAAAGGATTAAGACAATCATATAGGTGCTAAGGGCTTGATGTGACCAGTTCAACTGATCAGAGTGGGTCTTAAAAACTGCATGTCTAGCCTAAGTAAGGGCCAAAGTGAGTGTTGCATGTCATGGACATGCTCAGACCACCAGGATTCCATCCTTAAGCATCACAAGTCACCACCCATGGCCAACAGATGGGGGACTTAAACCCCTCGCAGAAAGAGTTGTATTCTAAAACCCAGCTGACAGAGTTGTTAATGTCGAGCCCTGCAAGACTTTAATTTAAATAAGTTTGCAGAAATAAAACATTTAATAATAATATAAATAATAATAATAATTCCCTAAAATAAATAATAATAATATATAATAATAATTCTAAATAATAATATAATAATAATAATTCTAAATAATAATAATAATAATAATAATAATCTAAATAATAATTCTAAATAATAATAATAAATAATTCTAAATAATAATTCTAATAATAATAATAATAATTCTAAATAATAATAATAATAATTCTAAATAATATGAATAATAATTCTAAATAATAATAATAATAAATATATAAAAAATATTATAGTAATATTATAAAAATAAAACAAAAATATTTAAATATTCTGAAAATAATAATAATATATCTAACCTGAGAATAGCCAAAGATTTTGTATGTTCTTCTTTGAATTTTCAACAAGGATTCGTCCACCACCAACCACATTCACAATCTAAATTGTTCTTCTCAATTTTGGGACAAATTTCATCAAAGATGTCAGCTGAAATTAAAAAAAAGAAAAAAATGAATAAATAAAATAAATAAACACAAAACTCAATGGAATTCATAACATTTAATCTTTGTTTTATAAATTTACATTCCTTTTTAAAAATCTTTATTTCAGAAAAAAAAAAAGAAAAAAAAGAAGATAGCCAAGAGGTTAGGGAATCACATTCATTGTAGGTTTATTTGTCTAATTGTTTAAGAGTTTCTTTGTTTTTTTTCTGCATACATTCAATCAACTACAATAATTTTTAAACAGATCTATCTGACTCGTAAATGGGCCCTAACAACTTACTACCACTCGAGGTAAGAGTGGACCTGGAAGTAATGGCAATGGAGGAGTACTTCACATTCCCCAGATCCGGAACCTCACCATCAGATGCAGTTGTTGCACCCAGGACACCCACTTTTTTTAGGTTGTTTTGGAGGGGTGAGGGGTCTTACCCCTTTGTAGGGGATACAGTCCAGCCTATTCTAAGCCCCGCAACAGGGAATATCAGTAGTAGTAGTAAATAAAGTTGGCAGTGGCCTATGTTGATATAACCCGGACACCGAAGGAGTCCGTCCTTTTTACACTAGTACTCGAACAGGAAATATTGTTTTTGCGTCTGAGGTGGTGCATACACCTATTCGTCAGCTCCCCACATTGCCACACTGATCCGAGCTGATGCTACTCATGCCGCTGAGTTTGGTGAGGCTTTGTATCGAAACCTGGTTACCTTGTGGTTATCATGCCAGTAGTACTAATATATAATCCTAGAAAAATTAAATGAAATAAACTCCCCCCTCCACAAAAAAAAAACAAACAAAAAACAAAAAACAAATCCATTTGTTAGTCTTACTATATACTTTTTTATTGCCTGGAAACACTTTACAATAAATTCTAACATTTTTGACAATGTCTATGAGGGCCGGGTTAGCTCAGTCGTAGATCGTTCGGCTAGAAACCACAAGGTTCTAGTTCGATACCGGCCCTCACCAAACTCAGCCAATTGAGTAGCACAGGGATCTGTGCGGTAAAGTAAGGAGCTGATGGTAGGTGTGGCGCTCCACCTTCAGATGCCAAAAACAATCTCCTTGCTCTAGCGCTAGTGAAAAGGGGATAGACTCCCTCCTGATACCGACATTAGGGCCGCCCCGACAACGTTTATGATTGGTGTGTAGCGATTGTCTGCCCTTGCTAAGATGGACTTGGGTTGGAAAAAGGTTAGCTTTCCTTGCCGCGAGGCATTTTGCCCACTAGGTGGCACTACTACATGAGTATTTAAAACAGCCAGGAAGCTCTTGGTTTCTCTCTTTGGTCTGGCATCCACAAAGATGCACTAGACGAATGGTGTCTCTGTGGGGTAGGGATGGGTCTTGCCCCCTAACTTAGGCTCATACCCATGTGTATATGTAGCCACAAAGGATTGCACTAGACGAGTGGTACGTGGCCGCAAAGATGCACTAGACGAGTGTACGTGGCCGCAAAGATGCACTAGACGAGTTGGTACGTGCCGCAAGATGCACTAGACGAGTGGTACGTGGCCACAAAGATAGCACTAGCGAGTTGGTACGTGGCCACACAAGATTTCACTAGACGAGTGGTATCTGTCCATTATAAGGTGAGAGGCCTTGCCCCCAATTTAGGCTCGTACCAAATGTGTGTACGTAGCCCTTTATAGACCCTACCATGTGGGTCATTCACATATACTCTTAAACATTTACATACTCTTTGTTACTTTCCAAAGATTTTTCGTCCTGTCTGTATCTTGTATATATTAGGTTTCCATGTGGCTAGACAATAAAGAGTTTAATATCACCCTTACCAACTCAGCACATGAGTAGCACGGCTTTTCATCTGTGTGGTAAAGTGGGAAGCTGATGGTAAAATTGTGGCGTTTCACTCTCCCTGGTTTAGCACTAACGAAAAACGGGATAGACTTCCTTGCTGTCTGGCTAATACCGACAATATGTCACTCCGCCTACTTATTTACTTTTACTTTTACACCATCTTGATACTACAATAACTGAAAAGTCTTATTTATATACCTACCTAAACTGTCAGAAGAATTTCACACCTACAAAGCCGACTTTCAAAATTATGTGTATATTTAGTAACTAAATATCTAGTAACTTGTACAATCCAAATATACTGAAACGTTTGGACACACACACACACACCACACACACACATCACACAATATATATATTCTAATTTCTTCAAAGGAATAACACAGCTAAAAAAAACAAAAAACAAAACGGTTTGATTTTCGGATACTGTCTCCTGGCCTCCTGCCCTAAAATATGCTAGGCGGTGCTGCTGAAAAAAGTGAACCGGTACTAGTTAATGCGATATGAAAAGAGATATTTACAGCCCCCATTTTTTTTATCGACATGACAAGTAATTGTAAATATTAAAAAGAAAAAAAAAAAAAAAACCCTTGGGGGGGGACTGTAAAATATCCCTTTCTTATTGCATTAACTTGTCAATTAAAAAAAACTCCAAACCACTTAAAAGAAGAGATATTTTAAAAAGAGGGGGGGGTTTAAAATATTTACAATTACTGGTGTTGATAAAAACACGTGTGTGTGTGTGCGCGCGTGTGTGTAGAATATTGCATTAACTTGTCGATAAAAAACACCTACATGGTTCATAACTAGCACGGTTTACTTTTTCAGGCAGGCACCGCCTAGTGTATTTTAGGCAAGAGCCGGGACGACAGCATCTGAAAATTCATTTTGAAAAATCTTTGCTTGGCCAAAATAGGCACTAGTCTTTGAATTTACAGAGAGTCTATGGAATAAGACCATATTTGGATCTTATAAGCGCCGAAAGGGATTTTGACATGCTTACTCCCCAGAATATCTAACAAGATTTCCTGTCTGGTGTTGGTTAAGGTAAAAAAAAAAAGAAAGAAAGGAACTTTATCCCCCCCACCTCCTAGTGTCAGGCCAATTATTGTTGGCCACTTATAAAAGGGAGGGAGGGTGAGGGTACTGTTCTAACCAACAGGAAGTCAGTTATCTCTAACAGACAAACTTCCTGTTAGACTTCCAGAATATGACTCCTCTGATTCATTCCTGGGAAATTTATTTGTATGGGATAAAGAGCTCAGCAGGGTGCCAGATGTTGGTACTTGGGTGGGGTTGAATGAGGCGGGTAAATGAATGAGAAGAATGAACGGGAGAGATAGAAGAAAGAATATAAACTGACAACATTGCTTTCATTCTAATTACCTAGAGATACCACCCTCTAACCTGAAAGGTGATAAAATTAATGATAGCTAAGAGAAATGAGATGAGACCGGAAGAATAAAAAGAGAAATTTGAACAAAAAAACGAACTTTATGAAAAGGACAATAAAGGAGAAAGAAAGATAAAGAGAGAGAGAGAAGTAAAGAGAGAGAGAGAGAGAGAGAGAGGAGAGAGAGACGAGGAGAGAAAGAGTGAGAAAGAGAAAGAGAAAGAGAAGAGAGAGAAAGAGGAGAGAAAGAGAAAGAGTGAGGAAAGAGAAAGAGTTGAGGGAAAGAGAGGGAGAGGAGGAAAGAGAAAGAGAGAGAGAGAAAGAAAGGAAAGAAAGAGAAATAGAGAGAAAGAGAAAGAAAGAAGAAAGAGAGAGAAAGGGAAAGAGAGAGAGAAAGAGAGGAGAGAGAGAGAGGAAAGAAGTGGTGTGAAGAGATGAGGGAGAGGGAAAAGAAGAAGGGAGAAGAGAAAGAGAGAGAAAAGAGAGAAAGTAGAAAAAGAGGAGAGGGAGAGAGAGAGAGAAGAAGAGGAGAAGAGGAGGAGGAAGAAGGGACGAAAGTAGAAAGAGTGAGAGAGAGAAGAGAAGAAAAGAGAAAGAGAGAGAGAAAGAGAGAGAGAGAAAGAGAAGAGGAGAGAAGGGAGAGGAGAAAGAGAGAGAGAGAAAGAGAGAAGAAAGAGAAAAAGGAGGAGAGAGAGAAAGGAGAGAGAAAGAGAAAAGAGAGAGAGAGAGGGAAAGAGAAAGAGAGAGAAGGAGAGAGGAAAGAGATAAGAGGAGAGAGAGAGAGAGGAAAGAGAAAAGAGAGAGAGAGAAAGAGAAAGAGAGATTGACAAGACGAGACGAGAGAGAGCGAGAGAGAAAGAGGAGAGAGAGAGAGAGAGAGAGAGAGAGAGAGAGAAAGAGAGAGAGAGGAGAGAAAGAGAGAGAGAGGAGAAAGAAGAGAGGAGAGAAGGAAAGAAGGAAGGAGAGGGAAAGACAAAGGAAGAGATGGAGAAGACGGAAAAAGGATAAAGAAAAATAAATTAAAAAATTTTTAAAAAGTGGAAGACAGAAAAAGAAAAGAGAGAAAAATTAATTTTAAAATTACCAGAAAAGAAACAAAAAAAGTTAAAGAATTTGGGGAAGATAAATATGGAATAATGTCCAATTTCCTTTTAGAATGCTTTAATCAAAATGCCAAAAAAAAAAATTTTCTTCCAAATGTTCATAAGTGTCTATACCTATCTTTATATCTATTAAACTGTCTTTTACCCTAAAAAATGGAAAATATATTTCAGCTTTCTTCAATTATAAGAAGTTTTACTCTTTTAATACTCACACTTAGCAGATCTGTAAATTATACCACAGTATTGATGAGTAAACATATCCAAACATAATATTAAATTAAGAGCTATTGCTAAATAGTTAATATGCAAAAACTATAATAATCTTTGATTAACTTTCTTTTGTCATTCTTTTCATTATGTTCATTGAAACATTAGCATTATTTGCATCTAGGCTTTCCCCCTCTTTTCTTTTTTACTATATTGTTTCTGTTGTAGCATGTCCTTTTTTCTTTACTTTCTTTATAATAAAAATGGAATGGTCCATTAATTTAGTGATGTGACGACAATCAATAAGAAATAAGAATTTGGCAGATTAAGCAACACAAGATAATATGGATTTACATCTTAGCATTTCATCTTGGATGATTTGGACGGTCTTATTTTTATTCCAGAGGGTGTTGCAAAATGACAACGGTCGTAAAATTAGGAACACGAGTATTTATATATATATATAGTTATATATATATATTAATTCCTGAGCAGTGACAATTCCTTTTTTAATTTGATTTTCAATGTACACTACATGGAGTGCAATAAAAGGCCTCAAACAAATTTTAAGGTAAAGATTAGAAAAATAAATAAAATAAAAATTAATATATAATATTATCATATATATATTATATATATATATATATATAAATAATCCGGCAATACGAAAAAACAAAAGGACAAAACTTCTGCAGACAAAAAATGGCTGAATTATTTAAACAATATATGCCTACAAGAAAAAAATGCTGCCTAAATACACACACACACACCACAACACACACAACACACACACACATATAATATTACTATGGTGATTTTTTATTTGGATGTGAGTGTTGTTATGGTTACCATTGTGGGAATAGATACAACGGCTGAGACAAGTTTCAAATTCTGAACGAGGCTGTTACCATTTTCCAATGTGCTAATACTTGCACCTTTTCTACGCAGAAGGGAAATTAAATCATTTTCTTTTAATGTCAAGATCAACGATTTTATATTAGCATTATTTACAAATAATTTATTAAAAAAAAAGTTCGAATATTATGTTCTGCTTTTACTGAAAATAACATTATTGCTTAAATCTTAACAATTTAACAGATTTACAAAATTACGATAAAATTAGAACAATATTTTTTAAGGCTAGGCAGAACGACAAATCAATAAAAAGTTTGAAAGAGGTGAATTGTGTGTTATTCCTAAAACAAATCTCTTAGGATATAATTTCAATGGCTTCAATAAAAACTAAATGATGATTGACGTCTAATATTTTTAACGGAAGTTTAAAAGAATATTTTATAAAATTGTCTTAACTGAAAAAAATAGGAATGCAAATTAAAAGCGATGTAGATATTTCTTCTCGTGCTTCAAAATTAAATTGACATGTCATGTATATGTACATTTTTAGATACATTTTTTAAATATCAATTAGTGAAAAGAAAAATTAATTACATTTCTAAAAGCCAACCTGACCATTGATTTGGACTTAAAATCAAATCAATCTTTTAAAAATTCTAATACAATAGATGTAGCTTTCCGCTCCAGATTGTTCCTGTGATCACTCTTTAAGAAAATTAAAGTTTAATGAGATTCGCTAAATTTTTGTAACGGTGTATTTTTCTCGGCTGGGTAAGATTTTTCCACAGAGAGAAATAGTTAGAGTGAGGGAGAAACAAGGGGAAGTAACTCAGGAATATTAAAATTTCTCAATCTTATAAGCTTCCATACAATAGAAAAGAGAACCATATTCAAATACATTCGAGATTTTAATTTAAGATTTAAGCCTAAAAACTTAATTAGCATCTAAAATTTGTTTCGCATTATAATATATATATTATATATATATATTTATATTACAACACACACAAAGGCGAGAGAGAGAGAATAAAATGAAATTACCTACTACCAGAGAGAAAAATGTTGATTAAAAATGTCTGGTTAAGTAGTTTCATTGTCGTGATAATTCTCCTTTCAACCTTTTTAAATTTTTGATTGATTCTTCCCTCGTATTCACATGGTCAATGGTTTTTATAGATGAGATAACCATCAGATAATTGTTATTTTGAGTACTCTCCTTCAAATACCAAAAATATTTTATTTTACATTTTTTACACACGTACTACAACTGTTTATAAAAAGCTCTTATGAAATACTACAGTCAGTCATTCGACATTGATAGTATTAAAAACAAAACAAAACAATCTAAATGAAAATAAGTTAAAAAATACCATTGAAACTACAATGAATCTGTACAACGTGAGATACAATGTTTTTTTCATTTAAATTCACAATTTTTATTGAATGAAACCACAACCAACAATTTGTTTTTAATCTGAAAATATGCATAATTTAACCACTTATTTTGAATCATTATTTTCTGATTAAAATCAAACTCAAGATATTAGTGCAATTTTACTTATACGTTTTTAATAAATAAAATCAAATAAATCAATTCAACATACATCTGCTTAACGAGAGTTTTGTGACCGACTATTATTGGCCGATAATCAGAAATTGTGATGTCACCAGTTACTTTCCAACAATTTTAAATCAAATTAAAAATACATACTAAAAGAGACTTATTTGTAACAGCTGGTAGTGTTTTTGTATAAGTTTGAAATGTTCAATTTGAAAGAATATTGTAGAGTTTAAGCAATTTTCTTACCTATTGGTTTTAACTATTGAGAGAGAATAAAAGGGTTCAGAATAAGAACCCCATACGTTTTTTATTTACCCGAATAAAAAGTTGAGTACTTTAAGTAGAGAAAATGATCTTATCTGGTTTTCACCTATAATAGTTTCTCTCGTAGCTTTCCATATTTTAAAGAAACAAATACCAAGTGAAAATACCCTCACAACAAAAAAATACGCAATTTGAAAAATCCAGATATTTTAGAAATAATTCCCTACTTATTTGATAAGTGAAGAATTGAGAATTAGGATGAAAGTAGCAGCATTGAAAAGTCTACGATTTATTAGCAACTGATATTTTTTCGTCTCTATAAATTTCTACCCCAGGAAAAAAGTGGTTAAATAATTTGGTGATAAGTTAATAGAAGTAAAATTTATGAATAGAGAGAGACTTTTGAACAAACCTGCTTACGGTGGCATGGTCACGTGACTACAACTCAAACGATATTGATAACGTTATTTGCATTTGACCGATGCAAAAGGTCTGTAAGAAATTAGGGCAAACGGAATTTCCAGTTATGCTTTTTTTTTACGATATTTCTAACCAAGAACAACCACTGGTATTTAGTGCTTTTCAAAAATGTAAGAATTTAAAATTAATCAACTGAAATAAATTTTAAAAAAGAGGAAAAAGGCATGTCGGATCCTAAAAACTACTTTTGCAGCAACAATGATCAATTTTAATTGAAAAATAATCAGTGAAATCTTAGTCAACATTGTTTACTACTACTACTAAGTTTTATGTTGTACTAAGAAATTAAGCAGAAATGAATATATAAATGAAAATAACAAGAAAAAGTGTTTGTTTTTCTTCCTCCATTATCCGTAGGTTGAAAAAAAATTTACTTTTAATCATAACCACCCTAATTTGAAAGTTGTTCTGGGTACAAATTGATAAAAAATGTTGGTTTCTTTTTTATATACATTTTATTCTTTTAAGATATTTTAAAAATAAAATTACTTTCAAATCTTCAATCTGGTTTTATATAATTTGCAAAAATCTTGAGGTATATTGTAGGAAGAAATGCAGAGACAAGCGTGGTTCACCGTGAAAATAAATAAATCTCTTAATTATTATCCACGGACATGAACACTGAATAGTATTGTTAGTGTTTTACTTATGATTTCTTTTAATCAATTCATTGAACGTATTAATGAAAACGAAGGTTACGTTGCACTCAAGTAAATTGAATTTTACTAAATGTATTATTTTAACATAGAAGCTTAAGGTCTTTAACCTTAAGCTTCTTGATGGGGTATTTCATGAAAGAAAAAAGAGGAGATTAACTATCTAGTTTATTAGAAGGAAAACCAACAAAAAACAAACATACAAACACAAGAACATGGAATGTAGAAAGTAAAGGTTTATTGACTGTTTTAATTTCAATCCCTCATTGCAAATTGTTAAAGGAATGGTAACCGATAATGTGTTGATACAAAGTTCGGTACGGTGTTAAATCCATAAATACATTTGTTCTTAGCCACGTGCAATAACATTCTTATTTTATATATTAGAATTAAGTACAAAATGCTATACAACTTAAATGAAATGTTTCAATAGTTTGCTTTAAAAAAATAATAAACAAATGCAGCAATATCACTACATTCTAGTGATTATATCTGCAGTGTTCATCATCTTGTTAGGGAACTGTAGTCGAGCCAACTTGTTTTTAACAGGCTGAGGATGTAAATTGTAAAGAAAGATAAATGTAGATGCATTTTTAGTGGATGTAACTCACTGTACATTAAAGAAATTAGTAACCAATTGCTAATTAAGGATAAAGATAAATGATATATAAGTAGATAAACATTCAAGTGTTTTTTTTTGTTTTTTTTAATTTTTTTAATTTCAATTCTGAGTTTTAATGAGACATTTTTAAAATAGTAGTCGGCGCTTTTTTCCGACATAACAAAAATGTTTTTAAGTAACTTTCTGATTCAGAAGTGTTTTCTAAAAATTTCAACCAAGTTTTTAAAAATTACAAATTTCATTTATATCTCTATTAAGTACGTTTGTTGCTACAGTATTTATTAATTTTAGAATTGTTCATGTTACCATACATTGCAGTATGTTTTGTATTAAGATGCAGTGATTTCATGACTGGGAAATGGATGAGAACTCTCAACCAGAGATTTGATGATAGTAATCACAAGTGGTTCACTCTAAAATTGAGATATTAATCTTTGTCATCTTTAATATACCATTACCAAATATTAAAAAAGTTAACAAGAGGATGTATAGAAGCAAGGAGGAACATAAAATGATACAAAAATAAAAAAAAGTTGGTCTTATCTCATATTGCTGATTTCAGCGTTTTATTTTAAAATAAAAATTGTACAAAATAATTTTTTTTTCTTTTCTGTTTCAAAGCTTCGATGGCATAGATGATTTAACACTGTTCATTAAATACATGACACGACTAAAATTTAAACTGTTTTTCTTCTTTAGAATTTGCTAATATTGTGCAAAAGACTATTATCAGAAGTTCAACGACGTGTTTTAGTTTTTTTTTTTGTGCTTGTGTAAATATGTAGTCATTACAATGTGTATAATCATGTTCTGTAATTTTGAATTCATATTTTCATACATTTAATCAGATATTGTTAGATTTGTTCTCGTGAGGAGCCAAATAAATATTAGAAAACATGTTTTTTTTTTTTAGATTTAAGAGCGAATTAATTACCTATTCACTATTTTATTACTGGTTGTGTTTCGCTCATTTTTAATTGTAAATTTTCAGAAAAGAGAAAATAAAAGTGTACAAATTAACACGTTACACATGGATGGATGGACCAAAAAACAAAACTAGTTTAAGAATCAGATCCACACTAACAAAAGTTTTTAGTAACATACTTAGACAAAATCCTAGTTTACTCACGCGGCAAATAACACACATATATACATGGTGTCCAGTGTTACTATATATTGTTTGCAACGTATAATTTTAATTTCGTAATAAAAAAATAAATTAAATGAAATAAGCATAAAAGTTTGTAGTATTTATTGCATTTCCTCAAAAGTATTCGAAATACGCATGCGCATTCAAGCGACTAAGAAAAAGGTCGAGTTAATCAAGATGACGAAAACAGACTTTATTTTTACGGATTCAAATATTGGCCCTTTAAGAAAAATATACATTACGCTAAATGTAATGATGGGTGAAAGACTATAAGGTATGAATAATTCAATAATTTGAATCTGAGACAGGCAATATTTGCTGCGTGAGTAAATTAGTATTTTATCCTATATTTGAATTCATAGTACAACATCGTGTATACACACACAGCAAAGCAGAAGCTACGAAACAAGTGACAATTGACAATTTCAATTTCGATGTTTTTCGCTAATATTGCAGAGAAATTTTGGTCATGTGAATAGAGTAGCCTTAGATTAGAATTTCTGTAACATTTTTAAGCAAAGTATGTTACGCTTAAAAATATTTTTTTCAATAAGGGTCTTATCGATCTTGGGAAAATACAATTGAGTTATGTTTTCTTGTCGCAGGATCAGGTAAAAAAATTAAATAAATAAAAATAATGAAAAAGAAGTGAGATTTTTACGTAAAATATCTGTGAAATGTTTTTCATTACAAGTTGTTGGAGAGGAAGACTATCCAACCAGAGATGTGTACAGGCTGTACATCTCTGGTTGGATAGTCTTCCTCATTTTTGTTGTGTGTGTGTGTGTCACGTACACTGTACATGATACACACACACACACACACACACACACACACACAACAAAAAATGAAAACACTCATCAACAGAGAACAAATTTAAAGAAAGATATAAAAAATAAATAAAACATCATAAGTCTTTGAAGTTATTTATGGTTGAGGGAGATGTGTTTACATCACGTGACTCATGTGTTAGAAATAATTTTTTGGGATTATTTTTAAAAAAATATTACCATTTTGAAAATTCTGTGTTACTTGTCAATACGATTCTGAAAGTTAAATATTACTATACCCTATCAGAATATTAATCCTGATAAAAAAATATCATAGCCATTATTAGCCAACCAATTTTTACAACAGACATGAAACTTTAACTATAACTTTAAGATCTTTAGGATTTAAATAATGATAGCTAAAACGATAAAATCATTTACCCAAATTGTTTGCTGGAGTTCTAGGAGCAAATTGAGTGGCATGAAAATATATCAGTTTTGGACTAGACTACCTTTATGGGTATTGCCCTAGTCTGAAGTTTATGTGTAGTAATTCCCATTTCTAAAATATACAATCACTAAAACACAGTGTGCATATTGTATGTCTGTGAATCTCTCATACTACTATTACTACTACTACTACTACTACATTTCTTTACACTTGTTTGTCGATATGGGTGTGTGTTGTGCGTAATCATAGTTCAGTCGACTATCATAAATATAAAAATAATATAGGGCATGAACATTGATCACTAAATACAGCATAAGCACCTTTACACTATTTTTTAAAAATAACAAATTATATTTAGTGTAGAAATGAAGCAAAAATATGTATTTTTAAAATAATTTACTCACTCAGTCATTTAGAACAAGCCCGCACTATAACGAAACTAAACGAAAGATTTCAAGTACCTCGATAAAAACCAATGTTTTTTAAATCAAAATCTAAAAGGGATGATTAATCAAAACCGAGTATCTAATATAAAAAAAGTTTGAAGTTATTATTCAATGTTTAAAACGTTTGGATTGCTATTCACTGTGTCGTGTGTAGTGAGATCGCATCTAAAGTATTTTTTGTGGAGATATGTGGGCTATATTTCAATCATGAAAAGAAAGTATTCTACGAGGTTTTATTAAGAGAAAAACAATTGATCTGTTTATTATCAAAATAATTGACTATAACATTGAAACAAAATGAAATATGACACTTAACTTAAAAAAAGATAAAACAACAGACGAAAGTAGATTTTTGTAAAAATAAGGTCAGAGACTTAGAGTGAATAACGACACCACGTTAATAAAAGAATGGGAGGTAAAAAGAAAGAATCATTGTTTTTAGGGCAGTATTTTGCAACATTTAGATTTCTATGGACAAGTAAAGATTCTAAAGTCAATATTTTTGGCTGGGGGAAATGCTTTTCCTTACCTCTAAATTCGTTAGAAATTTACACCAAGAAGGAAGCGAGTATGGCTGGTCCATTATCCCTCCACTAATGAAAGTAGTAGTAGTAGTAGAAACATAATAAATAGCAGGAGGAGTGATACAAGAACACTACTATTATAAAAGTAGTAGTAGTCTTAGTAAATGTAGTAACTAGAGACAGTTACTACAAAGTACTTACTTAGCCTTGCATCTACAACAAAAATAATAATTATTTTATTTTCCTATTACCTACAATTTGAATTTCAGCAAGAAGGAACAACATTATTTTTTAATCACATAAAAAGAAATCGAAAGATAAAATAGACTAAATTATAATTTATAGATTAATTCAATTAATGTATGAAAATAAACACCAACTATTGCAACTCGTAAGAAAAAATAAGTATTAGTGACCAGACCACTGTTAGGAGCCTGTGTGTGTGAGTGATAGATGTCGTAGACATAAAATGAAATAAGTGGTGGTGGTGGGGGGATCGGCTTTGTCTGGGTAACATTGAGTCCATGTCATGTGTACTACGTATCTGTGAGAGCGAGAGAAAATTTTAAGCAAGTTACACATGTCTGAGAATCCTAGATTATTAGAGACCGGACATATAGGCACATAATATTGTGAATTTGACAAAATCAACCTTTTATGTGAGAGAAAAAGGTGGGGGTTAAAGCATATTAATGTCCTGTTTTGCCATTTGAGAAGTTTGAAGGCATGAACTTCACCCTTACAGTACTTTGACCTTAGTCTTCTGTTTCCCCTCAACCACTGGAAGGATTTAAAACCAATGTGTGAGACAACCGAATAGTAGAAAAATAACACTAGCGATGCCAGCTCTATCACAACAACCAAATTACAATCACTGGTGTCGACTTTGCCTTATACGCATACTGAAGCACACATGATCACATAATAGAACGAACCTATACTTACACACAAGATCATAGAAAATAAATACACGTAGCCGAACGTTAGCAGTAGTACAGCAAGTACTGTTGTTACTCTGTTGTTATTTAACACAAATAAGTAGTAATAATAGTTTAGTAATGATAAGATGGGTTTTTTTTCTTCTAAGAAAAAAATAAATTGTAGAATCTGCCGAACAGCGTTATCAGCAAATTGTGATATGTCAAAATAATGTTTTAATGGTCAAATTTCAGTAATGTTTATTGAAAAACTAAGTGACGTATTAACAACTAATTTACACATTTCTCACGCTAAACTTCACTTTTAAACCTATTGAGTTTTGACCGGAGCTTGAGGAGAAAAGTAATAAGTATCGAGAATGTTAACCAGACAAAAAGTATCAAGGGATACACACGTTACACTTTGAAATAAAAGTAGATCTCTTAAGTGTTGGTATCAATTTGGTATGTCTTAAAGCACACAAACTTGATTAAAGTAAAACTAACAAATAGTTAGGAGTAAAAAACGAAAAATTCTCCTACAAATAATTAAAAAAATACTAACACTATTTTTTTTTACAACTTTTTAAAAGATTAACTATAAAAACCACCTTAACAAAATGGAATGATAAAAATTTTTTTAATTCATTACGGAGTTAATAGATCTAAAATGTTTTTAAAAGACGGTATGACAATAAACATTGATTATTCGTCGTAACTTAACTTAAAAGTAGCACAAGCTGTAATTGTATCAAAAACAGCAGGAAACGAGTAAATAAAATCAGCTTTTACTTACTTTGGGAAGGGTAGTAGTGGAAGGATTTTTTATAGCAAACTAATTAAAAATGCACGATTAAGTGTTGAACTGAAAGAAAAAAAGAATCAATATTAATAGAAATAATAATACAAGTTGTAGTAGTAGTAAGTAGCGGCCTACCATTTCATGTGTAGTAGTAATAGTACTATCTTTCTAGTAGTAAGTCTGCTGCTTACACGCCACTCCTACTACACATAGGCTAAAAAAGGTGAATGAGGCTCGGACAGCCGGTAATATTTAACGTTGATTGGTTACATACTTTGTCACATGACTAGCTCCTCTCTCTTTTCAGATTTCAATGCTTCTGATTGGCCAACCCCGTAACTATCACTGGCATTGTTAAATAAGCACTCCTCCCTCTTTTTATTCTTAACCTATCCTCCAATACACCTTCACCTTTTCTCTCTGAGCTCTATATTAACCCAAATCTCACACTGCCTCAGCATTTATAGACTTTATTATTTTCTCACTCTTGATGCTACTTATTTACAAATCTGCCTGCATTTCCTTCAGTATTTCTCTTTAGCGTCACTGACTATGTAATTCTAAGTACACATGCATATGAGCACGTGTGTGTAAAAAATCAGTGGGAATGATTCTCTTTTAGTAAGAGTTCACGGATTTTGCAAGAACATTACGAGGAAGTCATTCACATAGATTAAACGTAAGGAAAGGCCTGTTAAAAACAACGTTCTTCCAAATGAGCCATGCTACTAAGGAACCTATGTGCATGCTACATGAAGTGCAAACCCTGGAAAATGTCTTTGTTTACCATGTAAAAATATTTTTACAAGCTAATAATTACATACCACTACTTAAAGTAGCTTTTTTTTTTTTTTTTTTTTTTTTTTTTTTTTTACTTAACAAGAGAAATGTGTAAATTTTAACTTTATTAATGTTCCATTTTATTCCGTTCCAAGTCCATGATCATTGGCTCAATAAATAAATAAATACTTTTCCGAATTAAAAATTCTGGGATGATTTCTCTGTTAGTGTTAACTTTTCTCATCTCATCTCATCTCATCTCATTTCATCTGTCTGTCTGTCTGTCTCTCTCTCGTAATAATTTGTTTATCTCATCTGTTTCAGAATTATTACAGTTCGACTTAAGTGCGTAACGTTTTTTTTTTAAACGTATTTCTTTCTTTTCGTAGAACATAGGAGTCGTACAGAAAGATCTTGGTTATGAGTGGTTCGCCGCACTGATGGACAGGCATCTAGGTTTTCCTGGTAAATTGTTTTTTTACCGGTCAACCGGTTTTCACTACTTACTATGATGAAGACCTTGATAAAGACTAAAGTACACACACATACACACGTGTGTGTGAAAAGCCACTTAACCGAATAGTTTGCGAATGGAATAATGATTCTTTTCTTTCTTATTTTTTACTCATGTAAATGTAGGTAGATGATTGGTTTGAGTTTGATCTTTCTTTCAATACCCAAACACCGTCATGAACGAACAAATAATGTCTAAAAATAAAATATAAAAATTAGTAAATCTGCTAATATTGTACGTAAGTTTGGCAGGTGTGCATTTTATTTTACCCCACAAACAAATATTAACTTTATTTATTCCAATTGGCAATGTTCCTTACTACCCTAGAAATCTATTAATTAGTATGGTCATAGTGTATACGACGTAAATGCAGTATTTCTTCCGAAAAATAATTCTTTGTATTTAAAATATAGAAAATACATGAATTCTTCTAACACAACCTTAGTACCAATGATCCATAAATTATTAAATCCGTTGAGATAAAAGAGTTCCATGTTTCAATTATAAGATCCAATAAGAAGAAGACCAAACAAACATTCAAGAAAGTGAGAATTCAAGGAGACTTTATTGCCATTCTCTGGATTCTCATAGCCAAAATAAGTGTTGAGAAGAACGGCAGAGCAGAAAAAGACAGAGAATAATAGCTTTCCATGAAATTCTTGAAAACTTTTCCCCCTAAAATGTATAAATTTATTAAACAGAAGAAGACACTATTTGTATTTTTTCTGATTATTTCTTAAAATTATTTGCATAGCAAAATATGTTTTTCTACAGGTTCAGCTAACACAAATATTTTACTATAAAATTCATTTCTTTCACTGCAAACAATTCTTATGTTTTTACTAACATTAAAAAAAAAACGACAGCTATAATGACAACTATTACTGCAAATAACTCTTCAGTTTTAACTGATACAGAATCAAGAAACTAAACAACTTGGTTCTCATTGCCAAAATTAAAATAACTTACTTCCAATACTTTAACTTTATGAAAGCGACACTAATTAAATACAACTCAAGTATTTTTTTAGGAGTGACAAGACTGAAAAAAATCTAGGGAACTTTGTGGCAAAGCGAAAAATGCTTGATTATGATTTATATACATCACAAAGAATAAATAATTACATTTTTGTAAAAACCAGAATTAGGACAAATATAATTACACGAATGATAATAGTGCTCAATTACGACACACACAAGCGAAAAGTAGAAGTGATATTTGAAAAACACTACTACTACTACTACTACTACTACTACTACTAGCAACAATTCTGGCCGTTACCATGTAGACCTAGCTACTGTAATTAATTATTGAGTCAAAATTATTCTACAGCCACAATTTTTTTTCAAAATAGTACTTGTGTTCTTTGCGTTTTAGTGTACTTACATACAGTGATTAAAACTTTTGACAGAAGACATAATATTAAACCTTTGATACTGGCGGGAAACACTTTAAAATGGAATATTTTGGTCCTAATTAGAGCTAATTAAAGGGAGTACAACCCAACCCATGTTTTCTTATGTAAATTTTATATTGTTTCCAGGTTGAGTTTCTCAGAAAAGAGTTTGGTTCTGTCAGGTTTAGCAACACCCACTTGTTAAACTTGTTCGGCACACATGCGCCACACCTTAAAAATAGTTAGCTTCTATCTAAAAACCGAAAGGTCTAGGTGACCATTTCAGGCTCACCTAAAACAAGAAAAATGTTGATTTCACAGCAGATTTGTACTATTGACAATAATATTTATAATATAATATAATCAACTCATTTTATGAGATACAGCGGAAAATATAAATGAACAATAAGTAAGTAATAATTATATAAAGAGTAAAGTCATCTTCACTTATATAATTCTCCCTTTGTATAAGAAATTAAGGTACGGAACGGGTCTAATTGTTTTCTATGATCTATGAAAAACTTGTGGATCAGTTAAGTTTGGTTAATATTACTTTGATCTAAGTGATGGTAATTTCAATGAAGGTTACTCACTCATAACGGGTTCTTCATTCTGAATTAAAGGTTCATTGTCATTAACTTGAATAAATGTTGTGGGAACATTTTAAGGATTCTTTATTGGCATTTATAGGAAATGTTGGAGATGATGCTAAGTCTCTCGGTTGACGCACGTCCATTTTGATGCCTAAAACTTAATTTACACGATAATTTATTTTTTTAATTGTTTCTGGCAAGTGTAGGCCTCGGATTTTGTAGCAAATTTGGTAAATATGTTCCAACGGGAAAAAGAGTTGTTCATGTAGCATTGATTGAGATTTGCAATCGAAATATTAGGAAGTTTCAGTGTTGATCGTGAAGATGGTTGCATTTCAAGGCTTGCTTAACAAACTTCCAAATAACACCAGTGTATCTTTCAACGTGACCATTTCCAGAGGTATGTTACTTTACTTGACTTCATTTCCTTAGATAAAATGGTATTTCTGTTTATAACTAGAAAATCCTCATTAAGCAAATAGTTGATTAAGTCATTTTATATCTGTTAATGTGTTGACATGGAAAGACAAAGGAAATTGAGAATATTCATTTATAACTGTAAATATATAAATGTTACGAGAGTCGGACAATAATGGACCTTTAATTTCAAGGCTTACGCATTGATTGAGTAGTTTTAGTTAGAGTCCCATCATCAATCAAGGTGAACATTTTTTTTATGTTTAGCATAGATCCTGCGCATGAGCTCTTTACCTCTTCTCTGGAAAATAAAAAAAAACTTTTAGCTCATAGATAATGAAGTATTCGATTGACCCCCGACTAACACAGTTCTTGATGAAGATCAATTTTTATTGATAATGGAACATCTTATTCTACAGGTCGGCACTTGATTGAATAACTGAAGTTAGACAGTTCAACTTGCCATTCTTGAATTTTACTATTTTTAATTTTGGTGCGTTTTTTTTTATTATCAACCATGAAACCCACTAAGCGTCTGTTATTAAAGCAAAATGTTGCCATATATGAAAATGATTTCACATCCAAACAGCCTTAATGATTGCTATTACCACTTTTTTTTAACCCAAGGAGAGTGTAATTCCCTTCCCTGTTAAGCACGAGACATGAACGCTACTGGTCTTTACTCAAATATGTTACGTAGTGTTTTGAACAAATCCTGGAAACAGCAACTGTACGATCACTTACCTCTCATTTCACAAACCATCCAAGTAAAACGAGAAAGACATGCTTGGCACTGCTGGAGAAGCAAGAACGAACTCATAAGCGACGTTCTCTAATAGACTCCAACACATGGACACAATAGTATTGGCCGACCGAACTTACATTCATCAGCACTGTGTGGGTACCGTATGCTGTTTAGAGGATTTTCCAAGTGCAATGACCGATAGGAGCAAATGGGGAGAGAGAGTCAAGGGAATCTATGCTATCAGCACGCTTTGATGAGGATCATGAAATTTAGTCCGTATTTAACAACGAAAGAAAGAATATTCACATTAGTACTATGTGATGTCGCAATATCCACTTGTTTCTTCAGAGTTGAATGCCTCGACTAATATAGACTAATGGTTGTTAAATTTGGTATTCATTTACATATTGATATGCAAACATACTGGTGTGGGGGTTTAAGGGGTCAAATAAGAACAAAGCGACGGGTAACAAATGTAGAAAAATGTATTAACAGAAAGTAGACAAATACAATAAAGATAAGTGGAAAATACGTCCGACAATAGAGTTATTGGCTTGCTCGCATTGGCTTACCTGCCAAGCCACAATTATCCCTGTTACTTATAGTAACCTGTCGGCGCATTCCATTAGTCTTATAGGGTGAATCACCAATATCACACCCCTCCTAAGATTTCACTCCACAGGAGTCTTAATACATACTAATAGTTCTTGTCGAATAATTTAAAAGTCGTAGTCTTTTTATATCAGAGCCAATTACCCAATAGCCACCCAGAAACCAAGAATATTGATAACAGGTACTGATGATGTTTTTGTGGCATTTAGTGTTAGGTTCTTCATTTTTTGTCATTTCTATGAATTTTTGCACATCTCTGATAATAAATACGAATGTCAGCGTGTCACATTTTTTCAACTTTACACCTAGAGGCTGTAAGCTAAAATATCATACCATTTTGGAATCAGGTCAACTTCGTGAGCAAATTAAAAATATTCCGAACCGAATCCGGATCATAATCCTGAAATTTTGGATTTCCAGATTTTACTTACTGATATTATTTTCGGCGATTTTCTTACGTGAGTTTTTGCGACGAATTTCTGCGATAAAATTTTTTATAACTTATAAATAAATTTATCAATAATCAACCGAGCGGCTTCCGTAGGAGCTAGCTTAATTGCCACCACAATAGGACGGCTTTTAAAAATAGTTACTATTATGTTCTACTTTTCTTTCCTCCGGGTTTTCTATAACAAATTTACCATTTCCTACACACCATTAGTCACACTTCTGTGTTATTTCAAAATCGAAATAACTTCCCGTAAGAACCGAAAGCCGTGTGCTTTTTTCAGATACGTCAAGGGAATTTGATGAAAAAGATATCGAGACTGAATTTTGAAATTTAAAAAATAATAAATAAATAAAGACATGTGCCTAGCTGGGTAACTTATATAGAAAAAAAGGGCATGTTGTCTAAACTTCGTTAAGACTCGCTACTACTAATTCTTGATACTTTTGATCAGCATTTTTTGATAAAACATAGGAGTGACTAAATGAATCTCCCTTCATGAGACTTTATTGTTTCCTAAACTAAAAATTCATTACAAGAGTAAGATTTGAAGATGTCGAAGACATTAAAATAAATAAAACGACAGCTTCACACTATATAAAAAACAAGAGGTTCAAAAGTGCCTCAGCCAATGGAAAACTCATTGGAATAATTGTGTTTAATGCCAAAGGGACTATTTTAAAGAAAATGAATGTTTTATTCATTGTTCATTTCTGTCTTTATAAACACTATTTCAGTCGTTTTGACCACACCTCATACACACTTCAATTCATAGGTAGAATAAAAACATTCTAACTAATTTGTTTATTTATGTCCTTTATACATGGAAACGGATAATCACCAATCTCAGTAAACTGATTTATGATCTGCAAATAGTCAATGCTTATTCACTTTCTAGATCTCTAAGTAAATCCCTTTACTATAAATAGTGCTAATGTCTAAATACTCATGAATATCATTATATATTTTTCTGATTAGTTTCTTCATGTCACATTTTTAGCCATGTTCTTACGGTCAGAAACAGACAGTAAGCAATCTTTAAATAACAAGTTAACATCCGAAGAACAAATCGTCTAAACGTGATAAACCGCAAAAGAATGATAAAGAAAGCAGTCAACAATGATTAAAAAGTGTTTAAAAAAGTATAATAATCTTATTATAATGGAGATTGTGTGTTTTTCTGTCTGTAACCGAAACTATATTCCTACTCAAGTCACAATTCTCTTAGTTATTGACATCACATTCTCCATGATTTTATTTTTATCTAAACCTCAATTATTAATAAAATTGTCTTACATTATTAATACTGTTAACTATGTCTACATACTGACAACATGCAATTATATTTATATATACAACAAAATAGCGGTTTACAGTGTGAACGGGAAAGGCTAATTTGCATATTAAATATTAAAAAATCGAATTTAATAAATATGTGCTTAGTATTATTGATTTCTAACTGTTTGGTTTTATTTAATGTATATTCTCTTTCAATGAATCTTAAATGAAATCCATTAACAAGATAAAATAACTGTAATTTTATCTTTACTTCCTCTTTTAACTAATACTTAAATTAGAAAAATAACAATGAACGACGAGAGTGATGGAAGAGTAAGTTTCAGTTGTTCCATTTTTTATTATACTCCCTCTGTTTCAAATATCTTTTATTATACTCCCTCTGTTTCAAATCTTTTATCTGTATTCTTATTTAGTTTCATTAGCCTTTCTAATTTAATACAATATTTTATTACATTAAAACTTAAGTACTTGTACCCGTAGGGTGCATATATTTGCTAGTAATAATAATAATAATAATAATAATAATAAATAATAATAATAAACAACTTTATATCAGATTTTCATAACAAATAAAGAGTGTTGTCATCTAGTTTTCAATCATTGCCACTTCGGGTACACATACACATGCACACACATAGAGAGATTCAGATTTTAAATCAATTCAAATCATTAGACGGGAATAAAGCTAAGTTTTAAAATACTTCAATTGAAAGTATCTCTATTAAGCTTATAAGGTGATCGATTGCATAAGGACTGAGAGGTATTGTGCTTCTTACAAGTTAATCTAGCAGAAGGTTGTCTTGTTTCATATGAAACCAAAAGGCTGCTTCGTAAAGTCAGCAGTTCAAATGTTCTACTTGAAAAATCCGTGATTGCTATCTACGATAAAAATGTATATTTGAACTTCTAGTACTCGTCTGGGTGGGGGGTTTTTTTTATAAGAAAAGGAAATTCTGCTCTATTTTGAAAACGTTTTCAAAAGTTATGAAAATAAATTGAATAAATCACCGATTGATATTGAAAATCATAATTCAAAACCAACATTCTCGACTTTCCATTCGACTGAACAACAAAATCAAACATTTCTTCATTCATTATAATTAATTGTAAATTCTTTGATTATGTAAATGATATGACGAATAAAAAAGAAGCGATATGACCTGCATTTAACGAGACTACAGAACTTGCATAGAACAAATGATTAAATATAATAACTTTTTGAAAGATCAGTGATTTATCCCTTATTTTACATTCTTTTTTCATGGATTTATAATTATTATATTTGAAGAGGCCGGTCTAGCTCGGTTGGTAAAGCACCCGCCTCGGAACCACAAGGTTCCGGTTTCGATATCGGCCCTTGCCAACTCAGCGCATGAGCAGCATAGATTGGATCTATGCGGTAAAGTGGGAAGCTGATGGTAGGTATAGCATTCCACCTGAGGCACAAAAACAAAAAATCTCTCTGGTCTAGCACTAGTGAAAAGGGGATAGATTCCCTCGTTGTCTGGCTGATACTGACAATAGGCTACTCTGTTTACTTTTTTTACTTTTTATTTTTTACTTTTTTTTTACATTTGAATCCAATAGATGTTAATTTATTTTGATAACACGCATGCGCGTACGCATGGACTCATACATACATTCATACACTCACACATGTTGCTGAAATGCTTCTACAGCAGTGCTACAATAAGACTTTTGTCAGATGAAACATGATTACCATTAAACCAAGGCGCTCTTGTAATATCTCACAATACCACCAGACTTTGTCAGTTAAAAGGCTCAATCGTGTGGCTTGCCGCATCCAAACGGATTCTGGAGAGTTCTATTATATTTATTCAATTGCGTGTTTCGTTATTGCGTAAAATATTAACTATCAAAAATATGCCACATATGAATAGACATGATGAAACCCTAATGAGCTCGAATGTTTTGGATACTTTTTAAACTTTTAAAGTAGGAATTTATATTTTTAAAAAGTTTAACAAAGGTCAGTTTTCGATACGAAGGTTTGTAAAGGTTCATTACTTTTTCTCATTGTAGATATTCAAAAAACGTGTATTAAATATTAATTTATTTAATAAGCTTATTAACGATTTCTAATTCCATTAATTCTTTATTATTCAATGTACCAATTTTTTCTCATGTATCAAAATATGAGTGATTTTCAAGATTCTGAATTCAAATCCTCCTGAGGTTCGTTTGTTGAAAGGTAGAAGAACAACAGTGCTGTTAGAATAGTTTTTATATCGGTAAAATCCATTTGACCTAAAATGAATATTTTTCGTTGCCTATTTAGCGTATGCATAGCACAGGGATCTGTGTGGTAAAGGTAGGTGTGGCGCTCCACCCCAGACGCCAAAACCATCTCCTTGGTCTAGCGCTATTGAAAAAGGGATAGACTCCCTCGCAGTCTGGCTGATACCGACTTTAGGCTGCCCCGTCGACTTTACTTACTTATTTATACACACTATTGTCATCCTGATTGATTAATTTTAATGGCTTGTCAACCTGTTTAGGGTTATTTTATGCCTAGTGTTAAGGAATCGCGTTCATTGCACGTTCATATTTCCATTTTTTAAAAAGTTTTTTTTCACACAGTCTTATCACCCTGGAGGATTGGACCCTAACTGGTACTACCACTTCAGGTCAGAGTGAACCAGGGAGTAACGACAATGAAAGGTACTCTACACCCAACAAATCTCCAGAATTGGAGCCACAGTATCAGATACAGTTTCGTGTCATACCCAGGACACCCTCATGAAGAAGGTATACAGTCAGTGTATTCTAAGCCCTGAAGACAGAGTTTGATTGTCATCCTGTATTCATGATATGTTTAAGACGTTAATTATTATTAGTATTGTTATTTTATAAATCCATACAACTAAATTCGTGCACAGGGACAAGATTGGACTGTCGGAACCGAGGAAAAACACTTTTGAGCCAATGAGTCTATGGGATGATACCGCTGGCATATAATCTAATTAATTTCTCTAGTTTCAATACTATTATGTGATACTGAACAACCTACGGGACTCTACATTAGCATGTAATTTTATGTTGGAAGGTATGAACTGTATAATCAAATTAAGGATGTTCAAACTTACAAGTCTTGTAATAAAGTTTTCAACTTATTAATCTGTTATTACTTTCCATGTAGTCTGTGTTATTTTGTTTGTTATTTGATTAAATAGTCTAGCTGTAAAAAAAAAAAGATGCTAGATATTGACATAATTTTATTTTTTCTTGTATGGGAGGCGGGTGGTCTAATGGTGAGTGTCGTAGGAAATGGACTCGTCGACCAGAGTTCAAATCCTGGACGAAGCCACAGTTCACATAGCGCTAATACCCCTGGGAAAGGTATGAATGCAACTATTCTTCCTCCAGCTATGGGTAAATAGTAGGACAGACTGGGTTCTTTAACCTTGGTTAGGCAACCAGTCTAGGAGAAGGAAAACTCTGAATTCAAACCTCTTAAATCTCCGCTTGGGGTGGTCACTACTTGAATAGGCCTACTTAGTGATCTTTTTTAATTTGATGCTGGTATATTGAAACAGTGTAAAAGATAAACATTGATGATCTCACTATTGAAAATATTGTTCTTGTTTCACTTTCTAATCAGAAGTTTGATTTTATTTTTATTCTTTTTTATTTGCTTTCAAATTCTGATTTAATGGAAATTTTTCATCTATTCAGTTTTGTGAAGTGGTGCTAATTTTACAATCTGCAAGATTGTCATATCGCATCTTGATTTCTTTGTTTTGAAATTCAATAATAACATTGTTATTATAATTATCTTCGATTAAGTTGAGGAGCTTTTTAAGAATAAGTTTATAAAGCATAAGACAATATAAGCATGTCAAATGCGTGCTGACGTAACATTTCACAAGAACAACTCACATTTTCTTGCAGTTTTATATTGATGGTTACCAATTTTCTTGCGCAACAATGAAACCTACCTTCAATATTAAAACTTAGAAAAAGCATATATATATATATATATATATAATATATATATATATATATATATATATGCTCTGATGATGATTTTTTATAAATCGAAATATTGTTCAATATTAGCTATGAAAATGATATAAAATATATTCATTTTAACAACATTGTGTTTTCATACCCTTTTATCTATATATTATATATATATATATATATATATATATATAGTGATGCTGATAGCTTTTTGATTCATATTTGCTTTGAATGAGTCCCCGGTAAAATTTATGGGTCCCTACTAAAGGCGTCTAAGTCCTACCTTGTAACCTATCCTGTGTAATTCGTTTCTAAGAAACTATTGAAATGTATTTACAGTTAGCTTGAAATGGTAAGGGAAGAAAAAAGAAAAACAATGGGACGCATGGATACGATTATACAGCGACCTTTTAGATTTTTGTGCGTCAGGGACGCAGGGCGCGTACCTATCAGCATCTCTCTCTCTCTCATATATATATATATATATATATATATATATATATATATAGCGTTTGCAATAAAAAATACATGAAATATTTTCTCAAAAATATTTGTTGTAGTTTTTCTCATCAATTCAGTTATGCATCTTTCCATTTGGTCTTGTTTACTTTGTGATTTGTTTTCGCCATTACCATGCTGCTGCTGCTGCTGCTTTACCAATGAATATTCGATTTTATCAGATCTTGATTTTGCATCTATTTACTTTGAGCTCAAATAGGAAACAAAAGTTATTTTCAAACATTTCTGCTGAGTGTTATTTTGAATGAACATCGAAATATTAATCAGCTAGATTTATAGTCAGATTAATTGGACAACCCACATGTGTGATTTTTGGTGTGGCCTTCACCGTCAATATTAGACCTTATTGAAAATTATGAAATAAATAAATAAATAAACGATAACCATAACAACAAAAATGAAACCTCTTCTTCAATGCTGGGTGTTTGGTGAAAGTAATGTCTTTGAGAAAAACGATGAACTCTAAAACCTCCGCTCATATCTGTGTATACCGATTATTTTTCCATTTCGAATTAAACTCGGCTGGTGAAAGTCCTGTGCAGATGATTTTGAGCAGGTTGCAATAATCGGTATTTAGCAACAGACAGTACACGGAGAGAGTCAGTCAGTAGAGTTAAATGGCCACTGGTTATGGCGCACTGACAAATGATATTAGGGTCAAAATAAGCACACCCTATTGAAATTCTCCCCATTTTTTTTAGGCTGGCTACCAACTGTCTTGAAACTTCTCACTACTATAAGGCACGATCGATTAAAAAAGAAAGGTAGGCGGAAGTCTGAGAGAGTGGGCGAATGACAGACATGAGAGAGAGAGAGAGAGAGAGAGAGAGAGAGAGAGAGAGAGAGAGAGAGAGAGAGAGAGAGGAGGGGGGGAAGGGGGAAAGAGGGAAGAAATGACGAAATCAGTGACATCCAGACGAAAACTAAAATTGAGAGAAAAATGGATTGGTTGTTGTTGGAGATTCCCTTTACAAGAATAATGTGAGAGCGTTTGTATGACGACGACCTGGGTAGTAAGAGTGAGAGAATATGTACGTGACGTTAATTTAGTGTCTATTATTTATCTCTCTGATCAATTGATTTCAGAGTTGAAAGAATATTTAAAGAAAGAAAATACTCGATTCTTGCGATTCCTTTAATAGTGAACGTAGGTTAACCAAAAATAAGTTACTCAATGGTACATGTATAATAAAATAATTTAATTTCTTTTTACAAAAAGTTTTTTATGTGTGCGCAAAGAATCAGAGTGTATGTATTTATTTACACTAGAAAAGGCGAATAAGTCAGTAATGTGAATTGTGAGAGTGAGAAAAAGACAAGTGTTTGTGTGAGCATGCAAAAATGGATGTGTGCGCGCATGCGCGATACTATCTGAAAGTGCGACAGTGTCAGTCTAGCAGAGTCCATGAAAATACGTGAAATATCTTAATATACATCCTCCTTTTTCATACGCAAATACTCTCACACACATTTTATTTTTATGTGATGTTATTGTACGCAACTTTACGCTTTACTCTTTTACTCTTACGCTTGTGTGTTAGCCGGTCTGCATCAAAGGAATAAAATAAGAGAAATAAAGAAAAAGTGAAAGAAGGAAGAATGAATGAAAACATACACAAAGAGATTGAAAGAAAAATAAGCCACGACCCACTCCTGAAATCCCTCTAAAAATCAACAAACACAACAAGATAAACAGCAAAACCGAAATTGTACAAGAGAGGTTGAGAGAGGTGTAAAGTCAGACCGAATTCTGGAAAAATTGTTCAAATGAATAAGTAAATGCCATTGGTATGGGGTATGCAATGGAGACGACTATGAAAAAGTAAGATTAAACGAAACTATTAGAGATAGGAGCAATGAAAACACACACAAACACACACACACACACACACACACATATATATATATATATATATATATATATATATATGTATGTGTTGTGTGTGTGTGTGTGTGTGTGTGTGTGTATGTGTATTGCAGGTTGATAGCTAAATTATAGCAACATTGAAGAGGATGATATAACGTTAGTGAAAGAAGAAATGCAAAAGATGTCAATTTTATGAGTAGATACAAGTAAGAAAATAATCAGATATGTTAACTGAGAGAGAAGGACATATCAACTGAAAGAAAGTGAAGGAGATGGTTGTAGAGAGGTAAGAGGGTGGAGAGCTAAATAAATCTCTCCTTTTCTTTCTTAATATTTCTCTTTACGTCCTGCTACCCTCCTCACACTTCACCCTTTTCTCTGTCTCTTTCGCTTACATGTAGAACCAACCAATGGCTGCTGCTCTATGTAGGCCAACTTCTGTAAATGGTAACCTTGTGAAATATTTTTGTAAGCAGTTACTATGCGAGAGAACCAAGGTTTGTTCATGGAATATGAGAGTCAGTGAAGCTCTCTGGGTTGAGTGACTGAATGTTAATGTCTGTCTGTCTGTCTGTCTGTCGCTGTGTGTGTGTGTGTATGTGTGTGTGTGTGTGTGTGCATGTATGTGTATGATGTTCGTGTATAGTATGAGAGAAACAACAATTCTGTATGTGATATTTGTTTTTTTAAAAATATTTTTATGTGTATGTGTGTGTGTTACAGTCCACATTGTACAAGAAACATAGAAATAGTAAGCGTTGTACTCTTTTATGTCTATGAAAGACATCAACTTTCTCTGTAATGTGGTGTGTGTGAAAAAAAAAAAAAAAAGAAAAAAAAAGGGAGGGACTAATCTATTGTTTCGACAATATACTAAATCTTGGCATGCAATGAAACACTCTGTCTAATGAGTGCGTGTGAGTGTGATATTATGTACTGCGTACACACAACTGCATGTGTCTGAGAAAATAAAACTGTTTATTTTAATTTGTGCATGAGGTGCACTTTTTTTTTTTTTTTTACTAGACTTCAGTATTTAGTTCAGGAGACTCCATGTGTGTGTGTGTGTGTGTGTGTGTGTGTGAGAGAGAGAGAGAGAGAGAGAGAGAGAGAGAGAGAGAGAGAGAGAGAGAGAGAGAGAGAGAGAGAGAGAGAGTGTGTGTGTGTGTGTGTGTGTGTGCAACTTGGGAAAGGAAAGTGTAAGTATTTCTCTACTAATGCGTACACTATTTAGTTAAAGATTTTCATATGCATTATTTTTGGGGTAAAGTAATGAATGGTAGACAATGACTATGCTTTTTTTTCTGCGTGTGTATGTATGGCAGAAAAGCTAAAGGCACGATGTAAGTATGTGTATGACGTAAAAAATGCATACGTGTAGGAGTGTAAAACTTATCTAATTTTTTCTTTGTTGTATATTTTTAAATAAAGTTGGCTTTGTATATGTGTGTATATGTGTGTGTTTAAAATACGCGCACATAATACGCATGCACAAAAATGAAAAATGCCTTTTCTCGTTAGTTTTTTTGTTTTTATTCTTATAAATACATGTAATTATTATTCCAAGTCTATGTAAGTGTTTTATTGTTTGAGTGTATTTTTTCTTTTTACAATAACACACACACACACACACACACACACACACACACACACACACACACACACACGATCACTTATGCGTTTTTTTTTCTGGTAAAATAGCATAGTGTCTCCGGGTATTAAAAAGCAAACTTAAAAAAAAAAGTCTCATTTGTATGTATGCATAATGACTGATTTATCAACTTAATCGTCAAAAGTTTGCGTTTACATACATGTGTGTGTGTGTGTGTGTGTGTGTGTGAGAGAGAGAGAGAGAGAGAGAGAGAGAGAGAGAGAGAGAGAGAGAGAGAGAGAGAGAGATACGCATTTACATCTACTACTACAAATCCTACTACTGCCATTTCAATTACCACATACAAGTTTAGGGCCACACTTTTCTCACATTTCATAAATACACTCAACACGTCACAGGCCAGGGAACTAGTCTTGAAATGGGAACAGTCAGTATATGAATAGGCACGAGTATTATTCTCACAATCACCTTTTTTCCACAATACCATTTATTTTTTATATTTTTCAAATACAAGCCACTTTCAGTTGTTATTTTTCTCATCATCATCATCATCATCATCATTATTATTATTAGTAGTAGTAGTGATAGTAGTAAGGATAGTAGTAGTAGTTGTAGTAATTAATAAATTACTTTAAAAAATTCTTTTTAGTAAATGCATCAAGATTTAGGGTATTAAATGTATTAAAATAAAATAACTTAAGAAGAAAGTTAAATTTCATTACCGGACTCAATTTTTCCGTATCTTTATTTTTACCCTGATGAAAATTTAAAAAAATTGGCATACTTCCTTGTTTTTTGTTTTTTTGTTTGTTTTTCGTTTTGTCTTGTTTAAAGTGTAAAAAAAAAAAAAGTACAGTAGACTATAAAATTTTATTCTCCACCCACTGAGTACGTCTTTAGTACTTTTGTATTGTATTGAACTGAACTCTAAATTTTCTTCTTTTTTAAATTTTATTATTATCTGCAGGTTGCAGTGTATACTATAAAACATACGACGAAGTACAGAGATTTTTGGTGGGTTTTTTTTTGCGTATGGAATGTCACACAAACAACCCCGTGTGAGCTTATGCACGCGAGCGCACGCATGTGTGTATGTATGTGTGTTTGTGTGTGCGTGCGTTTTACTTCACTCGATGCAAGACCACTTTGCGCATATCTGTGCAAGGAAGACGTGATCTGAGGTACTCTGTACTTACACACGTTTATAAAAATGCGTCTGTTCAGACAATAAATTGTTGTTCTCTTTTTAATTTTTTAATAGATATTGTGTATTGCATTTGTACTACTCTTCTTGTTAAATCTTTTTCTTCGTATGTCTATTTATTTAAGTTTCTATAATGTGAGTAATACTGTGTATGTAAGAGTGAATGCAAAGAGCTAGGGTCGTTAACTGTGTGGACAATTCTGGGAAAACTGTCCACTTTTAAAAACATAGACTTTCAAGCAGAGAGAGAGAGAGAGAGAGAGAGAGAGAGAGAGAGAGAGAGAGAGAGAGAGAGAGAGAGAGAGAGAGAGAGAGAGAGAGTATTATAGCCCTGGTTAAAGAAAAAAGAAAGTAAAATAAAAAAAAAAACACGGGGGTGAGGTGGTTGTGGTCACGTATGTTATTGACTTTGTTCGTGTGACTGAACTTACCTACTACTTTGTGCAGTTTAACAAAGACTAAAGTTTTGAACAAAAGATCAAGATATTCTCACAATCAAAGAATAAAGAAAGAATATGGAAATGCGTATCTTAAGAAGTATCATACGTATGAATTTCTTCGCACGGTAGTATTACTGTGAAAGACGTGCGTGTAAGGCTGTAGGCACGCACACACACACACAAAAACGTCACGTACGGGTATAAAGTGTGCGTAAATTAAAAAAAAACAACAAAAAAACTACTAGTAGTCTAGACGTAAATGTGTACACACGTGTCTTATCAACGATTAACGTCGTTTTAGATTTTATGGATATGCCTGAATGGAATGCAGATGTTTGTGTGCGTGTGTGTAGAGGTATGTATACAAATACATAGGTGAATTCATGTATGTTTGTGTGTGCATATACTTGTGGTGAAGATGAGTGATTATGTGCGTGTGAGGACGCGCGCACGAAAGTTTAGTAAACGCTGTATTTCTTTTGCAAGGTCGTTTAAAATATTCAGGGACCCGGGCTTAAAGAGCTGCTTACTGACTGGACCACTGCCTGAAACGAGAGTGAAGCACACCCGCAGACAGATTGCGAAATTAACGTTGAGTGGAATTGAGTTGCAGACGACTCACGTTTAAACAGGCCAACACTCTGTCGGGAAACAACACACACACACACACACACACACACACACACACACACACACACACACACACACACACTTAAGTAGTGCAAACGGAATCCTTACGAAACCTTTTCGGTATAGTGTAGTGAGTTTGCCCTCTCGCAATCGGCGTTTAACTTTTTGTAAAAATGTACAGAATTTCTAGCACTTATATGCACTTTTTTTACTTACTTCTAAGCAAGTCAACAACTAGAATACTTTTTTCACCAATGAATGCATATGCTCGTTGATTAATCAATCAAGAATTTTTTAATAAACATTTTTAATTGCAAAATATGATATCGTAAAAGTACACATGGAAGGAGTAAGAAACTGAAAGTAAGAAAAGCTTCATTAAAATCAACAGTTAAACTTATTTTATCAGTAGAGAATTAACTAACTATGACATTTTTATCCAAAGGCTAAGGTGAGGTAGCTGGCTAAATGTCTTTACAGGATGAGTCATGTTGTCACATCTCTTAATTTGTAAAGGCATGGCAACCGAGAAAGACATTTTGCGTACACACACACACACACACACACACACACACACACACACACTTGAAAAGTTATAAATAATAAGTTCATGAAATAAAACGATGATGATTACCAATCAAACAAATATTATTTATTTGTTGGATAAATGTTATATAGAACCGGCATTTTGATCAAGTATCTTCTTGCTTATTAATTATTCTTAGCTTGTAATATTGGGCCTGTTTTATGAGCTCACTCATAGAATACAGAAGGTACTTCGACAAGATAATACCGCAAATTTTTATCGTATACACATTTATGAAGAAAAAAGCGAATAAAAAAGCAAGTGGGAAATAGCAAATTTCTCTTCATTTTTTCCCCTTTTTTTAACTTATTGAAAAATATTGCATAATTATAAATTAATGAATAGTTTCTACAAGTCAAATTTTCTTGAATCATCTGGATTGTTGATATAGTCTATTTATAACTATCTTCTATAGATATATAAAGAGCAGTTGTGTGTATGTATGTCCGGAGAAAACTACGAAAAATAAAACAATTATCGACAATGGAAATATATGACACGTTCACTATCACCAGAGCTTGCTTTTTGTGCAAAATAATGAAGATTTTATTTATATCTGGGAAGGTATTTAAAGATTAAGATTAGAATAGTAAGAAAAGGTAAATTGTTTGGTTGCGTTCGTGATTAAAACATAAATCAATTATGTAAGACCAAAACAGTCAACGGAGGTGCGAGACTAACTTTTTATTATACTCCTCTACCCAGGCAACGCCGGGTAGCCGATTCTAGTTTTAAATGAAGAGACAGAGACAGAGACAGAGAGAATGTGTGTGTGTGTGTGTGTGTGTGTCAAGCACGGTCACTCAGATCCTTGAAATAAAGTCTGAAGCCCTTGGGGCCTCAATTACAAAATTGCAATTCTTTATAATGTCAAATGAAGTATCTTTTTGAAGTAGTCAATATATTAAAATATAAGTAACAAGGTTTACACGGAATGAATGTTCTATGTAAATAATCTTTTTCAAAAACCTAAATATGCCTAAAAACACTAAGATAAATTCACTTTAGAAATACAATAAATTGAATATTATTTAAAAACTATCGAGTTCGATGGCAAGTAAGTAATGTTTTTCCCAAATGACTAAAAGGATATTCCCTCGAGTTTTATATGTGAAGTTGAGGTGTCTAGTTGGTTAATATTTACCTAGATTTCGTAGAATACACGTAAAAAACAAACGCTTTCACAGGACAATGTAACAACACAAGCATTACTTAGAAAAAAAAGAAAAAGAAAAAAACAACAAAAAAAAACACAACAGGCAGTAAATTTACGAGTTTAAATGTCATGTAAGAAAAATGTCTTATGTCGACTCACTACCGATGATGTATATTGTTGCAAAACGTATCCATGTAACTAACTAGGAAGAAATAAATAACTTGGAAGAAAGAGGAAGGAATAAGGCATAATTGAACCAAGTTCAGTGTGTCGTCAGCAGGTCATTTCCACTAAATGTGCTTAGAAGAAAGTCAATAACACGTAAAAAAAAAGCATTTCCTGTCTGACATAAGATGTTATATTAAAAAAATATCTAAAAAATCTGTAATTGGCATTATATTCTGACTATGCAAAAAGCATATTCCACTCTCTGAGACAGATCTGAAAAAAGTCTTTTACTTGATACTTTTAATTCTGAAAACCTTAATAATATCCTTTTTTGAAAACTTTACCATTTTGTGTTGATCTTCTTTAAGTAACACAATATTTTCAAATTCTAAGTTAGGCTGGTCATACTGCTGTTTCCATGGCACTAATGAAACGCTTAATACTATCAGTTAACGGTCAAATTATGCTGAAAGTACCAGTTCCCGCTTGATCACCGAAGTTAAGTAGTATCGAACCTGTTCAATACTTAGTTGGGTGACCAGTTAAATAACAGCAGCTACCGTAAGCAACCGGAGTCCTTTATCAAAATAACTTGATTCGGCATTAAATGACCCGAAAAGGGTTGATATGCCGTAAAACAAGCAGCCAACTAAAAGATCTGAGTTTGTGTCATTGAAAAATATCCTTACAAGAAAATCATTTTCAGGAAAAAGTCCCCTTTTTTGGGTAAGAAAGATGGCTGTCTGCCTTTTTTTTCGTAAAAAATCAAAAGCATTTTGGTAGCGTGTAAAATCTCTAGCTTTTCACATTTGAAAACTGAATTTAACTAGTATGATCTGTCTATATTCGGTTGTGGGTTTAGGCGATCAGGTTCTAATTGTGAAGGAAGAGAACAAGTTCTTCATACGGTGTGATTTTACCTTTTCTTATGTTTCATTTTTAAATACTGAATATAAGGAGATATATTTCTTTCTGTTCATTCTGAATACTTTTCACTTTTTGTTCATTATACATGTCAACATTTAGAACTTTTAATTATAGAATTCACTTTTCGCTTTAATGTTCTCCGAATGGGCGTTAAAAGTTGATATTCGCTGTTCGTTAATCACAAACCATTATCTTTAATTCATTGTTTCACTTTAGTAGATGAATTTTCCAATACATTTAACAGTGTTAATAAGTTTTAATATTGACAAAGGACACACATCGTCTATGCTTTTCATTGAAACTAAAAACATGAAAGCTGAATTTCATTCAACACTTCTATATCAATCTCTGATTTCATTTTGTCTTACTTTTTTTCAACTGTCTCTGACCATCTGAGCAATATATAATTTCTAATCTGGATATTGCTTGATATTCTTTTTTTTATTTCCATCAGTGACAAACTATTTTGGGATTTGGAAAAGTTACGTCTTTAGTCTTAATAGATGACTGGATGTATTTTCAGACCTGTGAATCATGTTAGTCTACAAAGATCCCTCAATTTCTTACAGGAATTAAGTAAATTCAGTGTTAAAGCAGATTTCATAGTGTGATGTCTTTGTTTGACAATAATATAGAATGAATCCCAAATCAGTTTATAAACATTTCCAATGATTACCAACCTTTGTTTCTTTTGTGGGCTTTTAAACTTCCTACCAGCTTATTGGTCTTAATGATATCTCTCATCAGGATTAATATGGCTTCTAGTTCCGGGAACAGGTGAATTACTGAACTTAAACTGGAATGGCAACGGACGGAAAGGTGTGAAGGAATGTTTCCTGCTCAGTTATGAGCAGTTTAGCATGTTTAGAAAGGGTAAAGTCATTTTTCTGTTAAGCTTGGACAACTGTTCTACAGTTAATATCCATGACTTCATCACATATTCTGAGAGAATATAGAGATAAGAATGCTGAATGTATTAAATATAAACATGTATTGTTATATTCGTTGATAACGACGTAAGTCATGATTTTTTGTATCGCTGACTGGTTAGGTAGACTCTTACAAGACAAAACTCAGAGCAGGATTTACTAGTCACACACATTGAGGATTTATCTTCTTTTTCGTTATGATCTGGTAAAGATGGTGGTTCTGGATGAGCAGAGATTATTACCCTTCCGTCCGCATTCGATGAATTTGTTTCCAGATAATTTATTTACTGAACTATGCTTAGTCTGATGCAAGGCTACAAATTGCTTAAAGTGTCCGGTGTTCATAAACAATCTCTCATCTAAATACTGACTCATTTCGATGCTTCTTAAATTCAGTGGTTAGACGGATTTCGCTGGAATCTCTTTATCTGTAAATACAGTTTTCTGCTCTCTGTCATGTAGTCGTATAGCATTTGAAATAAAGGTCAAATTCTTCTGTTTATTTTCCTTGACAGATACACCACTCAGGTAGATTCCGTGAATAGGATATTGCTTATTAACACCCTTGATGTTTCAAAGTTCTTCCTTGAAGGTGTCGTCTTTCTCTTAATCACTTAGATACCCCTGTATCTTCTATTTTTCTCCGCTTTAAAAGAGAAAGCCAGTTTCCAAAGATAAATTGAAGCTCGGATATTTCTTGATTCTCGCCTGTTTGTCGATTAAATTTACAAAGTCGGAGGAGGAGGAGGAGGAGGAGGAGGAGGAGGAGGAGGAATGTTTTTGTTTAAAAGTCGACCAAATTGAGCTTCATTTGTCTTAGATACCAAGTGATTGTCTGTATAATGGAATTGGAACATATAGAGTTATCAGGACATGGCAGATTTAGGGGATTTCCTTTGACCGCACTTTTCTCCAGTTCCATGAAGGGATCACTCAGTTCTCTGATTTTACAATCCTTCTTATATGGAATAGTGCTTAAATTCTGTATTCTCTTTAGAAGAATGTTTACCACTATTTTGGGAGCATCATGTCAAGTCTACTTTTTAGGTGGTTGGCATAGATGACCTTAATCCGTTTGCTGTGTCGCGATTACTCATAGCTCAATCATTTGATCAAATTCGCCATCTTGTGGCTGTAGCATCACTCAGGTTGCAGCTCGTATTTTTAAAGTGGTTTCACGCCCGATAGTTGAACATCAGATTAAAGACAGCATATCAGAACTATTTCACACGGAGTAAAGTGTTTAACAAATTCTCCTATTTGACCGTGATTGGTGTTATTATTAGCAGCTAATGGTTAGTTATTTTCCTTCGAGAGATCTGAAGATATATCAGAACGGATATGGAATTATGAAAGTACATTTGTTTTCAGGGACGATGAAAGGGAATGTGCAGTTTGCTGGTCTATGTCACATTTCCGGGCTGGATTAATTTATTTCATAGTGTGTTTCACTGAAGGACATTCTATCAAAACCGAATTTGTGATTACTATTGTTGTTATTGGCCTCTTTGGATATTGCTCTGCTACAGATTCCTTCTTCAGGGCTAACGGATAATTTTCTTTTTCGTATACATAGAAAATGTATTTTCTCTACTTCTCTTCTGGTATGACCTATAATTAGATATGTTGTCCAGGTACCGTCAAGTTACGAAAATCCAAGACCGGTTTTGTATAGTACTATCTCTCATTTCATGTTCAAGAAATTCGAAGGCTGCTTCCAAACCGAAATAAAAGTTGTTGCTTTTTGGATTTGGGAGGAATATTTTCAGTGTGAAATGATCGTTCTCATTAGCCTTTATGTTGTATCGGGTTGGTATTTTAGTACCTTTAGTAACATTTAATCTAAATGCATTTTATTGTGCTGTTGTTAGTTAATAGATAATTTTTGGACAGTCAGGATAATCAATTTTACCTTATTAATCGCCCTGAAGATTAGCATATCGACAACAAATTTAACAGAGAAAAACTGAAAATATCAAAATCACAAAATCATACAATAATTGTACATGAAATACAATATAATAAATACACACACAAGACAATGTTATAAATGTGTAGCAAATAATACAGTATAATGCATAAACAAAACACTGACTATATAGACCAGGCAGTATTTTATATTTTGTGGATATTACCAGAATCAAAAGAAATATATTGTATTAACATCGCACTTGATAGAAATTGTATGTTTGAGTAACATAAATTGGTTAGATATAATCTATTTTGATACCTTATCGTTGCCAATGGGCAGTTTGATAAGAAAGAAAACTTATGTTTAAAATGTATTTGTTCAAAAACAATTCTTAATTATGGAATCCCAACTATAGTTTGACTTACTCTTGAAAGTCTAGCTACGTTTTCCGTGAAAAATCCAATGGGGATAGTTTTGTCAATTCTTTTACTGAAGGCAGTGTTAATCCGTTTTCAACTGATGCTGGTGTTTGTCATTGCAGTAGATATAACTTTTTTTTAGATTTTAGTGAAAACTCTAGTTTTTATGCCTTCGGATTTGTTATCAACTTCAGCAATTGTCTCAAATGACGCAAGAACTAATTGCATTTCCACTTTGAGCCTCAACTGTCTGGGGTTCCAGTTTTTCTAGTTTCATCCATATTTCTTTGCTGTATAAAGTATAATTGATTATCCCATTGGTTGATTGGTAGAGCGCGGAAATAGATTTTCTGAATATCTTGATTGTTGAAAGAAACCTTGATGGTGTTCGCTTTATGATATAGTGTTGCTAAAGGCACCTGGTGTAATGGATACCGTCGTAGGAAATGGACACGGTGAAACGAGTTCAAATCCTGGATGAAGCTGTTTGCATTTCACATAGCGCTAATACCTATAGGAAAGGCATGCATTCAACTATTCTCCCTCCAGCTATGGGTGAATAATAGAGCAGACTGGGCTCTTTAAACTTGGTTAGGCAACCAATCCAGGAGAAGAAAAACTCTTTCAAACCTGTTAAACTCCGCTTAAGAAATTTACTTTGTGTCACATTCTACCTGTGTGGAAGATTAGTAAATACATATATAGTGTTGCTTGAATATTCGGATTGGAGATGCACAATTTTCTGGAAGAAATTAGAAGTAGCATTGATAGGCATTGCTTGTATAGTTTATGATTGTTGATAGATTTTGCAAGTATGATCTTTCTTGCTCCAACAATAGCAGCTTCCTTACGAATGAAAAAAGTCTTCTGAGAGTTGTTCTGCAGAAACTTCGAAGTACTTTGTTTTGAAGTTGGGTTGAAGCAACTTTTTAACATTCTTGGATGAATGTTCATAAACGGTTTCTTTTGATATCTTTGTAGTTTTCTTAAAATCCACTTGAATAGCATGGTTGGGTGTGGATGCATCGCCTTTGAAGTTAAAAAGGATCTTCATATCCAGTATCAAATAAATCTAGGCCTCATGACTTCATCTAGTGTGAGTTGATTATCTGGAAACCACCATACAATTCTACAAGAAATGGTTTCTCATAGTTTCGTTAATCTCAGACCAAGATTGTACCACTTTGTGACTATGGACCTCTAGGGGTCGAAACTATTCATATTCTCCATTTACAGATGGGTTTTGAATTAGCAATTCATGAATAGTATAGATTTTCCTGACTTCCCACCAGACCGGATAAACATAAAGTCTTTTTAACGTGGGGAGCTACGCACAAACAGAAGCTCATGCGATGGTCAGTTCAGAAAAAAAGCATAGTCCGATCGGCATTCCCCTTGCGGGGCACCTCAAGCACCAGGCAATAAACTTGGCCCTTACCCATTTTAAGCGAGGGGACAAGTGCTACCTGGAGTTCCTGGAATCCCGCGATTTATTTTACCTCACTTATCCGCGTGTGACAGGGTAAGTATAAAATGGGCCTCCATACGCGGAACATGGGATATGGACAAAATGAATCACACCCATCAGCACTGATCTTTTTAAGTGTAATAAGGAACTGTAGCCTGAAGCTGACCACCCTTACTGATGAACAGAGTATCTGACGATAAGTATTGAGCATTGAAAAATTACTGGTATTCATTATACCTAACACTAACATTCACATTTACTGATCCAAACAGACACCATTCCATTTACCATAATACTATGTTAATGATAAATGCCACCTTCATACTACAGCTACCATAATATCAGGTCTTCTCAATAAAAATCCTTTTTAAAATTTTCCACATGATCTATTGTGTTGGGGTGGAGGTTAAGGAAATGATAGTAAAAAAAGATAGATAAAAATATAAAATGAACATTTTTCATAAAGATCTCATTTTCCGTTTATATATTATAACCGATATGCCTGTTAAAAGATTTAAAAAATAACTTCGTGCTTTAAATACAATTATATTAAGATGAACTTTATTTTGATTCATCCTCATCGAAAGTTGTAAGATCTCAGCCTGTCACATCAATGGAAAATATTGATTGCTCTCGTGGGCAAGGAAAGGAGAAGTGTGTTAAAGAGGGGGGGGGGCTAAAATATATAAAAAAGACATGACAGATTCTTACTCTGTAGCTAATTTCAACAGAAACAAGACTATTCTACCTTATTTTGAGCAGGTCGTTACTCTGTTCCAAAATTCTTATCTGCTATTAATTTCGAAATGCTGCTTTACAAAATTACGACTATCGCACTGATGAGTAAGCACAAAGGTACACTTTCATATAATGGCGCTCAATTTGGAAAGATGGAAGCTAAAGTCCAGAAGATTTTAAATAGGATTTTTTGTTCTAGTTGCCCTAAACGAAAGAGAAAGTACTAAAGGATAAAAGTGTTAGGGAAAGACATTTTTGGGACCACAAAGGAGAGCAAATGTCAACTTCTCTTACTTTCAACCAATTTTTTCTCGAAATAAAGACCATTCTTGAACCAGACACTAAGTATATTATACAATCTGACGCCCCAAAGGAAGAAAAACTTCCATATTACCACGTTCATCTCTACTATGATTAGGGCGTTACATTCAGAAGACAAATCTTGGTGCTAAAGATCGATTGTAATCAAATCACAAACAACCAAGAGAAAGTGATACTCCACTCTATAAGATGTTTTGATCTAAATTGTTCAGTTTGGTTTTTGTGTCGTCTTACTTCATCTATAATCGTTTAACATAAGGATATTATTAGCCTAAAACGCTACCTGTTGTAGGTTCTTCCGTTAGGTGCTAGGTGGCGTTGCATGACAGTCTTATAAAAGGTGAAGCACAAAAAGTTAAAGGTCTCTTAGACCCTCCAACCTCCGAAGATTAACACGCACAGTTGCGTCTCCTGTCTACAGGACAGGGGGTTTTGCCCACTGGCATTTCGTGTGCATAACACACGAGAACATGCTGAAACCTCAAACATGCTAAAACCAGCAAGTGTTATACTTTACTCTATTACCAGCAGTCTTAACACTTTACCTATAAAAAAACTATTTGCCAATAGGAAATTTCTTCCATATACATATGTGTAAGTTCTTCGTTGTATCGTTTTGTATTCTGCTTCTATTAAGTTTGCTCAGGCAATAAATATCCATTATCACTTTGTCGTGACCAGTTCTTATATTTATTCCGTACTAGGAAACGATGTTAAACGATGTCTGTGAATCATCGTAGAATACATCCAGAATGAACTAGTTGTAGGTTATTACCGACAAAGAACATGTGAGACAACCTTAAGTATATTTCATATTGATGACCATAGACCATAGGTTTCGTCATTCTTTACCATCTTTCGGATTTGACAAAAGACAAAGATTTTATTAACAGAACACAGATGAATAGATAGATAATCGATACCTTGTACCTTGATTGATTTTAACGGCATGTCAACCAGTATAGTGTTATTGTATGCCTAGATCTGAGGGAATCCCGTTAATTGTACGTTCATATTTACTTTTTTGTGTAGATGTTTCTTACAAGTTTTTTTTTACATGGTCCTAACAAATACGAATAATTTATAAACATATCTCTTTGACCCATATATGGGATGTTACATGATTGATGGGTTACCTATCAATTATGAACGGTAGCGTAGCTAAAATCACATTAATGGTTTTATGGAAAAAATATAGGGAATTTGATAGACAGGATTTAACCCTGTATTTGACCCTCTTCTTTCATTGGACAGCCAACGCCAGAAGTTAGTTTAGGAAAATCAGATTTAGCTGGTGATGAGACAAGACGGATCGCAATGGCTGTCTGTCCGTTCGATGCCAAAATCTCCACATGTTTATCTTGACTTGAGTTTAATATTAAATAAAAGACATCTATAAAAAAAAGAAGAAAGTCTTGTGTTCGTTAATTAAAAACTAAGTAACGACACAAATAAGACATCCCAAGATCAAGCCAAGAAGAAACCCAAGGCAGAAGAAATATCAAAAAGCCCGCCCCAAGCCAAGATAGAAGAAACAGAATATATAACGACAATAACCTACAATAACTAGTTCATTCATTTAAAATTAGTAGACATACCTCGATAACAATATCTCGTCTACTGCAAGCGATGTCAACACACACATAAAGAATAGACTACTATTGACAGGTTTTAACCAAACTGTAGCCGTGTCAGTACTAGGTGGTTGCACTATTTGGATTTTCACGAAATGCTTGGAGAAAAAGTTAGATGAGAACTACAATAGGATGCTGTATGCTATATTGAATAACTCCTGGAAGCAGCACTCTACAAAACAGCAGCTGTACGGCCACTTATCCCCATCTCACAAATAGTCAAAGTAAGACAGGATAGTGAAGTAAGGATGAACTCATAAGTGACGTTCTCCTATGGACTACTAGATGTGGACACACTATTGCTGACCGACCAGAAAAAAACATACATTCATCAGTACTCTGTGGACACTGGAATGCCGTCTAGAAGACTTACCAAGAGTGATGGCACAGAGAGAGAGAGAGAGAGAGAGAGAGAGAGAGAGAGAGAGAGAGAGAGAGAGAGAGAGGTGAATCCATGTTGCCAGCATGTCATGATGATGATGATGATGATGATGAAAAAATTACACAGGAGTGAATTAATATTTATTGAATTATAAGAGAAATAAGTTAATACTTGAAATAATTTTTGATAAACCAATCTTATTTATCAATCTTATCATCAAGAGGTTTGTATTAAAAAAACGTCTGGATTTATTCTGATTGATGTAAAATATAAAATCTATTTAATGCTGTTTGTTTCTCATTAGAATGGACATGAGATCGCTCCAAAAATATCGACTATGGCTGAAATTATTTATTTTTGTAATATTGAAATTCTAAAGTTTTATCAAAAATATTTTAAATTCGTGAACAATTTTTGAAAACATAATCCCGACTAAAAATGAGTTTTTTTTTATGTGTATGGACAAATGTTTTTTGATTCTCTCTCTCTCTCTCTCTCTCTCTCTCTCTCTCTCTCTCATTGTTTAAAGAAAAGTAAAGTAAATCGATCCTATGACTTGTCTACCTACGTTTGAATGTATTAAGTTTATTTTCCTGGTCTCCCACCAGACCGGATTTACACAAGGTATTTTTTAATGTAAAGAGCCACTCACGAACTGAAACTTATGCGGTGGCCAGCGCAAAAGTGCACGGTCCCATCGTCATTCCCATTTTTGGGCGCCTCAAGTACCGGGAAATAAACACATATACTGAGGAATCAACTCACTACACTTAACTATTACTTCACGATGAGAAATAAAGTGTAATGGATATTTTCTTTTATCTGGTAGTCATATATGTTAGATAAAAAGCATATTATTATCATATGAGTCATTACTTCAATCATGTGTAGGTGTATGTGGGTGTTTCAATTTCATTATTGAGAGATTTGTGTTGATATATGAAACTTTGCAAATGGTCTAACCAAAGTTCTTGAGAGAATTAATGATTTCAGACGAAGAAAAAGACTGTTCATTCTTTGTTGGAAAGATGAACGTTTAACATTTATTTTTTGTGGTTGATCGTGATCAAATATCACAAAACCATTTTTAATAGAAATCTGGGCCATAATGAGAAATTTCCACTGAAATCAGTCAATGAATTTTACAAAAGAGACGCAAAGATGTACGGTGTTCATTATTTTTAATGGTACATTTTCATTTTCAAATAAGTTAAATTTTTCAAAATATTCTTGATTGAAAAAAAAAAAAATTTCATTTCTTTTTCAAAAAGAAAAATAGAAAATAGAGTTTGTATTAAGCAGCTTGTAATTTTCTCATATTTGATTTATTCTTCTCACAGAATTAAGCAAAATGTAGCTACACGTATACAATGATTTGGAGGTGCAATTAGCGTAACGGCTATCATCGTAAGAAATGGAATCGGTGACGTGTTAAAATCCTGGACGAAGCTGTTTGCGTTTCACTTCGCAATTATGCCACTGGGAAAAGTATGAATCCCTATATTCTCACTCCAACGAATGGTAAATAGTACAGCAGACTGGTAAAACAACCAGTCTAGGAGAAGGAAAACTCTGAATTAAAACTATCTGTACTCCGCTTAAAAGTTGACTTTGTGTCACATTCTGCCTGTGATGGAGGGGTTGGGTAAATTCATACATGTAAAACATGGTTATCGATAATTCCTTATTTCAGTAAACGTTATGATCGACTCGTGTACCCATTTAAAAAGATAATTGTCATCTTCCAAGAAAATAGTCATTGAGAATGGACATCTTCATCTCGCATTACGTGGAGGGTGGCTATTGCGTGAATTATTCCTTGAAAACATGTTACAGATTCTAACTGACTATAAAGCTTTTAGAAGCAACAATGAATCTATTTGGTGATGTATATTGTTCTTATTATTGTTATATCTGTCATTACTCTCAGGTCCACTCTGACTCGGAATGATAGTACCTGTTAGGGTCCTTATTATATTGTGCCTTTTAGATTAAGATGTATTTACGTATATTGTATGGAGGCGCGTGGTCAAATGGTTAGAGTCGTAGGAAATGGACTCGTCAACGTTTAATTCTTGGACGAGGCTGTTGGCATTTCACATAGCGCTAATACCCTTGGGAAAGGTATGAATCTTGTAAGAAACGCTAGATCATCTGCGTTGTCTGCATCACTAATAGTTTTTGTGTGATATCGCCTGCTTCTTGCCTTTTTTTTTAGTGTGAACAAGTATAACTGAAATTAATTTTTATTATATTGAAAATTTTGCGGTGAATTCCATTTCCATATAAGTGTTTATTAGTATCCACTTAGTATTATTTCTCCTGTGACCGAAAGAAAATTTACAGTTGAATAAAAAATTTCTTGTCTGCTTATGAGTTCGAATTGTGACAAATGTTCATTCTTGTATAAATGTTCAATCTGGATGTGTTTGTGGTGTAATGGTTATCGACACGAGTTCAAATCCTTATTGAGGCTGTTTGCATTTCACATAGCGGTAATACCATTGGGAAAGGTATGAATCCAATTAGTTTTTCCAGCTATGGGTAAATAGTAGGACAGACCGGGCTATTTAACCTTGTTATGGCAACCAGTCTAAAATAAGGAAAACTCTGAATTCAAACCTGTTAAACTCTGTATATAAAATTGACCATGTGTCACATCCTTCTCGTGCGCAGGGGTTGATAATTATGTATGAGTAAAATAAGTAAAGCCGTCGGGGTATCAGTCAGGCAGCGAGGGAGTCTATCCCCTTTTCACCTGTGCTAGACCAAGGAAGATTGTTTTTAGCGTCAGAGGCGGAGCGCCACACCTACCATTAGGTCTTGCCTTTACCGCACAGATCCCTGTGCTATTCATACGCTGAGTTGGTGATGGCCGGTATCGAACCCGAAACCTTGTGGTTCCAAGTTGGACACTCTACCAACTGAGCTAAACCGGCTCCATATAAATGTTTAACCTTTTAAATATGAAATACATTCAATTTTGTGCTTTGTTGTTTCCAAAAAGTTTCCTCTGCAACAATTCCATGGAATTTCATAACATCTTAACATAAAGCTATCAGGGAATTATGGATATTTTAGGACAGTCCGTTTGAGTGGAGACAGTAATTCATTAGGAATTATGGAAGGTAAACAGTACTTTCATAAATCAGAAATTGTTTTTGAGAATAGAGGGGTTAAGTATCTTGTGACTTTGAAGTGCTCTTACCATTCATGCTCGATAACTAGACCTAGTTGTCATGCTCATAATCATTAGAGCACTGGGTGCAGCTTCTATGACCACCACAAAGAGATCAAAACAGTTACAAATTTGGAGGATAATCGATATAGTTCACACCATAGTATTATTGACACTGGCAAGAATAGTCAGTCGAGTATTGGAGAATATTTTGTCATTTAGTTTTTAGTAATGACAAAAAGAAAAAGATGATACACAAAAGAATAACAAGTGTAGGTTAAGTGGAGACAGAGATGAAATAGTTAATCACATAATAAGCGAATGCAGCAAACTGGCACGAAAGGAATACAACAGTTGACATGACTTGGTGGTTAAGATGATCCTCTGCGAATTGTGCAAAATATTATAATTTGGCCATGCTGACAAATGAAACGAAAAGATAGACAAATACCTGCATCTTGTCAGAAGGCTGGAAAAGCTGTGGAACATGAAGATGACGAGAATACCAATTGTAGTTAGTGACTTTGGAATGGTCCCCAAAGACCTGGAAAAGAAAATAGATAAAGTGAAGATCAGAAGAAGAATCAAGACCATCCATACCACAGCACTTTTAAAATCAGTTAGAATACTCAGAAGAGTCCTTGAGACACGAGAACACTTGCTGTCACTGAGATTTCAATGAAAAAACACCACTTAGAGTTAGTGCGAACATTTCACAGGGAGTAAAATAATAATAATAATAATAATAATAATAATAATAATAATAATAATAATAATAGCAAGTGTAGGTTGTGTGGAGACAGAGATGAAACGGTTAATCATATAATAAATGAATACAGCAAACTAGCACAAAGAGTGTACAGGACTAGGCATGACTGGGTGGGAAAGATGATCCACTAGCAATTGTACAAGAGATTCAGATTCGATCATACTGCCAAATGGTATATGCACAAATCAGAATCTGTCCTAGATAATAAGACACATAAAATTCTTTGGGATTTTGAGATACAGACAGATCACTTAATCCCGGCCCGATGACCAGCCCTAGTATTAATTAACAAGAAAAAAGAACTTGTCATCTAATGAATTTTGCCCTTCTTGTGGATTACAGAGTAAAAATAAAATAAAACAAAAAGATAGATAAATACTTGGATCTTGCCAGAGAACTGAAAAGCACTGTGGAACATGAAGGTGAAGGTGACACCAATTGTAATTGGTACCATTGGAACGGTCCGCAAGGATGTGGAAAAAGACTGGAGGAATTGTAAATCAGAAGAAGAATCGAGACCATCTAGACAACGGCATTGTTAAGATGGACTAGAATACTTAGAAAAGTCCTTCGGACCTGAGGAGACTTGGTGTCACTTAGACTGCAGCGAAATACCACCAATTAACCTAATGCTTATTCCCGATGGAGAAATGGGCTCTCAATGAAAAACGGTCTACACCAATAAACATCAATCAATGTTAAATCATGTTGTTGCAAGACATAACTAATTGTACAACATTTAAAATTTCAAACTTCAAAAGAAAAACATTAGCGAATTATTTGTATTACTAAAGTAATTATTCATATTTAATTAAACATTATTAATTAGGTTTATATGTAATTGTTCGAGATGGAGATTTTAAATAATTACACAGAATTATTGCTTAGTTACTGTTAATAATCTGGAAAGCAAAAATGTTTAAATCTCTTTAAATGTTACTTATTTAAATTTAAAAAAAAATATCTAAAAAAACTTAATGAAATTTTTAATTTTAATTTAGTTATATTTACTTCATAACAAAAATATACTTGATAAATCTCTTTTCTATTATATAGATTTATTTTTCATAATAACAATTACTGTTTGTGACGGTTGAGTGTAAATTATAATACTAGCTTAAAGGCCACCCTATCGGGTGGTGATTATGCTAGCTCCTGTGGAAGGCTCTTGATTGAGTCTTTGGCTCAACGATGACACTTTATATATTAAGTTCAATGGAACTAAAAACAATTATTTCTATTTCATGTGTGACTTTCGCTAGATTTTGCAATTAATTTATTTTCAAATTTGTTTTCAAGTTATAAAAATTGTTACCGTACGAAAAAATTCGTTGCAAAAAAATCTTGTAAAAAAATCGCCGAAAACAATCGCAGTGACTAAAACTTGGGAATCCAAAATTTCAGGATTGCTGGTCCAGATTCGGTCTGGAATGTTTTTAATTTGCTCAAGAAGTCAGCCTAATACCAAAATGGTATGCTACTTTGGAGTACGGCCTCTAGGAGTAAAGTTGAAAAAACGTGACACACTAACATTCGTATTTGTTATTAGAGATAATGAATATTTAAATTTATGATGAATATAAAAAGATACATGGAATAATCGAAATTATTTGGTTAACAGATCAAAATCAGCTAAAATACTGTTGAAAGTGCAGAGAATTGTCGAGAAAATTTAATTAGAGTATATATAATTGCTTTAGAGCTGTACTGGACTTTGCATTCAACTACTTTAACGACTAGTCGCAACCACTGTATAGCATTAAAAAATAAGTAATACCTACAGATAATGACATAGGGTAAAAGCTTTCATTCCTTTATTTCATAGATAACGAAGAAGTCTTTCTTACATCGAACATTTTTATGTCACATCGCGATGCTGAATAGAAAAATCAAAGTTCATTTTATTCCTCATCATAATAAATGTCAGAATTTGATAATTATAATTGATGATTTTAGATCCGAATCACAGTAAAGGCTATTTTTATCTTTATTTCTTTAATATTAGAGTTTTTGTATATACTGACGAGACAAATCTCAACAGTTACGAGAAACGGCGAGAATCATATTCATAGAGAATCTCTTGAATGAAAATATCTTTCCGTATTAAATATTTCAAAATCTTACTTGAGAAAAGTATAATAAGACGCCTAGGCATAAAATAATTTAGCAAATTTCAAATCAAGTAGCATGAGGATTAGTTGGATGTGGAGACATGTGATTATAAACAAGTCAGAATATAGTATGGACTCAAATGTTAACAAAGTTGTTCACCTGCATATATTTACACGAGGTTTTAGCGACCTTCAAAACGACTACATTATGCAATCTGTTACTCTATGTATTACTCCACGAATAAATTAAAAAAAATGAAAATGAAGAAATAAAATTGTATATCAATTAATTTGGCAACCTTCGAATCAAGTAGTATAATCATTTGTAGGATGATTTCAGTGCGTAACATATATGACTTAGATTGAATAATTGAATTTATAGTTACAACGCTTTCAGTTGCAAGAATATTTGGATTTTGAGAGTTTTCTTGTAAAATCATATTCTCTCTCTCTCTCTCTCTTCTCTTTCATTCAATTCACTTTGTATAAAAAGCTAATAACACCTTCTCTTAAGTATAAAAATCCAAACGTATTGGACAAGTTTGTCTATTACAGTAAGTAAAATATACTTGATTGTAAAAATGTGCACATATACATTCACTCCCGCATATTGAAGCACAGAATTACACGATTCTGTCCTGTGTTTATCAAAATATTCGTATTTACGTACGAACACGATATAGTTTCGTACGTTTCAATAGTTTCAAATCTTAACTCATCTAATTTCAAAATTTGGAGGTGTACTATCGTCACGGTTATCGTCTTAGGAAATGGACACGACGATTCGAATTTAGATCCTGAATGTGACTGCTTGCATTTCACTCCGTGCTATTGCCCTTGGGAAAGACATGAATCCATCTGTTCTCCTCCACCACAACTACGGTTAAATTGTAGGACAAAGTTATTTATATTTGATTCGGTAACCAATCTATGATAATGAAACTCTGAATTCAAACCAACAGTACCCGCTAAACAAATTGACCTTGCGTCACATCCTGTTCATAGCTAGGGGTTGGGTAAATACATACTCCCGAAATCTTGAACGCTTTAACAAAAACTACATACACACATGAATATAAAATTGTGTCTGTGTATTTCCTCGTATAGAAGATGCTTTAAAAATACGCATAACTGTATTCCATTTAATGATTAATTCTCGTGTTTGTCTTCTCTGTATTATCTACTAACTGTCTTTGAATAAAGACTAACAGTAGATTGTATTATAAGAAGAAATTCGTCTTGAATGAAAAAAAGCTCAACGTCAACGGACAAGATCCTGACAAAAAATTAATTGCTCACACCTGCAGAAGCCTGCTAATGTCCCGTGACTCAAATACAGGCGAACGTAGTATGGAGCATGTCGCGTGACTCAGCAGCGATATTTTGACCAGCCAGACACGACTCCTGATTTATATAAGGCGAACAAAAAGTCAGTTCGTCCGTCTCGAAAGGACACGCTGCAGTCATCTTCGAGGTATGCTACAAAATCAGGTCACTAAACCTGAAGTGTATTAAGTATTTACCAAACCCGTTCGTCACGGGTAGGATGTGACACAAAGCTGCAAGTATGGAGCATCTAACAAGGATCGAACTCGCTAATTCAGTAGTAACGGATCTGTGAGACTAGCTTGCTAACCATTACACCACGATCACAGTCAGCGTATCACTGTTTCTCTTAGAATTTTATTTGAAAATATAAAAGATTTTGATAGAACTTGGTTACGAACTGGAAATTTGAACTAATGTTACACAACATGACTAGCAAACTTTGTGACCTCTAATAAAAAGACTTTCAATATATTTGAAAAAAACAACTTTTTCATATAAAAGAATTTAGTTTCAAAGTATTTCCTATTTGTCTTTGTTTTAACAAACATTTGCCTTTCGGAAGAAATGACAACTTGACGGTGGGAAAAGAGAGACTCATTTGTGACAAGCCCCATTCTTGCCACACACACTGACGACCTGGTTAGCACTCCTTCATAACATTACCATGTTAGAGTGATGTTAGTAGTACAAAGTAACTCACACCCTACTAACTGCTACAAGTCATTAGAACAGTATTCGTCCTTGGATAAAATAATGGGTTTCACTCTAAACTCTGTTTATTGAATATAAAATACTTTTGATAAATAATAATAATAATAATAATAATAATAATAATAATAATAATAATAATAATAATAATAATACACCTTATCCCAGCAAGAAGACCAACTTAGTGTTGATAAACAAAAAAGAAAGAACTTGTCAACTGGTGGATTTTGCAGTGCTAGCAGATCACAGGGTGAAGCTAATGGAAAAGGAAAAAATGGAAAAATATCTGGACCTTGCCAGAGAACTGAAAAAGTTATGAAACATGAAAGTGATACCAATTGTAGTTGGTGCACTTGGAACGGTCCCAAAAGGATTAGAAAAGGGTTTGGAAAGTTTGGATATCAAAAGAAGGATTGAAACCATTCAGAACACTGCACTGCTGCAATCAGCCAGAATACTCAGAAGAGTCCTGGAGACCTGAGGAGACTTGCTGTCACTCAGACTCCAGTGAAATACCATCAGCTAACACTGGTGTGAAAACTCAAAAGGAGTGAATAATAATAATAATAATAATAATAATAATAATAATAATAATAATAATAATAATAATAATAATAATAAATAGAATTAGTAACGATGGTAGATATTTTTTATATTTCTTCTCGAACTGGAAACTTATTGTCAAGGTAAATTTCAACAACTAAGTCTATTAACTAATTGGACTTTTTTGCTAATAGAGTAATATGTTTTTTTTAGAACAAATTGCTTAATCAGATAAAAAACAGCGTAAAAAAATAAGATTAACCTAGATGATTTCCGAAAAAATGGTAAGAATAATAATTTAAAAGAACAATTGAGGAAATATCGAATGAACTGCTTAACAAAATTTGATCTGTAAATAGATATTATATTGATAGTGTATATGTTCTGTGCAAATATTTTTCTTATTAATGGTTGATGTGAAAAGATAAAAAAAGGAGGAGATGCTCAATGAGGCATAACAAATAAATGAATGAATAAATCAACAGGAACGTTATGTTAACAGCGGAGATTATTGTCCGAGTACGTCACAATCATGATATATTAAAGATTTTAGATAAATCTTTAATACATGTTAACTTTAGGTTCCTTTTTGGGTGTCAAGAATATAACAGAAGGGAAGAAAAGGGCAATAAGAATATTTTCAAAACTAAATACTTTGATCATTTGATGTTAGATGAATAGTTGAGATTTTAAGCGTTTTTAGATATTCATATTAAGTGCAGAAGATTTGATCGAAATATCCACGTATCATTATTGTTCCTGGTGGAGATACAAAAATCGCAAGACTCAAATGAGACTGCCACGAGAACATAAAAAAAACAACATTTTTTAAGATCCTGCGTCATCTCAGTTCGAAATGTGTAAGGAATGTCAACATTATAAATCCTTTGTCTGAAGTGACGCTTAACAAGTAATTTTTAAATGTTTCACATTAAACAACATGTAGACGTATCCGCCCGGTGAAGTCATTGAGTACGGCACAGGGAATAACCCCAGTTACACTAAATAACTTTGTAAAGTCAGTTATCACTTATGTGTTCGTTTTAAGTCGAAAGAAAATAAAAAGTTAATTAATAAATTGGCAGAAGAGTCAGGGCCCCAACGAGTAAAAGAGATTATGGTTTCGATTCTGGCTACTGGTGGTCTACTTCATGAAGTCATAGATTGAATATCCATTTTGACTTAAAAAAAAAAGATTGTCATGCCATATGAAGATTAAAGAAGAATCAGAGCAGATAGTAATGTAGAAATTTCATTTCATCTCTTGGAATCCCATCCTCTCGTTTGTTTGGAAATTTGAAGAAACTGGAATTGTTCAAGCAACTGCACATATGTGGATGGCATAGCAGTGAGAACAATTGAGAAAGCTGCAGCTGTTGCTACTACAATCACAAAAAGACCAACCCCATTAGACCGTCTTCCCTCAGCACAAACTTAAATAAAGAATAAGAATTAAAGCTTTTACGTTACAGTAAAATCTCTGATTCATGCTCTTTCCACTCATGTACGTGGGAGCTATCACTAACATTTTATGACTCTTATAAATGTGTCAGATATAAATGTCCCACACTGAGAGATTACCTTTATTTTGGTGCTGGAAATATAAGTCCTATTTTATAAAAATACGCTCAGAGAAACATCCATAGTTCATTCTGAAACAATATTTATTAACTTTTAATTATCTAAAACCTCAACAAGCCCTATCAACGGGCTTAGAATACGCTCTTCGAACCTATTGTGCATGTGGACGTAGTGATATGTGTCTCTGTCACTCCCTCTATCCCACTCTCTCTTTTTGTGAATATATGAGAGAGAGAGAGAGAGAGAGAGAGAGAGAGAGAGAGAGAGAGAGAGAGAGAGAGAGAGAGAGAGAGAGATTAACTCTATCGGTTGAGCTTGCAGTATCCCATGCAGAGGAGTAAGACCCCCCTAAAAAGGGGTGTCTTATGTATGACACTAAAATAGATATGATGATGAGGCTCCAGTCCTGCAGATCTCAGAAGTACGGAGTACCCTCATTTCCATTACTCATAGGTTCACTTTAATCAGGAGTGGTAGTACCCGTTAGGGTCCTATCTATGCCTCAAATAGATCTGTTTAAAATTATTCATATTCGATTGGATTGTGAGCAAAAAGGCTTCTTAAGAAACAACTAGACACAAATTGAAAATATAAAGTACTATGAATGTGATTCCCTAACCTGTAAGCATAAAATAAACATACACGGGTTGACATGCCGTTAAAAATAAATAAATCAATCAAAAGCTCAACTACAAAAAGATATATGACTCTTAAAACGTAAAACTCATTACATTTTCAAGACTTTAAAGATGACTGGAAAATCTTGGCCTTAGAAAGACCAGTTTATAGAATACAAGAAATTTTAAAATTTTCTGAATTATGAGAATCAAATGAAGTTAATTTTCAAATCTAAGTCATCAAAGTATTCTCAACTGTTGTTAATGTTTCCTTTGGTCACTTTTGTCATAATTCGATTATTCTAATTTGAAAAAAAAAAGAAGAAAAAAAAAGATTTTAACTCGTTTATTTTTATTTATTCGTTTTTTTTAATCAATCGCAACTGCCCATAAGATTAAACTGCTAATGGGAAGACTACTATTTACAAGATGATGATTTTTACTAATCCAGGGATTAGCAACCATTCTTACAGTACTGTAAGAAGCCGAATATCAAAATGAGTTGATTTGGGATTAAATAACCCTAAAAAGACGCTTCGTTCGCCGATAATTTCCCGTTTTCTATGAGTCTCGAGTACTTTTTTTAGCAATTGTGGTGCGTTTTAGTTACTATTTTCAAAATATAAAAGGATACTTTTTCATTAGTTTATTTCTGTATTGTGTTAAAAATTCCAAATTGAAACAGATACTGAAAAAAAGATAACTTTTTTCTAATAAATATAAATGAATAATTTGAAAGTGTGTATGTAATGCCTATACCGAGAATACTTGAAATAATAATAACCGGATAAATTTCAAACCCATATAACTTATACATAACTTCAAAAATATTGATGATTTTATAAGAAATATTTTAAATTCACTTAATCAAATATAAAAGGGATAATAAAGCAGGTAAAAAACCTGCCTTGTTTTGGACGGGTAATTAAAAAAAAAAGTGAATGGGAAGAGGTTAAACATATTTATCGGAATTGATGAATTAACTTTTAATTTGGGAATTTAGATTTGCGAAAAAAATCATTAAGTAAAATTCATCTTGATGAGCTGTGTTATTTTCTTCAAAACTTGTGCGAATCGAATGCTTTAATTCGAAAATTCCCTCAAGATTAGAAAGTGTGTTACATATCTTGTATAATTTGCCTATGAAAGATAACTGAAAATAAATTACACAGTGCACAACGTAATTAGTTGGAAGAATGTTGACAGAATTGGCCGAATGAAATTTCATCAACGAATTCATCAAGAGAAATTGGCCTTTAAATCGTCGGGAGTGGTTGTATTTCGTGGGCAAACATTGCTCAAAGTCTTACTAAATATTATAATTATATTGCAATTTTGTTCAGGTTTAATGTGTTTACCAATACATTGAATCTCATTATGTGCTTAAACTGTGTTTAACAGGTTAGGCAAAAGTCAGCCTAGTAAACATTTAAATAAGGGACAGACATTGAAATAAAACGAAGAGAGAGAGAGAGAGAGAGAGAGAGAGAGAGAGAGAGAGAGAGAGAGAGAGAGAGAGAGAGAAGCAGATAAAGAGGTCGATAAGTAGAACCAACGGATTGAGACAAATAAAAAGATGAATAAGAGAGAGATGGGGGGGGGGGAAAATAGATAAGTGCGACAAACTAAAAGCGGTGGGGGGAGAAGAAGAAGAAGAAGAAGAAAAACGAGGCGTGTGAAATAAATTGATAAACAACAAAAAAGGAAAATAAGTTTATAAAGATATTAGTTGATGGCCACCATCAACGCCAGATAAGAGGTCAATTTTTGGATCACAGACAAATGTCAAATTTCCTTTCCTTTATTTCATTTTCTCAAACAATGTTTATTTTCATTGTCAATTAAAAATTTACACCAAACGATAATTATTATGAAAAAAAAAAAAAAAAGAAAGGTAAACCCACGTGACAGAAAATAGAAATACAAATTATATTTTTATGGTTCGGTTTGGTTTGATTTGGTTTCTTTGTTTAATGACATATCAACATTCATGGATTATTTAAAGCCAAATCCATCCTTGTAAAAGAACATTGGGGTACTATTTAAACTATATTTTTATATTGTCGTATGAAGTTAATATTGTTCTGTGAAAAATTCACAGAATTTTGTTGAAAAAAATTTATTTATTTATTTAATTATTTATTTAAGTGAGCGAGATTCTTAAGAGTTTCATCGATTCAAACATTTTTGTTTTTTGTCTGGATTACAATTCTTAATTAAGGAATAATGAAATATATTATACGTTTTTTCAGGTTTTCCTACTAGTAATTATTATTGAGAACGTAACTTTCTCTCCCTCCCAAGTAGCCTCTCATTAGAAACCACATGGGTGGGGAACAAATGCTAACTCTGTCGTAAACCCTCGCAAAGTAGAATTCAAACTATTTACGGAAGGGTGACGTCTGGGGGAAAGGATAAAACTTTTTGCTTGTTCGAAAATGTTGAATGAAGAGAAAACTGGAAATTTCAAACGGAAAAAGATGTTCTGAATTAAAATGTGTTATTGTTTTCGTTGTTTGAAAATATTCTGCAAAATGGCGAAATTATCTTTGTCTTTGTTGTTGTTTTTTTAGGTGTCCTTACTAGTCTGCAAAAGTATTATTACTAGCTTTTAAAAAATACTTAATACTCATAATCAATTTCACTATACTAATGCAAAGCGAATGAGTCCAAAAGCGGTTCAAGGGCGCGCTTAATTAGATGCTGGATGGAGGAATCTTATAGGTCAACGGCCAAAATCAAACAACTCAGTCAAGAAACTACTGCTACTCATCTCTAAAGGTGGCGTCTATTGAAGATACCAAAACCAAACGTTCAAGCCCCCCTTCATGCAGATCAACAAGAGGTGCATTCTTTTGAGGTTATAACTCTGGCTCAAGTATTTGAAAAATCAGCTATAGAACACAAACACAAACACAAAACAAACTTACTTCGAGGCAAAAAAATCAACATATCAACCTTTAACGTTAGAACATTACAAACAATAAATCAACAACCCAAGCTAACAGCATCTGTTGAGAATAAGAATATAGATATAATATGCATACGAGAACATAGATATTACCATAGCGAACTAGAGCTAAATATGAAACCAGTAATGGATGGAGTTTTTTTTTGTCGGCATCTACATGGAATAACTCAGTCAATGCCGCCATAGGAGGTGTAGGAATATTTTTCAGTCCCCGTGCTTTAAAATCATAGAGAAAATCTAATTGAGAATGATGTGTACCATATTTAATGGCAAACCATGCGCAACATCGTCTCGTACTACAGCCCCACTAATGTCGACAGTTTTCTCTTGAGAACAGTCTTGTACGCCTAAATATCAAATATCAGAAAAAGAAGGACTGACATCTATCCAAATAACTCAAAAGAACAGCTAGATTAGATACTAATAACCAAAAAGTGTATTAACAGTGCTATCTATTAACTGCGATGCATACCCCTCTTTTCAAGTAGTATCCACTAATCACTGAATTGTTTCAGTAACGTCTACGCAAAACTTAAAAGAAAACCAATAAATCTGTACGATATGTCTGCTCCTCACTTACAAACAGTGATATATGCAATCACTATTCAGTAGCTGTAAGAAACATGTTTCAGAAGATATTAGAAAGACATACTCCAAATGACTAATATGAAAACTTTGTCAGCGCCCACTTAGAAGCAACAGCCTATTGCATACCAACCAAAGAGAAAAATATTTGAAGTAGTGGAAATCCTTAGGAAAAATCAAAACGGTTTTCGCAGAAATCGGGTCACAACTTCTCGGATTCCGACTATTCATAGAAGAGTTTCGAGAAAAATAAATCTCGAGGCAAATATGGTCTCCCAAAGAAACTGTTACCACTATAATGATACTCTACAAAGACAACAAAAGCAATCGTTCGTTCATCTGGAGTCCTACAGGGAAAACATTAGCACAATTTATATTTATAATATGCAATGACTACGTACTACGAACGTCATAAGATCTAATGAAAGAAAAAGGGTTCACAATAAAAAAAGGGTGATATATCACAGAAACTATTACAAATGCAGACTACGCAGATGATCCAGCACTTCTCGCAAATACACCTGCACAAGCCTAATAACTGCTGCATATTCTAGAGAAACATTGTTCTCTGTGTGAACTCAGATAAAACGAAGTTCACGCGTTAAAACACGTGAACTTCGTTTTATCAAGAAGGAGACATTTACATTCTAGATGGCAAGATTTTGAAATTAGTAGACCAATTAGTAGACCAATTCACATACCTAGGTAGTAATATCTCATCTACAGAAAGCTATGTCAATATACACACAGGAAAGGCATGGCATGCTATAGACAGATTATCCATCGTATGGAAAATCTGATCTCTCTAAGATAAAACGAGAATTATCCCAAGCTGTAGTCGAATCAATGCTACGATATGCCTGCACCACTTGGACACTGCTGGAGAAATAAGGACGAACTCATAAGTGACGTTCTCTTGTGGATACCTATACATGGACGCACAAGTATGAGCTGACTATGAAAGACTTACATTGATAAACTGTGCGGATACTGGTAAGGAGGACTTGCTGGGAGTGACGATCGATAGGCACAGTTGGCGAGAGAGTGTCTTGGGAATCTGTGCTGTCAGCATGACATCATTATGATATCATTTTACATATTCCCCACCAACCTACCGGATATAGCGAACATTTTGTGGAAGTGATTGACAGATGGTGAGCCAAAGTTCAAATCCTTCCAAGCCATATAGGCAGTCACATACAAATTAAAAGAGAATCAAATTTTAAAAAGTAAGACGCCAAAAGAATCTGAAATAGATTTTGTGTTTTAAACGAGACCACACCTCACCATTTCGGGTTGGACGATGATTTATAAAAGAATGAATCATTCCTCTATTGACTGAACAAAAAATCACTTCACATTTTCCTGTTTATGAGACCAATCCAAAAAGTACTTGTAACATCCAAAATTAACTTGAGTGTTTTTTTTTGTAACAATGTGTCTTTTATAACTGGGATCGAGTGACAGCATCTTTCATCTTTTTCTCCTCCTCAACTTTTGAATCGATCAACTTTGCGCGAGATCTAACTACCTATAAACTTAATAAGTAATAACAGAATTTTATAATTTGCTTGAAGCATTGTGTTTCTATTGGTTTGGTGGTTGGTTTTGAAGGCTATCACAATGCAAGTGTAAATAAAAATGAAGTAACTATGATGTTGTTCGTCTCCCTTTGATCCATTTTCTTAATATTTCGGGATAAAGATCCCTTCATCAGAAGATTTCTGAAAGCTAAGTTCTGGAGCTGTTACTTTGTTGCTTGGATTTATTCATTCTGTTGTATGCCTGGTGATATCTTCCTCTAAATTCTTTTTGTGTGTGTGTGTGTGTGTGTGTGTGTGTCTATGTGTGTTTATATGTGTTTATGTGTGTGCTTGTCCAACAATGTCTTAGTATTATTCCAGCTTTGGCCTATACCTTTTTTGGTGGGGGTAAGACAGGTCTTAGTAGTTTGTTTATTTGTGTGTGTGTGTGTGTGTGTGTGTGTGTGTGTGTGTGTGTGTGTGATCTCTAGACACAGCTGTGGCGGGGATTTTTTAATTACCTCTATATGTTTATTGTGCCTATGCTAATTAAAAATTGATTTCCACATTAACACCACTTAATTAGTAATATTTGATTAAATATGAATGATTATTTTACTAAGATAAAATAATTCCTTATTTTCTTTTGATGTTTAGAAATTTAAGTTCTACAGCAACATGGCTTCCCACTTATTATTGATAGAGACCATCTGTCGATGAGAGCCCCATTTCCATTATGGAAAACATTTTATTTAATACTAAAACCTTCTTTTGAGATCAATAAGTATGCATAGAATATTTGTTAGTTCTAACATCAAACCGTTTGGTCATCTATAGAGGTTAGACAAACTCTTTCCAATTATTATTATAGATGAACAGCCTTAAAGAAACGGCGGGAAACAAGACAAACTGGACAAATTCGAAGACAAGAAATGTAGTTTATAAGTTGTAGACTGTAAGACAAACATTTCCGGATTTTTCGAAACAGGATGAAAGTGGATGAAGGAGAAATAGACATTTGATTGTGTGTTTTTAAAAAAATTTAATCATCTTTTTACAGTTAAATATTTCTTTTGAAGATACTCCATGTTCGTCACTTCTAGTAACCGTTGAGATTTATTTTATGCTGACAGACTGCTGGAAGTGTTAGACAAACACAGAAGGCACAAGAAGATAACCAGTGACTCGGCTCCTTGCTGATACATTTTTAGAAAGAACCTTAGGGTGAGCGGACAATTTGACTTCAACCCCTGATGGAAAAGTTGGACAAACACAGAAAGCACATGATAAATAGTGACCCGGTTCCTTACTGACACGTTGCAAAAAGAACCTTAGGGTGAGCGGACAATTTGACTGCGAGCTCTGATGGAAGAATTGGACAAACAGAAGGCACAAGAAAATACACATTCGCCAAGATAAGTGACTTTATAAACTACAAACCCTCTTAAGATGATTAACGACTTAAAAGAACTATTTTAGCAACTCTTCCTCTCCAGTAAAATAAATGTTTTGAACTTAAACATGTGGTGTTTTTCAATTCTGTTTTGTTCATGACATATGTGTCTCTCATGAAATATTCCCATAAGACATGAGAAATACTTCAAGCAATCTGAGTTTTTTTTTTAAGTAGTAATTTTTTTTAAATCCATTAATTTTGATTTTACTGCGTAAAGATAATATTATTTCACTAGATTATTTCTAAATGTGTTATTTTGATTAATTAGTAAGCTTTAAACATAAAATTAAATAAATGTTGGAAAAATAAATTGAATTAGAATGCTTGTACGTATTTTTACTTCTCATCTGTATTTATCTTTCCTGATTGGACACAAAGAATTGTTCAGAAATGACAAATGCAAAATTCATTTCAATAAATTTTCCTATTCAATCGTCGCGTTTATTGAATGATGTGTGAGATTACTGTAGTAGCTGGCGGTAAACGTCAGGATACATGTTTAGAGTTATTAAAAAATAACATTCAATCTCGTCCATTTCAACGATACTAAAAAAAATTAAGTTTTGGTAAATTTACCCCGAAAAACTTTTTTTTGTGTTTGTGTTCATTCAAGCAGATACTACAGATATGAATAAAACACCAAGGAGTCATAACTAAAACAATAGACGTGTGAAAAAACAAAATAGAAAAAATACTAGTGACTGAATACATAGTGGAAAAAAATATATTTACCAACCCATCCGCACGAGCAGGTCAATTTCTTAAGCGGAGTTCAACAGGTTTGAATTCAGAGTTTTCCTTCTCCAAGACCGGTAGCCTAACCAAGGTTAAAGAGTCTAGTCTGCCCTACTATTTATCCATAGCTGGAGGGAGATTAGGATTCATACCTTTCCCAAGGGTATTGGCGCTAAGTGAAATGCAATTACCATGTCCAGGATTTGAACTCGGGGTGACGAGTCCATTTCCCATGACTTTAACCATTACACCACGCGCTTCCATAGTGGAAAATATATGTTTCAGAAAAAAACCCTAAAAAACTACAAAAATAGAGCCATAAAGACCTACAAACAACAACAACAACAACAACAACCCCTTGAAACTTTGTACATACCTAATGTATTTTCAGTTCTTTGTCTCTATAACGTACTTTAAAAGTACGCTCCTTACTACATTTGGGGCGCTGCTAGGTGTTGTCAGTGATGTGATTTACTTGGGTCACTGGGAAATTTCAGGTCTTTCAACATCATACTCCCCCTTGCCAGGCTGACCCTATCAGAGATCATCCAAACTCTGATCCACCTACCACCTTTGAAAATGCTTAAAAGACATTTGGCTTTTATTGATTTTGGCCGAATGTAAAACTTTCTACTAAGCACCTGATTGACTGTTGCAAATAACAGTTATTTGTCTCTATAACGGATATGTAGTAAATACAATAAAGTAAAATACTCGCTTCTCGATCCGCCGAACTCTATTCATCTTACTCTACTATTCTCACCCTTCTTTCTCACTAACAAAGTCTAGTCTCTAATAAACTGACTGTATCTTGCGTTCCAAAATAAATGGTATTTAACCTTCCCCGCCAAGTGATACAACTTACAAAAACTTTATTCAGCTTAGAATAGTGTGGTACAGATTGATGGCTATTTATAGTGTCTATAGAAAGAGTTCCTATTGAAGGAAGATAACCACCAAGAAGAGAGGTAACTCTTGTCGGTAGACACCACACTCTCTCCCATATTTTATTCTAAAAATTCGCTCCACCGGTCAGGTGTTCTGTGGATCTTGTAAGATCATCGATGTAATTCATTATTTTGGGTAGACCCGAGTGTAGGGTCTTCCGGGTTCTGAGTTCTATTCGTATTCTATTGCGTGCTGGTGGCTAAGACTCTGAAGGCAGTACGTTCGAATCGTAGAGTGAATGAGTAACTTTCTAAGATTCCGATTGATTGTCATATTATGCTGACTGATTTTTCTAAAACAGTAGGGACTCAGTATCAGAAGACCCCAGTGAGTCCATATAGAATTCACAGAGCACAATGTCGACGGGATGGTCATCGAGTGGTACGGTAGGGACATGAGACGCAGGCTCTCTTCGTGAGCTATATTCGATGCTGATACGTCTCATGCGAGTGCCAGTTCTCTGAGAAGACAGTTAATTCCTTTCCATCTGGGTGTCGGACCAGCACATAAAAGGTATTCGCTTCGATTAAGCTCCATCCTGTTCGGGAAAGGGCCATGTTTATTGTGTCTCAGCAGAACAATTCCAGGTTTTGAGAGCCAAGAATTGGGTGATGTTTCTGACGAGTTTCTTCATTGAAAAGAGAGAAACCTTTCGTATGGAGTTGCATTCGTTGACGTTCAGAGTTCGGATGGTGTACAGTGGCCAACTGTATCGATTTCCATATTATGCTATTATAACGTTCGCATTACCTGTTACCCAAGAGGTGATAAGTGGTCGTTCTGCTTATGGTTACTCTTCGTTTATGAACAAATTGTCTCAGCTTCTCTGACATGAAAGAGGTTCCTCGGTCCGAGTGGATATATGTTGGGACATAAGCATTGTCCGGACAGGGAAATCGGAATCGCGAATATTCGTCGATAGCGGTTAGCATATATCGATTCCTCGTTTTGGGCGGTAGAGGGCTTTTGAAGTCTACATTCTCTCTCAAATAGTTTGATAGCTTTCCTGGGCGTCCCGGTTTTAAGCTTAAAGAACTGCGGTTTGGGTTCGGAGCAGGTTCGACAGACTTTTATCATTTTTTACATCGTCGTTGGAATATGGTAAATTTCTGGTCCGTGCTAAATAAGCCATCCTCGTTATGCCTGGATAATACAGTTAATTGTGTAGGGCCTAGAGATCCTACGCGTTTGACATCGAGCTAAACCACATTTGTGCGTCTTCTGTTGCATTCTATTTACTAGGGCGGTAGATTACGTCACATCTGGCTATTTTATAATTTTTATTTGCCATTCTATTGTTAGATATGAACAGGACATACATTTGGTTAGTAATAGGTTTGAAATTAGATAGTGTCTCCATTTTCTCAATGCCTCTACTATAGCGTATATCTCCTTCTTGACTGTTGAGTGTCGCTGTTCCTATCACGACAAGATCCTTGAAAAAAACAAAAAACAAAAAAAAAACAAAAACAAAACAAAACAAAACAGGACGACCAGATTTCTTTAATGAGACATAATAACACTATCGAACACATCTGTGTCCACCACAAGGCGGACATCAGGGTTCCTGGCAACAATTGTAAAATTGGCTATATCCTTTTTGAAATTTCTGAAAGCCTCGATTGCCACGGATGTGCCGTTAGTACCAAAAAGAAACGATCCACTGCGAACAATAAACAAACACGCTCATATCTCGTCGAAAGTCACTTATATTAGCAGGAATTGGCAACTTTAGTAGGAGTTTCAATCGTTCAGAGTTTGGTGCCTTAGAACCCTTGCTCACAGCGAACCACAGCAAGTTAATACTGTTCATACCAAACATTTGTCGTTATTCAATATGATGTGTGTATCCGTTAACGGCTGCAATAAATCTTTATGGTCGATGTAGTTATGCCCCTACACGGTTACATTATCGATATAGGAAAAAAAGTCCCTTCCAGTTTTTATCACTAATAATTTTGTCAATAATTCGTTGGAAGCTCGACAAGACGTTTGTTATTCCGAACGGTATTCATAGAAACTAGTAGAGCTATGTAGGGCCGATCTTCTGGTTTGATCGCCACCTGATGATAGTTTCACTTAAGGTCCAGCGTGCAGTATATATAATATTTTTAGCGATTTTGCCAACCATTTCGTTGATACGCGGCAATTGGTACGCATTCAAAGAGTCCAAGCTTTTCATCTGTTGGTTTGGGTCTCTGTATGCAATATTTGGATTAGATTTTAAACGTTGATGTCGTGCATAGCAGAGTTCGGATGGTGTACAGAGAGTCAGGGAAGAGGTTCTCTCAGTTAGTGATAAGGCAGCTGCGGTTAGCGGCAGCGAACTGTATCGATTTCCATATTATGCTATTATATCGTTCACATTACCTGTTACCCAGGAGGTGATAAGTGATCGTTCTGCTTAGGGTTACTCTTCGTTTATGAACGAATTGTCTCAGCTTCTCTGACATAAAAGAGGTTCCTCGGTCCAAGTGGATATATGTTGGGACACCGAATATGGCAAATAGAGAGCATAAGCATTGTCCGGACAGGGAAATGTAAATAGTAATCGCGAATATTCGTCGATGACGGTTAGCATATATCGATTTTTCATTTTGGATGGTAGAGGACCTTTGAAGTCTACATTCTCTAGTGTCAAAATTATAAAAATCAGGGTCGACGTTAAATCGCTGGGGCTGCATAGGGCTTTCCATTCTGGATTTTAAGCTGAATAGATTGTAATGACAGTATGGACAGTGATACAACTTAAAGCTTTATTCAGCTTAGGATAGTGTGATACAGATAGTGGCTTTAAAAAGAGATTCTTATTGAAAGAAGATAACCACCAACAACAGAGGTAACTCTTGTCGGTAGATACCACACTTCCTTTGTTACTCATAAATTCTGATACTTTCAAATATATATTCGAAAAAAAAAAGGATTTTTCTATGAAGGAAAACAAAATTTGGTTAATTCAATTATGTTGTCGTGTAGATATTCAACGAATTCTCTGTCTCTGTTAACATATTCGATGATAGAGATGCGACAGAAAGATATTTATGGTTGCAAATCGAGAAAAAGAATCGTCAAAACGTTAGAAATTGGACTCCTACTTTTCATTCGGTCGATACATGATGATTACTACACCAAAGACTGGACCATCTGAAAACTTGCTATTTACCTTCAGTCCAGAAGACGGTACCGAAATGATCATGATTGCATTTAAGGTGGAATCCTCTAAAGACTTGCTGGTATCTACTCTCAACCTAGAGGTGATGAAAGCACCGTGGCTGCCATAGCTGCCCCACTGAGTAAAAGTGCAGACAGTAGATGACTTCAACAAACTATCGTCCAGAGAACGAATATGATACATCAAGACTTGCCACTCATCGTAGATCGTGAATTGTTTTTTGAAAGACCGGTAATATTTGATCTCGTGTATGTTCTTCTTGAATTTAGCCATTGTCAACTAATTTTTTAAAATAAGTGTCAGTTTTCCAAAAGATGAAGCTGGACATCATTTCAGTGCAACATGATACAAGAAACAAGTGTCTACAAAATTATTAGACAATAACTAAATTACTCACCAAAAGCAAACACTATGCTTTTTTTTGCTTGATGGCCTTTTGCAAATTGATCGGATAGTTGGAGTAATCTAAAACTGTTTGCAAGGCTTTTAAAGGTACTTATAAAATCGAGAAGCATTAAAGAATGAAATTCACAAAAAGCAGACTTTTTCTTGTCGAACCTTGTTTAATGTCAAAACTGTTTTTGTTGGCTTTGTAACAACAGAATTTTAGTATTTATAAATATTTTTAAAAGAGTTTTCAGAATTCTCTATTCTGGCCTATTCTCGGGATTTTTTTATCAACCTCGTTGCTTTAGAGTTCACAAAATAAATAAATAAGTAAATAAATAAATGAAAAAGTAAAATAAAAACAAAAAAAAAATAAAAAATAAAAACTACAAGCATTCATACTTTACTTTTTAATTTAGTGAGAATTATTTTAAACTTAATTTTACTGAAAATATTTCAGTAAAAAAAAAAAAAACACTTCACAATACATGTTATATCTTCCTTTGACACCGAAGAACAATTTATTGTGTATACTTTTGATTGTAGTTCCAATCATTAAAAAAACCCAATTTAAACGAAAATTACATCAAGATTATTGAACTATGAAAGAAAGCTTTAAAATTGCGATCCTAATAAAAGGTGCTGGACGGTACAAAAAAATTATCAAGATATAATATTATAATTTCCTAACATGACATTTCATATCTAGACTAAAAATATCTTTATATCTATGCCTTGTATAAAATACTTTGGTTAATAGATAATCATAATTATCCACCAAGTTGTTAGTTTTACGGCATGTTAACCCTGCTGTAGTTTTTTTTCTTTTGTAAGCAATTATAAAGTTCCAAGTAACGAATAATCATTTGTAAATAATTATACCTTCAAGCAACTTAATACAAATATAATTCACGCAATTATATGGTTTCAACTATTCTCAATATAAATAATTTGACATAGAGATGAAACAGGTATAAAACTCCCAGCATTCCAAAACTGTGTGCACGTTTTAATAACACCCACAGCACTTAAAGAGGATAACATCAAATGCTCCGAGATAAAATCTTGAAAAAGATACGAGAAAGCTCCGAAACACAACATTTACATACGTATATCCACGTCAAGAGAACCCCTTATAAATAAAGTCCCCTTATAACTAAAGTCCCCTTATAACTAAAACTGAAGGCTTTTGGGGAGGGTTTCCGAAAAAAAAATTGCAAAAAGTGGATTTGTAAATAAAAGCACAAACTGATGAGACAATTAAGGTTTAAAAAATAGATGTGATGAACCTAAGAGAAGTGCAAGCCAATACTAGAAGGAGATACATTAAATAATTTACCTTGATACGAAACCAGTATGGGGGACCTGGTGAGACTAGCATTGGTTTTGTCGTAACCTGTCGGAACATCCTATTATATTTCAACCGGAAATGTTCACCTCAACAGCCATCGTTCATATAGCAAAAACAAGCCGAAATTGTGACCGGCTCCTCTTCCGGAACAAGCACGAGAAAAATGGGTATTAAAAAAGGATAATAGAATATTTCCGATTAATCGGATTCAGTAACACGACTTACAAGCGGACCGTTTTCTCGGTCGATTTTAGTCAGCCCTTCTGTATATAAACAGCAAGCACCATAACGATTTTTTACCTCTGATAGAGACACATCAAAGGGACCCAGTCGAGACAAACCAGCAGTGATGATCTCAAATACTACAATAACAGACCTGGACACGATTACTTAACCAGTAGCAACAGCAGCGCCTTGACGATGACTAAGCAGTAGCACTTCGAAGAAATCCTGGCCTTACAATCAAATGATTATGAATTCTTTTCTTTATTTATCTAAACAAGTCTCGTCTCCTCTCACTCTTTTTTCTGTTAGCGCTAGTTATACTATCCAAAGACAACAAACGTACAAGGTCAGCCTTCACTTGTCGGTACTATAGCTCCCGCAACAGGTTCTTAAGCTAACATTAACGCCTGTATTATGGGGACAAGTAAAGCGAATCAAACTTGTGCAAAATATTAAACAATAGGTTAAAAGAAGTGTTACATAATTCGTGGGTGGCCAACGAATTATGTCTGTAAGTGTAGTTAAAATTCAAATAACGGTATGATACATGGAAAGTTAACATTGACCGTTATAGGAAGTTGTAAAAGTGATTGACAGGCGCAGTTCACCTTCTCTGACCTAGACGTCGATTACTGGTTGGCTGAAGGCGAGCGTAAGAAGGGAATTAGATTTTGGCCGTTAGTAGAAAGGCGCAGACGCGTGAGTCATTTGTTCCTAAGATACCAGCTTCTCACCGCGCGGTGAAAAACTTTTTCAGCTTCGGGTTTTGAATATAGAATAAAAACGTCTTGTAAAACAACCAAGTCTTGCTTAATTATTACCAACCTTTTTACCAACAACGAAATGAGCAGACAAACCAGCCCAGCAAAAAGAAGAAATCAGCCCAGAAAGAAGATGGCCAGCGACGCAACAGAACTCAGTAAAAACTCATCTCATCTCCTCTCTCCTAATCATATACCCGGTATGAGGTGGGTATATAACAGAAGGACCCGAGCAGGTTTTACTGCTGATATCAAACTAATATTTTCTTTATCCTCACGATTTGTAATAGAAAACAGTAATAACGATTCATCGAATTATTTGTTGAAAGAGAAGAAGATTTTTCAGTGTTCTTTTTCCAGTAATCAAAAACTTCAAATAAGAAAATGGTTAAATAAAAAACAGTTTTAACTTGCAGTATTTTTTAAGTATTTTCATTGAATAATTATATTTAGATTATGATAATAAAAACAAATTTATAAAAGTATTCATTTTAAAACAATGTTGTAAAATCATGACGTTTTTAGTATCATCTTTGTAAAATAAAGAAATCATGAAAATCTACATTAATTCCTTATTTTTATTGTCACTTTTCTTGTTAATTTGAAAAGACCAGAATAATGGAAATGTTTAGTTATCATCTAAAATATTTTGTAGAGTAATTGAATGATGTAGAGTAAAATATTTAGATTTTCAGATCGTTTGTGGCTTGAGTGAATCAATCAGTTTGCATTAATTAGTAAAGCTGACTTCGAACGTTTCTTGTTGATTAGATTTTTATCGAAGTTTCATGTGATGTACACACTTATTAGAGCTGCTGAATATGTGGCTTCGACGTTTATTGTCATTACAGGATCAACGACAAATCCCCGGATAAGAAAAATAAAAAGCATGGATAATAAGTCAATTCATTCAATCTAAGATAAAAATGTACGGTGTGTATTTATCCAACCCCTGGCCATGAGCAAGATGCGACTCAAGGTCAATTTTTAAGCGGAGTCTGGCTGGTTTTTCTTCTCGTAGACTTGTTATACCAAAGTTAAAGAATTCAGTCTGCCCTTCTGTTTTACCCATAGCTGGGGGAAGAATAGTTGATTCATAGCTTTCTCAAATGTATTAGCATTATGCAAACAACCTCGTCGATGGATTTGAACTCGGGCTGCTGAGCCCATTTCAAAAGACGATAACTGCTATGCCACTTGCGAGTGAAAAATTTTATAATATTTCACAGGTTTTCTTGTACCTAAATATTAAACTGGAAATTTTGATGACATATTTGAATCCAAATAGATGAAAAATCGGTTGCGAGATCAGAAAAAAATGCTTTTATTACTACTGCGTCCCCAAAACTTTCAATACATTGTTGGGGAGAAGTAATATGGATTCAATTAAGAGATAAATCTTCTCTAACGCTATTTAGTGAAAGTGGAGTATCAGGCAACATTAGAAAGGACATAAGCGACAATCAGGAAGAAGATACAAATAAGATAGCTGGATGACGACGTGTGAACAATAAATGTCTTAATCATATAAATCTGCCCGTACCATAGTCGGTGAGAAATAATAATAAATACAGTTGAGTTTTAAAATAACTTTAAATGTTTTGCATTATATTTTTAGTTCCTAATATTTTTGGTTATAACATTCAATAACAATTTACTATTATTGAATGCTGGATGAATAATATTATTTCTGATCTTCACTGGATATATAAATAATTATGGTTTAATACCCACTCTTTAGGCTAGGGTGCACCAGACTACGCCCCGCGGACCGGATTATCAGGCTCACCGACGGTATTTGAATTTGTTTGTTAAAACGTACAAAATTGAAATATATGAAATCAACCCATCGAACGAAATTGACTGATAAACATTTGAAAGCAATTCTCTTGATTGTATATAGCAATTCCAAACCAAAACATTGACGATATCTTGAAAGGAAAACTTCAGTTTCACAAATCTTACTAAACCTTTCTGCTAATGTTGCCTTCTTTGATAATGTTTTGAAAATAAACATTTTGGTTAAATTTGTTTTTGTGCATCTTACGCCACTCATCCATAAATATAACATGGAAAGATACATTTTGTTTTACACCTTTTTCTCAGAGCTTTCGTTTTGGCTAGCAAGTATTGAACACAATAATAATGTGGCTCGCGCTCGTTATTGTTTCAATTACACTGGGGAACAATTTTGGACATAATTTCTGTTGACTTTGATTTTTCATTTGATTTAAACTAATATTGGCATGCTGATTTCAAAACTGCAGTCAGTTTTCTTCTATCACAATTTTTTTCTCTACTGCTTACTCCCAAAATAAGCACAATTGTATTGTTTGTCTGTAAGTAATAGAACTGGTCAACTGATTGTGTTGATTGTTTTATTGAAAATGAAGGAGAATTATTCATATCTGGTGACTAGGTTGATTCCCAGTCAAAGAACAAACATCAATGCATTTGTAAACCTAGTCTATTTTGCATATTTTAAATTAAAACTTGTCGATTAAGACAAGTCTTGAACCCCTCACCAGATGTGCAAGCAGTGTGTTAAGAGTTTACGGATGAGGAACAATGGAACACGTGATAAGTTGGTATTTGGTATACCTATGATTTGGTAAGAGCCAAAATATTGCACAGACAGTTACTTTTGTTTGATGAAAACTTCACCATATAACAAGAAAAACAAATGTAAAATTGAATATTCTAGTTTACCTTCAGCTATACGTCCAGTGCCTCATTCAGCTGAAATCCCAGTGTGGGGCAGTAGAGCTTGAGAGAAACATTGGGTGGAGAGGAATTGGCCTCCAAGATTTGACCTCAAACCTGTTGATCTGAACATTCTACATGAGCCATTTGTTGGCATAAAGAACATTATGTTCACACTTTGCACATGAAACTAGGTCTCTTGAAGCAATTCAGTAAAGCATTGCCAATTGTAGTCAAGTGTTTCAAGTACCACATTTTGGCATTTCCTGGCCTGTCAATCGAAAAAAATCAAAGCAGTTGTGTTTGATGGTCTACAGATTCTGGAAGTTATCAAAGATGAACATTTCATCGGGATAATGTCAGAACTCGAAAAGAATGCTTGGTTCTTGACAAGTTCTTTACCCTGTCAAGAACTTTCTTGGAAATGCATTACACTTGGCAATGAATTACACTGAAATTGGATAGCCACAAAATGCTTGATTGCAACATGAGCATCAAGTTATGGTAGACCCTCCATAGCCATAACGGATTCCTTTGGCTTTCTCTCACCATCCGTCCCTATCGGTCATCGCTCAAAACAGCACGCAAAATCCCTGTGCAATTCCCATCTACCTTTTCTCCAAGCCTTTCATTAAAGTCCAAGTAGTTCAACCATACAATAGTACTGACACGGCTACAGACTGGAAGGATTCCGTTTTAATTTATCACAAGCATAAGGTTTCCATACGTTCTTTAACCTGTGGGTAGGAGAATATTCTTTACCTATGGGTATGCAGACATTGCTTTTGGTAGATGCGATATTGTTACCGGGGTATATGAATTAGTCTACTAATACACACACACACACACACACACACACAGATATATGTATATATATATATATATATATATATATATATGAGAGAGAGAGAGAGAGAGAGAGAGAGAGAGAGAGAGAGAGAGGCATATTTAGGTAGAGATGTTGATTGTTATTGTTATTGACAAAGTTTTTTTCTATTTGAAAGTAATTTTCTCTTTTTTTTCCATACAAGATTCCGGATATTTGTTTCCAGTTTCTGTGTGTAGAACATCGTACAGAGTGTTTCAACTTTATTAACTCTCATCAGCGATGTATACTAACGATTTCCCTCCGACAGAAATCGAAACCGGGACTTCAGCAGGATAGTCAGAAACTATACTGCTCCGACCACGATACAGTACGGAAAGATTCCTGCGAAATTAACCTGTCAATGATACTGAGACGTCTCTACCATATGAGGCAAGGGGACGCTGAGCAAAAAAATATGAATATTAATGTATACTTTATTCAAAATGCTTCTAAAATAAACAAGCACCGAAAAATCTTATTTCCTTCGCCGATGAGCATAATGCCCGGGTTTGTTATTGTTCACTCAGCGTCCCCTGAGTTGAAACAGTCTGTACGATGTTCTACACACCGAATAATTCTTTGCGAAATTCACTTGTCATTATTATTTTCTATAATTATCCAATTTTATGCGATATGCTCATTGTAATTGCCTTTAAGCAAATATATATATATATATATATATATATATATATATATATATATGTGTGTGTGTGTGTGTGTGTGTGTGTGTATGTGTGTGTGTGTGTGTGTGTTATAATAAAAAGGTCTGCAAAGGAGTTTTAATTTTTTAAAAATTTGTTTCACTTGGCGCGAAACGTGTTTCGGATATTCTTTTCAAGCTAATGTAATTTCGTGTTTGGGTTTTATATATATATATATATATATATATATATATATATATATATATATATATAGAGAGAGAGAGAGAGAGAGAGAGAGAGGGGGGATTTAAGTGTGTGGGTGGTTGTAATGAGTTACATTGGCTAATTTCAGTTGATTGATATTCAGCCAGAGTTTGCGTTTATTTCAGTAGATTTCTTTGGTGTGCTTCTTCCCTTCTTTTCTTGTCGTTTCGAGTATGTTTGTGTGTATATTTTGTGTTTGTGTAAGAATATTCAATGGATGTATGTACTTGTGTGAGTCTTGGTAATTGTTTTGTCTATATGTCTGCATACATATGCAAGTATGTGTACCGGTACATATAGACATCTATACGTATAAGTTTTTTTTAGTCTACTGTGTGGAATATGAGAGTGTAGTTGTTTCCATACGTAGGTCTATTTTCAGGCTAATTGTAAACAGATCATAACCACACACACACACGCACGCACACAAATAAAAATAGTTGTACAACATGATCACACGCACGCACGCACATACTAGTTAAATACAAAGGTCTTTGCTTATTTTGAAATATCTGCATTTTGGTTAATCATCCTATTTAGTTTAACAATTTTCCTTAACATTCACTTTATAGCGTCTGTTCAGTCATCTTTAGTTTCTACAATTTTCAGAATGTTTTATTTCCTGCTGTTTAACTCTAGCATTAAAAAAACCCCAAAAAACAACAAAATCACTCGTTTTCTTTCCATTGCAAATTAAAATTTCAACTCTAAAACAGAAAACTATTGATTTCATAATTCCCCTGGTAAACGTAATGGTCTTGCCAGTCAAATGAGTACCAAAAACATCGATTAACATTGTCAGTTAACACCCTTTTTTTTAAATAAAGTCCGTGTTAAATAGTTTTTTTTTAAAGAATATCTCGCAACTTGCATTTCCATTCAAGGTGAATGTGTCATAAGCTGGGCAACGCCAGGGACCATAAACACTCCACCTCCACATATAAGTTGACCTAAGTGTATAAGAGAGAGAGAGAGAGAGAGAGAGAGAGAGAGAGAGAGAGAGAGAGAGAATCCACAAGAATGAAGTCATAACAAGGATTGCCGAGTATTTCCTCCAATTGCCTTGAGTAGGCGGTGCATGCACAAATTCATATCATATGTTACCACCAAATGACGATTACACTTAATACCACTGTTACTAAAAGTACTTGGGTTTATATTACAATAGTTAGAGCCTTAAACGGATGGTCGAAAAACTCAGGATTTTTCTCAGACTCTATCAATTATCAATTCATCAATTACATGGTATGAACATTTAAAAAAAAAAAGAAGAAATGTTGAGTTTTAGACTTTAAACTTTGAAGAACTAAATATGACTGTTGCACGTCTATAATATTTGGCTAGTATATATATATATATATATATACCAAACTTGTTGGTAAAGCCTTGCGGTAAGAAAAAAACCGGCAAATAGTCAGATCTTAGCCCTAAAGAGCACTAAGCGAAACTTTTAGTAGGTATATCTGACTCATTAGGTTTATATATATATATATATATATATATATATATATATATGTGTGTGTGTGTGTGTGTGTGTGTGAGTGGAGAAAAGTAGACAAACACGGGATGTTATGGAAACTGGATGTTTATTGTCAATAAACATCCAGTTTCCATAACATCCCATGTTTGTCTACTTTTCTCCACATATTATCGGATTAACCTTCTCACATTTCTCTCTCTCACACACACACACACATACACACACACACACACACACACACACACACACACACACACACACACACACACATATATATATATATATATATATATATACGCATTTCTTAAAATATAAAACAAAAAACAACTTAACGTTGACTTTATCTATTCAGGTATTTTTTATATTATAACTTTGGTGTTTAGTCAGTTTAATTACCAATCGTTTTCCATCAGTCGTCTTCTTTCTCTGTCACTTCGTGTTCGTTCAATTACTCAATTACTCATTCTTGCCAAAATATTCTTTCTTCTTTCTTTCTTTTTTTTTATTTCTTTATTTCTACATCATCATCATTAACAACAACATAATCTGGAGACATTGAGCATTGAACTGAAGGGTGACCAATTATTGGCCTCGTATCCCAAAATGGACAGGCTAACAAGCGGAAAGACAATGTCAACAAAGGACATAACATTTTCAAATATCTGCTTATTCTATTTTCATGTAATTAAGAAAGAAATAAAACAATATATATATATATATATATATATATATATATATATATATATATATATATATATATATAAGGGTTTTGTAATTTGCTTGGAGCATTGTGTTTATATTGGTTTGTTGGTTGGTTTTGAAGGCTGTCACAATGCAAGTGTAAAGAAAAAAGAAGGTAACTATGATGTTGTTTGTTAACCTGTCGCTTTATTCTTAATATTTCGGGATGAAAAATCCCATCATCAGAAGAATACTCGAACTGAAGTGGTCCTAACAGTTGCTCAATTTGTTCTGTTTCGGGTCTTCCAAATTGTGTGTGTGTGATTGGGGGTGCTTGCTTATGTGTGTGTTTGTGTGTGTGTGCGTGCTTGTGTGTGTGTGTGTGTGTGTGTGTGTGTGTGTGTGTGTGTGTGTGTGTGTGCGTGCTTATGTCTGTGTGTCTGATCATTTATTTTAATTTTATTTTAATAATTATTCCAGATTTGATTTGCCTCTAAGTAAGTTTTTTTTGTTTATTAACAGGATCATCTGATCTCTTTATTTATATATATATATATATATATATATATATATATATATATATATATTGCCCATGAAGAAGGCAGTGTGGATACAGCTGAACATAAAAAACAGACTCCCCTGAACCATAAAAACGTCAGTGACTACTGTAGCCAGCCAGTCCAACAAAAGTCCATGTAAAGGAAAGATGGGATTCATTCGAAATATTGGAATAATTAATAGGATTTAGTACATAATATCCAACTCAATTTCTCATTTATTTTATACACCTTCCTCATGCTTCGCATTAAAACCCAAAAATATATATTATAGATATATAATATATAACACACACACACATACACACACTTATATATAATATATACACTGAAAATTAGACTCATTATATATATATATATATATATATATATATATATATATATATTATTGACAAGGACAACAAATTGTGTAAAAAAAAGTTTTTTGGCAGCAGAGCAAGTTTAAAACATGAAATATAAAAGTATGATCGTGCGTGACTCGTTCAGGTACTTCGAGTTTTATGCGTGGTAAACAGCGCTGTTCGTTTGAAAACACATACATACACGGAGAAAAAAAAAGCAAAAAAAAAAAAATAACTAGAATAGAAAAAAACTGTCCAATTTTTGGTTGGTAGAGCGAATATAAAAGTCATTCAGATTGCTCAGCTGAGGACCGTAATTATGTGAAACTTTAGTAATAGGCAATTTTATAATATACTTTTTGATATATATATATATATATATATATATATATATATATATATAATATATGTGTGTGTGTGTGTGTGTGTGTGTGTGTGTGTGTGTCTCTGTGTCTGTGTGTGTGTGATGTAACATGGTTTCTCAACCGAGTAATAAGAAATTCCCTTATGATAACCAGATACATTTTAGACATTCAAACATAACCTTGATTTTTTTCACAAGGTAGACTACCCTACTAAGAATCTTTATTCACCCCCCCCCTCTCTCTCTCTCTCTCTCTCTCTCTCTCTCTCTCTAATCTCTTCTCTTCTCTATTCTATCACTCTTTGACTTTTATTCTTTTTTCCTCTCTCAACTTACCTTTCTATATTTCAGTAGTTTTCTTTCTCTGTCACTTCGTGTTCGTTCAATTACTCAATTACTCTTTCCTGTCAACATATTCTTTCTTCCTTTCTTTCTTCCTTCCTTCCTTTCTTTCTTTCTTTCTTTCTACTCTAGTGATTTAGTAGGATTTCAGTCGAGTGATATTCTAGCGTTCTCAACTTGCCAAAATGACTAATACCACAATCTCAAACATAAGTGCCAATACACACGTAAGTAACACATTTATATATGACGGGGCGTAAACTAGTTAAGAACTAATAAAAATTATTAAACACTGACGAACTAAAATTAGTAGGCGTCCATTGCATAGCGATTATCATTGTAGGAAATGGACTAGACAACTCAATTTCAAATTCTGAACGAGGATGTTTACATTTCACATAACGCTAATATCTTTGGAAAAGGGGCTTTGTCGGTTGTGACTGTAGAATAAGCCGATTGTTCTCTGCAGAGATGTAAGTACCTCAAATGGAGTCACCTGTTGGCCGCGGGTGACGACTCGTGGTGCTTAAGGATGGAATCCTGGTGTCTGAACAGTCCATTGCATGCAACAGACCACTAAGGTCGGAGAGTCCCCCTTCGATTTAATCGGCTGGTTATATTAAGCCCGAGCAACAATATGGTTGTCCTGACCACATTGCTCTTATGGCAAACCCCAATCCTTTTTATATATGTGCTAGAAAGCGGCGGTGAATGAGGTTTTTAGTGTCTTTAAACTGCACAGGTCCACTTTGACTCGGAGTGATAGTACCTATAAAGGTCCTATCTATGGGTTAAATATGTACTAAAAAATTAGTATAAAAATTGAATACCAAATAAGAAGAAAAAAAAGTCTTCTGCATAAAATAACCCAAGTATTGACATTAAAATCCAGTCAATATTGGGGAAGGTATTAATCCAACTATTCTCTCTCCAGTTATTTTTTAATTGTAGGGTAGATTAGGCTCTTTAACCTTGGTATGATAACCAGTCTAGGAAAAGGAAAACACTTGAATTCGAACTAGTTGTTGACCTGGAAAGGAGTGGGTCCTGCCAATTTAGTTTCGCCAAGACACTACATGAATAGCACTCCCATGACCAAACCAGGTTACGGGACCTGTGAGACATTGAGAGACCAAGATAAAGGTACAAATCTGAATACATGATAATTCCATATCTCAGAAATTTACACAAAAATTATCAAGAAATTGGACAATATAGTATATTCTTTTAAAAGCATTTTATTTTATTTTATATCTGGTATATGTGCCAGAATTGTTGACTCAAGTGACCGTGCCAGAAAGTGTCAAGCTGACAGGTCAATAAGATTTTTTTTTTTAATTAAAAAAATACGTAAAGTTTTAACTATCAGCCTCGTTCTCGTAGAAACAATGATACACTTAAATATTTACAATACAAGAAAGATTACATTTGCTATGTTTTTAGAATGAGGCTCACCACAACATTTCAAGATGAACTTCAAATTTCTCTACCCCCCTTTTTTTAGAACTACATTGATAATTGAATATTTTCGAAAACATGAAGAATGCAACAGAAATCCATTCCGCTGCCCCCCCCCCAAAAAAAAATAATCATGGGAATTCAGTTTACTATTAAAGGAAGATGTGAAGAACTATGGTACTTTCTATTCTACTTTTTTCTAATTTAAAGGAAGAAGAATTTTAGAAACATATCGGTTGAATTCAATGTTTATATTTCTCTCCTCTAATCTTTTAATAGTTTCATTAGTTGTTATATTGAAAAATAAACATATTTTGAGAGATCATTCCCAATGCCATAAAGTGGTGAGTGAGTTTGGAAATATATTGGCCGACATCAAAGCCGCCCTATCGGGAGGCAATTAAATCAATTATTCCCAAATTTATATCTAAGTTATAAAAATTGTTATTATACAAAAGAATTCGTCGCAATAAAATCACGTAAAATGTCATCGAAAACGATTGCAGTGATTAAAAACCCTAAAAGGTCGTACTACAACGGAGTATGGTACAATATGTTGGGCTACAGCTTCTTGGAGTAAACTTGAAAAATGGGATACACTGAAACATGGTATTCGCATCTATTGCTAGAGATGACTACTTTCTCTTTCAAACCAGTATAGATCTACAATCGTATATTTCAATAAGAAAATATTAGTTCAAATGCAGAATAGCACGCAAGAGATAATATAATTAAAATCGCATTTTACGTATAAATAGTATTAGATTACGGAAACTCCCGACGTAGACTAACCCTAACACTGACCCTAATCCTAAAACTAACCCTAACTCTTACCCTAGTGTCCCAAAAGTTTCAGGTATTTCTATAAAATGTAATAAAATGTTATGCGTTTTATACGTAATCTAATGATATTATCTCTTGCGCGCTATTCTGCATTAGTACCAAAATATTTAACGTGGTTCATTCATCATATTCAGTAGAGGTTTAAGGATTGAATCAATATCCATTTTTATAAAATTTTTAAACGATAAAACAGGAAAAGATTCTTAAAATAAAACCACGCACGCACACACGCATGCGCGTACGCATGTACAAATCATTAGCACTCGAATTTAAGGAAGAACTAATAATATTTCTTAATGTTTAAAACATCACTTAGTATAGCGTAGCAGTAACATATAATTACTGATTTCATTAAAACTCTAACAATAACTTTTATCTTTCAGGTAGTTTTATGACTTTTATCAATTTATTTAAAACCAAAACTTTATCATTTGGTTTCGAATTTCTTACTTCTAAAGTGATATCAAATGTACACATTTTTGCCTCGTCAGATTTTCATTTAATATTTTGTTGCTACTTAACAAACATTTCTTTTCGTATATCTTCCTTAACGCAGTTTCCTTCCGACTTAAATGTCACTATAAATGCATTCTTTTCTTGGTCATAGTAATGATAATATGACAGCTTTCACAATGCAAAAACAACCATTTCTCAATGGAGTTAGTTAAAAGTAAATGCTTCAAATGCCATCAAGTGAAAAAGCCAAAACAAAACGAGCTTATTGGCCAACCTATATAGGCATTCATAGGCGCGTGGTGTAAGGGTTGCCGTCGCAAGAAATTGGCATGACAAGACGAGTTCAACTCCTGGATGAGACCGGGAACTTAAATTCCTAATAGGGTCACTCAAGGTAGACAGGTCTGGTGAAAATCCAAAGGGCATCGTCAGGAATCAACGGATTTTGGCGTAATTGTCACTGCGTCTGTGGAAAATATGCTGCAAACAAGGGCATCTCCTTTCATAGACCGGGATATGCGTGCGGGGTTTGGGGACAGCTTGGAAATTTCATATTTCCTTGTTACTCCTTCCACAGGTGAATTCATATGCCGTAACAGTAATAGTAATAGAACCTACAATGGATTAAATAAAGGGTTCGGTTCGAAGTTAAGTGAGGGTTTCCGATTATGACAAGAAGGTTCCCGAGTAGAAAGCCGGAGGACGCATCGGTCGAAATGTTGTGTATATAGCAATAAAGATGAGAACAACAGTTCGAAAAACAGGATTCAAAATGAAATAATACAAAAAAAAATTCATTTTGAATCATGTTGCACTTTATTGTGTTCATTTCTTTTTAAATTATAAATTTGAAGCGTGAGAGTAATAAGAAAGAATACTAATATCAGGATCAGTCGTTGGTTTTCTGACACCACAGACAAACTGAACGTCAACGTCCTTTAATAATACATCATTATCTTAAATATTTACTCATTTATTTTTTATTGTAAAAGAAAATATTTCTGACAAAGTTTGAAGTTCTGGTTATTATGAGTGTTAAAACATTGACTACTACAACTCGGCAAGGTTCTGAATCGCAACAAAAACAGAGAGAGAGAGAGAGAGAGAGAGAGAGAGAGAGAGAGAGAGAGAGAGAGAGAGAGAGAGAGAGAGAGAGAGAGAGCAGTGTATCTAAATTGGCTACGCATATCATAAAATGGAAGACTAGTGTGACTCAAAATTCCCTCATTTACGAGCATTCTGACCTCCCACCACAGCATTTTCTTATTTTGACTGTTTTCATTCCTTTTAATTAATTTTCCTCGATTTTGATTTGTATTCGGAAATATAGAGAGACTTGCGTGATATACCTACAAGCGCTTACCAACTTGGGTAACTGCTCACGTTGCCGTTACCTAGGTACAACCCTGATAGACTTCGATGTTTATACGTAAAAATCGGTTAGAATAAATCATGTGATAAATGTTTTTGGTGACATTTATTTAGTCTGGTTTGTATATATTTATCTATTTAACAGGAGGTGAATTAGTGTTTAAAAACAAACTGTTAATGCGTTATTCAGTTATGACGATAGTTTTATCAAGATCAAAACTGGGTGCGTATATTTTTCTTTTCCTGTAATTGAAATGAGAGGCACGATAGTTTCTGTTTTGACATGAAGTGCTAGAAAATCTGCCTACGTAAATATCTCAATAAGTTTCCGCGTAACATATCATAAAAATTACTCTGCTCTTTCCTGTACTTTCACAGTTACAACACAAACATAGAGCAAAGAATAGACAAAACCTCCTTTTTCGCATGAACCTTGTCACAGTTTTCTATTTAGAAAAAGAAGAAAAAAAGAAAAAAAAGGAAGACAAAACAAAACCGTGTCAGTTTCCCGAATGAATAACAAGAGTCGTACAGTTGAAACTTTTTTTTCCCTCTGGGACTATTTTTAGACATCTAATTATATTTCAATGTTTTTTTGGTTTTTTTTTATCTATCATGGCCACCACTGTATACAAACACTGACTCATTCGTTTTACTCATGATATAGTCTAATAACATTGCGTTTACTAATCAAACAAACAAAAAGTATCTGTGTAGTATTTACACTTTATTTATATATAAAGTCGAAGTTTCTGATGTGTGACATTTCTTTTAAAGATGAGTTAAGTTTCATGTGCCTTATATATTCATATACGGATGTATTTATATTTTTACAACTATATATATAGTGAATAAATGAAGGAAAAACTTTAAATTTGCTTAACATGATTTTGTTTCAACTTCCAACCTGAATTGTATTGACTAGTTATAATTAATTATCTCTATAACTATAATATTCCCTGCCCTTTCTCACTTCCCCTCACCTTAGCCGAATATCTAGTCCCGCCCTTCCTACCCTCCCATACTGAAACACCCTTCTCCCAAGATTAGAGATTTACACCCCCCCCCGTGTTCCTGGAAAATTCTACAGTAATAACCATGATTTTTGCACATGTCTGATGATGCTGCATTTATGCAATCGAAATAAATTATTACGATGAATCAAAAGGTTGTTCTTTCATTCATTCACTATATTGCTCTGTTCAACCATATACTGATACTAGGAACATCGAGCTCTCACTACAGTTAACCAGTATCATTACTGTTGAACTCCACATGGAACGATCCACATTACCACACACACACACACACACACACACACACACACACACACACACACATATAATATATATATATATATATATATATATATATATATATCGTAGATATTGTGGATGCTATATTTTTAGGCAGGCAGTATATTTGAGTTAATATTGCGGGGACATGAAATCAACACCTGGTTACTAACGATTTCTAACTTGTGGTCTAAAGATCATATATATATATATATATATATATATATATATATATATATATATATATATAGTCAAAGTCAACGGAGCGGCCTAAAGTCGGTAACAGCCAGTCAGCGAGGGAGTCTGTCCCCTTTTCAATAGCGCTAGACCAAGGAGGAGATTGTTTTAGCATCTGAGGTGGAGGGCCACACCTACCATCAGCTCCTTACTTTACCGCACAGATCCATGTGCTACTCATACGCTGAGTTGGCGGGGACCGGTTTCGAACTAGGAACCTTGTGGTTTCTAGCCAAACGCTCTAGGCAAACCACTAAATAAATATATAGCCACTAAATACACGCGTACAATCGTCTGGAATTAATCAATATCTTGATTAATTCAGTGGATTTAACCCAGAAGATCATTATGGTGAAACTCGAGTAGGTTATTCCCGTGTATACCATTATAATATATATATATATATATATATATATATATATATATATATATATATATATATATATATATGAAAGTTCCATACATATATTATAGCCTATATATATATATATATATATATATATATATATATAGGCTATAAATATATGTATGGAACTTTCATATATATATATATTTATAGCCTATATATATATATATATATATATATATATATAGGCTATAAATATATGTATGGAACTTTCATATATATATATATATATATTTATAGCCTATATATATATATATATATATATATATATATATATAGGCTATAAATATATGTATGGAACTTTCATATGTATATATATATATATATATATATATAATATATATATATATATATATGTGTGTGTGTGTGTGTGTGTGTGTGTGTGAAAGTTCGTAAATATATTTATAGCCTATATATATATATATAGCCTATATATATATAAGTTCCATACATATATTTATAGCCTATATATATATATATATATATATATATATATATATATATAAGTTCCATACATATATTTATAGCCTATATATATATATTTGAGAGAGAGAGAGAGAGAGAGAGAGAGAGAGAGAGAGAGAGAGAGAGAGAGAGAGAGAGAGAGAGAGAGAGAGATCTTTTTCAAAACAACCTGCGTTTTCCGCACAAATACGAGCGCGTACAATCACACACACCCAGAAATAGAGAAGAAGAAGAAGGAGAAAGAGAAAGGAAAATAAAAAAGAGGTTTAGAGGTGGGGAGTGGGGTGAAGGGAAAGTCATCGAAAATGATGCAAGACAACTTACTTAATTCTCTTTTACTGATATCACCTGACCAAGTATTAATAGAAATTCTTTCTTTTAACAGATGTGATTTTTGCATTCAGACCCAAACTATAAAGTTCTTTGCAGAATATCTTCAACGAAACTAAATTCACAGAAATACAGCTGGTTTTCTTTTTTTCTTCTTCTTCTTTTTCTTATTATACATCCTCGAGAGGACCAATTGTCTCTATAGGTGAAGTAATATCAGTTTAAGTATCTATCTATCTATCTATCTATCTATCTATTTGAGAGGATGCTGAATATTTCTTGGGCCATTCAAGAAGGGAATGGTTACTGCTTTTTAAATTTAAATTCTTATTGTATTTTTTATTTGGAAGATTAAAGCATGGGTTATGTATATTTAATTACAGTGGGATGTATGTGTAACTGATAGATATTGAAGGGGCTGGGATAGATAAATAGATAGATAAATAGATAGATAGAGAGATGACGAAATTCCTCACTGCAGACGTGGACATGATGCGAATAAAATACGTCGCGTTTCTTTCGTGAAGCCAAAAAATATGCCCAGCACACAAAATGCAGATTATTGATAACAGTGATTGTGTCTTTCAAATCCATCAGTTGTGTAGCACTAGAAATCATCACATAACACCTGCGGTCGCTTTGATTATATAATATCTATCTACTTACCTAGCTTTTTCTCTCAATTTCGGTCGGTGAATTGGACAGTTTAACCGGAAATCTTCTGGAAATATTATATCTAATTTGCATAATCTTTTGTATAATTTGCAAAATCTTTTTGAAGCTATTATGCATGTGAACGTAGAGATATTCCCCCTCTCTCTCCCCTCTCCCACTCTCTCTCTCTCTCTGTGCATATCAGGGAAAGAGATATTAACCCTGTCGGTGGGGCTTAGAATACTCTGATTGTATCCATCGCAAAAGGGGTATATTGTGTATGAAATTAAACTGCAGCTAATGGTGAGGTTCCGATTCTGGAGCTTTGGGATGTGTGGAGTACCCTTTCATTGCCATTACTCCTAGCTCCACTCTAACCCTGAGTGGTATTACATGTTAGGGTTCCATCTATGGATCAAATTGATCTGTATAAAAATTATTCGGATTCAATTGCACTTAAGAAACAACTACACAAACAATGTAAATATAAACGTACATTGAACGTGATTCCCTAACCTCTAGACATAAAATAATCCAAGACGGTTTGACAGGTATTTAAAATCAATCAGTCAATGAGAGAGAGAGAGAGAGAGAGAGAGAGAGAGAGAGAGAGAGAGAGAGAGAGAGAGAGAGAGAGAGAGAGAGAGAGCAAGCAGGCAGTAAACCAAACGTGATTTTATTCAGGCTATATTAGTCGCGTACATTTAGCATAAATATGTTTGTCAGTAAAAGTCTTTACAAGAAACGCTCCTTCATTTGACTGGAAATAACAACCCATTGAGAAAACTTAAAGACGCTTTTTTTCTGTTGGGTTTCGTCAATTTCAGAGAACGATCATCATTGAAGAATAGTTATACTAAATAGCAACAGAAAACACCTCCGGGCGTCGTAAAAATTAATTTTTGAAAGACATTGCCTGAGAGGGTGGGAGTTAAAAATTCAATGTCGGAAGGTTCGTATCATAAGTAAGCAAAATCCTCATATTTATTAAAGGAGTAAAAAAAAATAAATAAAACAATTTGAAATGAAAACTGAGTCCCGTCCCTCTCAAATAAAATGTTGCGTGCATGTAATAATCCAATAATTATTTCGAATATTTTCCACATCAATTTTACACAAAATCGTAGGTATTTATTTATTTGTAAACCTTTTAGTTAACTTCTTGTTACTGTAAACAAAAAAAAAACAAAAAAAAGGACGAGAGTAAAAAACAATTTTTAAAATTACTTACTCAAATTTTGGGTGTATATTAGGCATTTGGGTGTAAATTTGTCGTCTGCTGCAAATTTTAAAAGCGAATTAAAATTAATTAAATCTATCATTTAAGGTCAAACTTTTGTCTAAATCGATAAGTAGTAACATAATGTCCATCATTAAAAAAAGAAAAATATCATTACATATGCAATTTATTTTTAATACATTTAAAGGGATTTGTTTTGGTCAATTTCGACGCGATCCGCCATTCTGTCGTTTTTTCAATGGTTTTAGGCGCTTGTTTACAATTTTACTGTAACATTCGCGATTGCCAAAAAATTTACCAAAAATCAGGTAATTATCCGATTTTAATGAAATTTTCAGTATTGATTTATCAATTAATGATTTTGTAATGCATCAGTTATTTTATCTCAAAACTTTAATTTAGTATTTTTGCTATGAAAAATTAATATATAAAATTCATTTAAAATATGAAAAGCCTGATGTTCAGTTTAAAATGTTATATTTTTCGATTCTAAAAATAAATATCTATTTAATGCAAACCTTATTTTATTACATCAAAGTATACTTTTTGAAGAAAAACTCGATTAAAAATGTACCCCCCCCTTTTTAAGCAGAAAAATATCGATATATAATTTTTTCTTTTATAAGATAATAGCCAATTAAATAATTATCAAAATGAGTAAAAAAGAAATCTCCCAAAAATTAATTATCTATTATTTTTTTACATTTTATTTTTCAATTTTTGGTACTTATTTTCTCATAGAAAAGCCACCGTAAAATTTTTTTGTCTCTATTCATAACTTCGGTCTTTTATCCCATTATTTATACTGTAATTAGAAAACTATAAGACCAACTTGAAAAAAAAATGGGGGGGTCAAAATTAAGTGACCTGAAAAAAATTAGAAAGTTTTGAAATAAAATAAATAATGCATTATAAAGATCGTTCATTGATAAATAAACACTGAAAATTTCATTAAAATCCAATAATTCCCTGATTTTTGGTAAATTATTTTCTGTAGGTGGGGGGGGGGGGTAAAGTCATTTCGTCAAAAACGCATTTTAGGCTCATTTTGGGTATAGCTAGTGTATATAGCATAAGAATATTGTGACGTAAGCTGTGACGTAGAGCTATGACGTGGTTTTTGTTACAGACAGAAATACAGACAATCTCCATTATTAATAAGATTTTGATTTGAACAATCAGGATTTGATTACTGTGATCTCATAATATAAACTAGTTATATATTTTAATATTTTCAAACAGTAAAAACTTTATGACAATGATATTTTGACAACTACAGAGGGAAAACTAAAAATATTGATTTCTATGAATGTAGTTTTTATGGTACCGTTACACGATTTATTGATTGATTATTTTTAACAGTATGTCAACCCGTCTAGGGTTATTTCATGCATAGAGGTTAGGGAATCGCGTATATTATATGTTCACATTTACATTTCTTGTTGTTGTTTATTCAGATTTTTTTTGATGGGGACATGGTCATATCGAATACGAATAATTCTTAAACAGATCTATTTGACTCATAGATGGAACCCTAACAGGTACTACCACTCCGGGTCAGAGTGGACTTGGGAGTAAGGGTAATGAAATGGTACTCCACACTCCCCAGATCTCCAGAACTGGAGTCTCACCATCAGATGAAATCTAGTGAAGTTTACTGTCAGGACACCCGTTTTTTGGGTTGTGGGGCGGGTAGACAGCCACAGTATTCTAAGCCAGTGCAATTAGGGCACGGCCTCGGAATTCACGTTTTTAGGCCTACTTAACCGAGCGAAATTTTGTGAATCATCTGATTACTGTACTGTGATCACCTATCGCACAACAAATGTTTTTGGTTGCTTCCAATGTGTTATGACTTAGTTGGAATTCGTAAAGCTCCCGATTTAGATCACTTTGCACGTTCATTTGTGCTTCTTTCAAGTTACGCATAGAGTAAAGTAATGTACAACGTGTCAGCGCACCAACTTCGAACCACAGCGGATACCAACCACAACTTGAACTTCTTTGGTTACATGATACTCACGTTTCAAACTAGCACGTACCAAAACTTTTGACATTATTTCGAAAGTCTAAATTTGATTTAATTTTAAAGAAATATACACACTGCATAACCCTTTCTAAATATTTATGTGACCCCAAAAACTCAAACAAATACACCCCACCAATATCACGGAAAATAGGAAAAACAGTTGAAACATCTATCAACATCTGGAAGTGATTCTTTATTCGAAAGGAAAATGGCTATCTTCACATTTCCAAATCAACAAACTCTTTTGAATAAAACATCAGAATTAGTATTAAAATGCAGTCACGAAAACAAGTTTTAACTAAGCTATTTACTACACCATCATGACTCAAATGATTAGAAATAACTTAACCATTAATAAAACGATTTTTAAAATATCAATATCTAATGATTTAATAATTAAAAATTTAGAAATTAAGTTGAGGGTTTTTCGAACATCAAAAATGGCAACAAATGAAAAGGAACGAAATGTTGACGAATACAAAAGAAAACCCCCAATGAGCAGCGAAATACTTTTCTATTTAATCAAAATTTAATTATAATCCAAAATTATTAGAAATAAAAGATTTCAAGAAAATTCAGAAAAAAGACCCAAATTTTTAAAGTTTGAAGTTTTCTTACTTTTTCGAGTAAAATTGATCAACGACTTTGCCGCAAACTATTCGCAAAATTAAGGACCTGAGTGATAAAATGGATATCACCACTTCTTACTTTTTATAATCCAATTGATGCTCAAAATATATTCTCAGCTTATTGAATCGGAATAAAACATATCTTTAGGTTCATTCTACAAATATCATTATCGTTTGAAGTGAAATAAAAATATTTGGAACTTAATCTTTAAACATGTAAGCTCGGTATTTCAGGTTGCGTTATTTTGCTATACACCATAAGCCCATGTCAGATACTACAAATGAAAAAAAAACTTTAATACGGCGATTATACACAGTTTTTTAAATTTCAGTGGAATGATGAGATAACTTTAAACAGTGCAATGGAGCGAAGTTTGAATGTGTTTGGTGTCCGATTTTTTGTAACTTTTTGTGATCTCAAGTACAGAGCAAGTGAGGGGAAAATAAATTAAGAATTCAAAGAGTTAATCGTTCAGAACATTTTTTTTTAATTTGAAAATCATAGAACAAGAAGATCAACTAAATATGTATTCTCTGTACATTCGTCACATAATTCAATTCAACTTACGATTTTCTACTTTCTGTTAAGGTTCATAAATTTGGCATAATTGGATAATAGAATGAATTGTTTTTTTTTTATAGCAATTTTAGAATTTATTAATTTCACGTGATTAGAACAGAAGGTAGAGCAACTTACGAGAAACGCAATTGGCAACCTCTTATTTAATACTTTTATGGTAGATTCTGTTTTACTGTGAAAACAAATTGTGTCTACATAAAGTATTTTTAGAAAGTACTATGAATAGTATATTCATAAATGTATAAATTTTATTGACTTATCGGAAGTAGTTTGGAATCCGAAATCAATTTAAGACAAAAGTACCCCAAAATGCTAAATACATTTCTCATCGTAAAGCACGCGTTTTTTTTTAAATGTCACGGCGGAATTTTAAGCTTGTTTTTACCCAAGTTTTAAGTGAAACCTTTGGTTAAAATCTTATGGAAATATATATTGAAGAAATGTAAGAGTTCATCATAGTTTATGCTTGTAGAGAAATATACAACTTTAGCCCCCCCAGGTAACACTTGCCTTTTAGTCTTAAAGGGTGGTTTTATTGTTCGGCGCTTGAGGCGCCACAGAAGGGGAATGCCAAATATTTTTGGCACTGTTCCCTCCATCCACCATCGGGAAGCTTGCTTTCTTTGATACCCCCACATTAGACTAACTTTGCGGGGTTTGGCTAAATACCCATCTACTTTATACCAGCCAAATTTTATGATTCTTCTAATATGAATAAATCTACCATTAATCATCTATTTTTACAAATTCCCAATCATATCATCGATAATAAATCACTCTGGGATCTCAATTAAAATCCCGCAACACACAAACTTATTGCGGAGGAAAACATTAAATGGTATTCAATATGTATATAGTAAAGCTAATCATAAAATTTGTTTTAATTCATTGCCTGTAAAATTATTTCAATGCTTATTTAAGGTTCAACTCACATTGCTGAAGTTAGTGTTACTTATCAAAAGTAGATGCTTAGAAATGTCGACTAACCAAATATAGACACTTTACAGATAAATTTGCAAACAATTTCAAGTGGTTAATTTAAATGTTAGTCAACAAGGTTTTAGCTATTGTAATTGTAAAAGTACAGCTTACGAAATAAAACTCACAAAAAATACTGAAGAATGCCTTTTTAAAAATAATTTTACAACTCAAACAAAATCACTTCTAACTTTACTACTGAAACTGAATGCCTTCTGACTTTACTACTGAAACTGAATGCCTTCTGACTTTACTACTGAAACTGAATGACTGAAACTGAATGCCTTCTGACTTTACTACTGAAACTGAATGTCTTTTAACTGTAGTAAATGAGATACAGTTATAAAAGCAGTACCGCATGAAACTGTAATGCATAATTTACACAGATTGAAAGAATCAACAAGATATTGCGAGTTTGAAAAACTGGGTTTGAGATAAATGTTTATAGAAGATGAATTGATCCTTCTAAGATTAATTGAAGGCATGTATAAAGTTATATACAAACATAAAATCTTAGAATGACTTTAACTGAATGAAATGAATTTAGAAGTAAGTGTAGAATTCTTTCAGCAACTAGAATTAATGTTATGGAAGCGTATAGTGCAACTAAAAACCTAATTAAGTGCAAATATTGTGAACACGAAAGGGACATAAACAAGAGTCCAGCTTGAGAAAAATTATGTTTGAACTGTAGAAGAAAAAAACATTTCCCATGCAGGTTGACACGGGGAACGATGTTACCTTCATCCCCAAGGAATTTCTAGGGAAAAATAGGTAAACCCAAATTAAGAAAAGTAATCTTAATTTAAAATAATTTGACTGATCTGTCATCAAAACTCTAGGGTTCTCAAAATGGTAGCAATTAGGCTTCACCAATTGTAAGAAAACTTAATGGTGATTTGGGGATGACACAGTAGGAGTGAAGCATCAGATATGCTCAGATTTACTTCCATTGCCTAACATAGAAACTGTGACTCATAAATTAGCCGAATACTTTGCCAAGATTGACTTAAAGCGTATAGCCAAATAGAAACTGACAAAATGTTTAAAGAAATTACTACATTTAACACCCCTATCGGCTTACAAAGATGAACTTTTCTTCCGTTTGGATTTAAGATTTCAAGCTATATTTTTAAAAAATCACTTGAAAAAGTTATATCGGAGAGGATAAAACATATAATCATATATCAAAACGATATATGTATAGATGCTTACAATAAAGAGGAAATAAAACAAAAAACTGAAGAAGTTTTAAACAAATTAAAACATGCTGGTATGACGATAAATATAAATTGAATTGTGACAAAATATATTTAGGATACTAAATACTTATTTCACCTGACGATAAGCTGATAAATAAAATTTTGGAAGTATCTACGCCCAAAATAAAAAGAAATTATATAGAGACTCACTTACCAAGATTACTGTTAAGCTATAGAACAATTCCACATGCCGGGAGAGTACAAAGTCCCTCCGCATTAATGGGTAGACAGATTACAGCTCCCATAACAATGTCATTTTGAACAAACGAATGTGTATGGTATAAAAAAGACAAAGAATCTAATTTACAAAAAGGACACAACACAGCAATACTAATAAAAAATGGACAAAATATACTCACCCATGCGGATAAATTCAGAAGCAGAATGGAACACGATGATATTGAGATGGGAGAAGAATCGGAAGCAGGGGAAAAAAGTGAGAGGGTGTGGAGGGGACTTGTGAATCCATTTGTGAAAATGAACAATCAATGGATGAGAATGACAAAATATCTGGTGATGAGTCGGAAGAGGAAAATGAGCTTAGACCTTGGTCCTCCATCAGAATAAGTCAGTACGCTTTCCCAGAAAGACTGTTTAGATTTCCAAGAGTCTTCAGAAGTCAAAGATCAACGAAGGGCATAAAACTATTTTCGTTCAGGGAGGTGTGATATCATATGTAATTGAGTCATTACTATAAAAGCATGGACCACCACAGTAAAGGTGGTCGGCTACTACTCTCGACAAGACAACATCTATTCCAGTGACTACTTCATTTCGTAACACTAACTTCACTAGCGAAACTGAATGCCTTCTGACTTTACTAGCGAAACTGAATGCCTTCTTTTACTAGCGAAACTGAATGCCTTCTGACTTTAGCGAAACTGAATGCCTTCTAACTTTACTACTAAAACTGAATGCCTTCTAACTTTACAACTAAAATCGAATGCGTTCTAACGTTCTAACTTTACTACTAAAACTGAATGCCTTCTGACTTTACTACTAAAATTGAATGCCTTCTGACTTTACTACTAAAACTGAATGCCTTCTGACTTTACTACTAAAATTGAATGCCTTCTGACGAATGCCTTCTGACTTTACTACTAAAACTGAATGCCTTCTGACTTTACTACTAAACTGAATGCCTTCTGACTTTACTACTAAAACTGAAGCCTTCTGACTTTACTACTAAAACTGAATGCCTTCTGACTTTACTACTAAAAACTGAATGCCTTCTGACTTACTACTAAAACTGAATGCCTTCTGACTTTACTACTAAAACTGAATGCATTCTAACTTTACTACTAAAACTGAATGCCTTCTTTACTACTAAAACTGAATGCCTTCTGACTTTACTAGCGAAACTGAATGCCTTCTGACTTTATTAGCGAAACTGAATGCCTTCTAATTTTGGAATGGTTGGCATGTTGCCATCTATTGATGTTCCAGGTGTATCTGTGACGCAATTGATTTTTGTGCTATACCTAGAGACTTGCACGTCATGCAAAAAATGTCATTTTCTTTTGTGGATGGTGCCTGGTGCCTAGTTCTGTTGTCCAGGTGTGTAATTTCTCAAAAACACTTGTCATACAATTATATTGTATTTAAAAATTGTGTAGCAACAGTTTCTCTTAAGACTAAATATTTTATGTGCTAAATTTGTGACGGATTGTAAAAGTCTTGCTTGCTTCAAAAGCCACATCCGTTCATTGCATGGTTAATTATACTTCTACAAAATGATCATGTGATGGGCATACTCAACTCCAATTTGGCAACCATTAGGTATATATATATATATATATATATATATATATATATATATATATATATATATATATATATATAGAGAGAGAGAGAGAGAGAGAGAGAGTTTATTTGTAAACTTTAAAAATTTGTCAAAGCTTTGAAATTGTCCGCAGTAGATGTGAGCGAGTAAAAAGACAATAAATACGTCCGTTAGTTTTAAACGACACTTTCTTCATGCGGAAGAAAGGCGTTTTTGAAGCAAGCAATTTTATCAATCAAATCTTTTATCACGATGTATCATTATTGAACTAACATACACGTTCAGTATTAAACATAGACATAGAATAACGTCACAATTTGGATCTATATCTCTTTCAATTCTTATCTCAAGCAATATATTGACATACTTTAGTGATTGTCAGTAGACATATGTTTGCACACATTTATTCGATTTGGCGTTGGATGTTAGTGGTTCAATCCCTGTAAAAAGTAGATATTTATTGTTATTTATTCTTGTTTTTCTTCCTGATTTTTTTAAAAAGCGGCAGCTAAGCCAGTCTTACTTGAAACAAATGATGACCCGCAATATTCCAATCACTTTTGATAGTCAATATATTTGTAGACTTGTAAGATATTTACATATTCTTCAAGTCTACAAATATACTGACTATATACCCACGCAATCTATCCGTCAACAAACTAATCTTTGTTAAGTTACAAAACAAAGTATAGATAGGTGTCGCCTATATAATATATGCTATTTTATCGTCTTTATTCCAAATATAATAGAGTTATGTATTATTTGTTAGTTGTGTTGGGTTGCAGTACTCAGTTGTCTTCTAATGTTTAAGACTAACACAGAAAAGGAACAACTGTCTCATTGTAGTTTACATATTATCACACATACACACATACGCACGCATGCGCAAGATCTATCAACGTTTTGAGAAACCAGCTATGGAAGGGTCAAATCAAATTAATGAAATCCAAAGCTTCATTTTAACATATGACATACTTTTTCAACTACGCATTACCGCCGGTTGAGCATTTCATCTGTCTTGCCTACCCAACCCCCAAAACTCTAACAGGTGTTGTTTTTATAAGAATTAACACGAAATGATGTGAAATATCCTGAGTAAATGTCATGAGTTGAAAAGTCGTAAACATTAAAACCAGAATTTAGGTTTTCGTTTTTCCGGCCATAAAATCTATTTTCTTTTATCTCACGATCATTATAAGTGTTCTCATTCATATTTCGTTTTTATTATATTCTTTCATCCGAGTGTATATCGTAGCATCCCTCGAGGCCAATTTATTATTTAATAAATAAAGAAAATGGTTCAGTTGACTTAAGTCATTTAGCTTGATAAGTCTGTATGAATCACATTCCTTACTACCACGTTTCTCCTATTATGCGCTAGGTGGTGTATGAAGCAGCCATAAGATCAGAAGCCCCAAAATCAAAACTCTCTTTCATTCTTTCAATTTCTAACCTCGATAAACTAATAGCTTATCTCCTGTCCATACGACAGAGAAGGGGCTTCTTGTCCCCAGCAACTTAATGTCGCACAGAACATGAGAACACATGCTCAACATGTAAGTTTTTAACTTTCTTCTTTAAACAACAACCCCAGGAACTTTCTCTACACTAAAAGATTATTTATACATTAGGACATTCTCTTATACAACTATATATAAGCTTTTCATTGTATCTTCTGTATTTCGTTTCTATTAAGTTTACTCAGGCAAATAAAAATTGTTCGTGAAATATTTTGCACATATATCCACATGAGGATATATCAAACTACGCACAAGCTTAAACAATAACATGTCCGGGTTGTTCTATTACAATTAAAAATGTTAGCGACGAGTTGTGGTTTTCCACACGACACATACGAAAACAACCTTCTCACGCCACCGCTACAAGTCGCTTACATGTTTCATGAAATGCATACACATCTGGGGAAAAAATGAGGAAAATCGTTTTCATCCTATTTTGTATAGTTAATTTTCTTGTTTTATTGATCAGAGACAAAATTTGCAACAATAATATACAACAACTTTGCTAAGTTTGTGTGCAATAATATTTTAAACTAGAGGAATCCGTAGACATTCCACGAAATGAAACAAAAATCAAGAGGAGCTATTTTAGCCAGAAACGATGATTAGTAATTTCATTACATATAATTACCAAAATATCTTCCGTACAAATTTAATATTACAAATAAAACAACCTTTTTTTTAAAATTCATTTTAATTTTACGTTGTGCATTTAAGCGACGCAAGACAACTTGGAATGTTTCATTTTTAAAATTGGGTGAAATAAAATGGGACAAATAAGAAATCTGTGATTAAGCGACACCAGATAATCTGTATTCAAATATTGCGTTGCATCTTGGACAATTTGGACGGTGTCATTTTTAACCAGGTGTTGTGGGATGATAACGGACGGAAGATTTAGGAACAAGCGTATTATATTTTAAATTATACTGAGTCTTTTATTTATCTATTATTTTGGAGATATTAAAAAAAATAAGGCAGTCATATTTAACTACTTTAAGGTTATTCAAGTTTTGATTTGCTTTGACTTCAAAGTTAATTTCATGGAACAATAAACAAAAGACAAGAATAATGCTTGTGTGTGTGTGAGTGTGTGTGTGTGTGTGTGTGTAGTTTTAAGGAAATGTAAAGTGAATTAACAAATCTAACATGGCGTCGTCTATGTGTATTGGTAGGTAAAGAACAAAACTGTCATTTTTGCTTTAAAAATATAAATTTCACCCGACTGTTGAAATTTTTTTTTTAAGTTGTGCTATTTGGAACGGGGTAAATTGTTTCACCAAAGCGGCGTGCAAAGAAAACGTTGCTGTCCATAGCAGGAATATAGCAGAACGACTCAACTTTTGTCACCATGATACTTAATGGTTTCACCGTGTTATCTTGAGTGATGAGTCGCACTTTGAGATCTCTACCGATGCTTCAGAACATTATCCATGATGGTCAAGTGGAAGTGGAATTATGGGAAGGGTATATTTTCTGCATCTTGTACAATGCAAGAGGTACATCGATACAAGAGAGAATACCAAAATATATAACATAAAGGTTTGCTTCCAAACGACAGACAAGTTGTATTTTGGGAATAAAAAGCAAAAAGTCAGTTCCCAACAGCACACATGGTGAAAACAAATGGAATCATGATTTGAGCTGCTGTCTTTCAGAAGAGAACGTAAGTATGAATATCAAGGCCAAACTTGTTGGGAGAAAATTGAAGCTGTCAGAGATGGAACAGCATTAACGCGACACACTGTGTACAATTATCTAACATCTTGCCAAAAACACATTCGCTTTTTGAAGAAAAGAAAAGAAAAGTTATCCCATGCTCTACACACAAACAACGCGCACTATTATATCTAATATTTCATCTATTTTTCTTGAAATAAATGTAAATCAATATAAAAAAGTAAAGTAAAGTCGACGGGGCGGCCTAAAGTCGGTATCAGCCAGTCAGCAAGGGAGTCTATCCCCTTTTCAATAGCGCTAGACCAAGGAGATTGTTTTTAGCATCTGAGGTGGAGCGCCACACCTACAATCAGCTCCTTACTTTACCGCACAGATCCCTGTGCTACTCATACGCTGAGTTGGCGAGGGCGGGTATCGAACTAGGGAACCCTGTGGTCTCTAGCCGAACGCTCTACCGACTGAGCTAACCCGGCCCCTTGATTTAAATAATGCTCTTATCTTTGTTATCTGGATTGGAGAGAGAGAGAGAGAGAGAGAGAGAGAGAGAGAGAGAGAGAAAGAGAGAGGATAGAATTATATTACAAGTCATTTTTCGTTTACCATTTTAACATCCGTTATCGGTATATCGGTGCAAATCAAGCTGTGCATTTGTTTTATTGAATAAAATGGAGACACTATTATTAGCCAAATTAATATGTTGTACAAATTCATATTTCTCTATAAGTTGGTCATTGCTGAAGAAATATCAGTTTCATAATTTCTAGTATACGAATATCAGCAATTTTATCAAATAACCTTTTCTTTTATTATTTTTATTCTAACTACTATACTGCATATGAGAACTTTCCAAGTTACTTATTCTGAAATCGAAAAACGATTACTAAATTTCAAGCAAAAAAGAATAATGAGTAATCGACAAAACAATGTTAATGTTCTGTAAAAATGAAATATATTGCATCCTGGAAAAATACACGAGAATTAACGCTAGAGGAAAGAGCCAAAATGTTTCTTTTATATTAAATATAGGGTCACTTCATAAATTGGTCTTATTTCAATTTTCATTTCAATCAATACATTGACGTTCTTGGCTTAATCCCTGTAAAAAAAAAAAAACCCCAAAAACCCAGAATTTTTTTTGTGTCAGTTCAGAAATTTTCACTTGAAAGAATGATCATACGCAATTATATACAAATATATTGACGGTTGAAAGTAATAGGAACATTGCATATAGATCATTCTCTGCTGTTGCCTGAGATGAACCACGTTGTCCTAGTTGGACCGTGTGTATTATCGCCAATTGGTTACAACTGTTTTTACTATACTTGTAATCTTATTATAATGGAGATTGTGTGTTTGTTTGTAACCGAAACTATATCACTACTCAAGTCATAATTCCCTTTGTTATTTACGTCACATTCTTCATGATTTTATTTTTATTCAAACCTCAATTATTAATAATATTATTTTGCATTATTAATACTGTTGGCCCTATTTACATACAAATAACATACAATTGTATTTAATTTATATATACAACAAAATAGCAGTATACAGTGTGAATAGGCAGGTTAATTTGCATATTGATATTAAAAAATTGATTTTAATAAATATGTGCTTAGTATCATTGATTTCTAATTGTTTGTTTTTATCTTAATGAATATGAGCATAAATGTTGTTGATAAATCTTAAAAGAAATCTATTAACAAAAGAATTAACTGTAATTTTATTCTTTACTTCCTATTTTAACTAAATAGTTACATTTCGAAAATTTTGCAATGAAAGACGGGTGTGACTGAAGAGTTAGTTTCAAAGATGTTCTATTTTTCGATAATCCCCCCCCCCACTGTTTAAAATCTTTTTATCTGCATTGTTTTTTAGTTTCATTAGCCTTTCTAATTGAATATAATATTTTATTACACTAGAACTTAAATACTTGCACCCGTAGGGTGCATATACTTGCTAGTATATGTAACATCCATCTAATACGTCCATCATTAAATCAATTTCTGTTCAATTACAAAACTAGAAGATATAGACAGATATAACTTGCATAATATAATATACACTAACTGTCCGTTAATAGTTTGTTATATTGAGTATATGAAATGTTTAAAAACTAGCGGGACTGAAGCTGTATTTACCAAGACAGAAATTAGTTATAAAGGAAACGCATTTCTTTTGATACCTTCTTAACGTTGAGATGAGTCTTCATAAAAAATTGTCGAGAATTAACATTGCATATATATATATATATATATATATATATATATATATATATAAGGATTTACTCTGATGAAGGTCGCTATTTCTTTGTGTACTAAACATTTCTATATTTTTTCTATTATTGTTATTTTATTTCATTTTGTATTTAAAATAATAATAGATAGAATACATGTATACATAGATAAACTCCTGGCCGAAACACGTGTTAGTTAAATAAAACAAAAATAATCCAATTTTATCCATTCAACACTTTCTTTCTTTTCTTTTTCTTTTCAACATACCGTCCGATTCGCTTCCATTTTTAACTTACATACATTATATATATATATATATATATATATATATATATATATATATATATATATAGAGAGAGAGAGAGAGAGAGAGAGAGAGCAGGTTGCGCTGTCAGCACACGGACACCCATGACTCTCTCTCGCCTTCTGCACGGCATCCAGAATCCGCCTAGAGGTATGCCCATGTGTAGTTGTCGACAGAAGAATGCCACTTATGAGTTCGTCCTTGCCTCTCCAGAAGTGTCCAGTATGTCTCGTTCGTCTTACTTAGATGGTTTGTGTGATAAGAGGCCGATGACTGTACAATTGTTTTCTTGTAGGAATTCTGATTCGATGATTTGTCCAAGACAGCGCACAACACCTAATATTTTTAAGCGCCACGTGGTGCAGCCGTACAGTAGGACTGGTATGGCTACAGCTTGGAAGGATTCTTGCTTTCTCTTCTCAGTGAGATCAGATTTCCATATGATGGATAATCTTTCTATAGCAGTCCATGCCTTTCGTTTGACCTCGCTTTCTGTTGATGAGATATTACTGCCTAGATATGTGAATTTTAGGAGCTTACCATCCAATATGGAGATGCCTCCATTTTATTTAAAACTCATGAACTCTTATCTGAGTTCCCTTAGAGTTCAATGCCTCTTGTCGCCCTCTCTAGGTTATGCAGCCGTGATTCTGCTCGTGTAGGTATATCTGCTAGAAGTGCTAGATCATATGTGTAGTCCGCACCCGTCTCTGCGGGATATCGCCAACTTCCTGCCCTTTTGAAGGTGAAGCCTTTTTCTTTTATGAGATCTAATGACGTTCCGAATCATTAGGCATATTATGAATATATATGGTGCTAATTTATCTCCTTGTAGGACTCCAACGACAATGTCAAAGAAATTATATATATTGATAATATAGTTTGTTATATTTATAAATAAATAAATGCTCAATGTCAGTGATAGAACACATATATCCAAATTAGGGTAGCGTAGACATAAAGTCAAACTCGCTTGGTAACTGTATGTTTCTCGCCTATGCAATTATCAAATCAAGATTATCATATTGCCGAGAAACTGGCAATTAACAAGCGCCATTGATTTATGTGTACGCTACCCTATATATATATATATATATATATATATATATATATATATAGCACGAACGTTGATGTAAAAACCGCCATAGGTGAACAAGAGAAACCTTTTCAGGGGTGGGGTTGAAGGGATTGTCGCTAAAAATTTTCTAAGTTGCCCTGGATCTTAATTTTCGGGAGAGCAGCTGAACATTAAGATCTAGAGTAGAGTTTTTACAACGACCCTGCCCCCAACAAAAGGTGTGCGTGTGTTTTTTTAATGAAAGAAAACAGTTACATGTGTCTCAAGTATGTACAATATTAGAATAATTCATGTTAACTCTAAATGCTTCCTATGATTTCACATTTTAAAGGAACCAATGTGATTTTTTATAGTAATATCACGGTACTAATACAAAATAGTATCCATGTCAGATCGGAGTTTTCTCTGACACGTTTATAGAAAATGACGGAAATTAACGATACCAAAATCTTAATGCAAACGTGATAAATCCTTTAAACTAAAATAATACAATAATGAAGCAAACAAATTGTACATTAGATAATTTTTACTTTCTTCCATTTTATTCTAAAAGAGCAAAAACTATCTGGCCACCATGATTTGTAGTTAATACTTATTTAAAAATATAAGCCTCCGATTTCAACTGCATTGAATTTTCAAATTAAATCAATTTTTAATTTCAGTTTTAACATGTATCCCCCAAAATTCAAATCATTATTTGAAAACAAAACAAAAAAAAACAAAACAAAACGTGACGTTCTCACTCTTGCCCTGAGAGAAAATCTGCCCTGAATTGAATTATAAAATTTAAAAAATTAATCAAAACTAAAATATTTTTTTCGGCATAGAAAGCTTTTATCGTGTTTTTTTTTAATTAATGAAATTATGTCATGATGAAAAAAGACTATATCATTGTGCTCCCAAAAGTATAAGATGAAAGATTAATTTTTAATAGATATATTTGCATTTCAATTTTTAATTAAAATTTTAAAATTTGGTTTTAAAAATCTTTATTGAATTTTCCAAGGCTGAAGCCTTAAAAAGATTTCTACAAAGCTGAAAAAATGTTTGAAAAATAATTTCATTTGATAAATAAATGAATTTTGAAAATTTAATTAAAATATCATGCGATAATTATCTGATTGTAAAGGTTTTAAACATCAAAGTATTTTTGCCGCAACATTTTTTCCTATTCTACTTGAGTGATTTTTCTGTACTTCATGAGACGCAACCCCTTTTCAGATAAACATATTAAGGGGGAAATATCTAATAACACTCGGTTGATTTGGGGATAAAATCATTTTACAGAAGAAAGCCTCAATTTTGCATAACAATTCTTTGAGCCATTGTTTTTTGTGCATGTGTGTGTGAAAAGTGCGTCCTATACACCGTCAAATACTGTACTAAGTCTATTTGTATTTTTTTTTCAAATTGAAATTACTAGTTTTCTTTTATGTTTTTCTTCTTGGGCGGATAGGGGGAAGTTATAACTTAAAAACCCATGGCTTTTAAAAAAATAAATTCAATTAGTTACTGTTTGAACAGTTAGACACGGACACAGGAAAATAAGTAAAAATGCAATATATGATTTTGATTTACATATAAATATTTTTAAAGATTTCTATTATATGAGGAATGAGTGTGTGTCCATTTTATGCTTTCTTGGATTAATGTTAATTGCAATTGAAGTTAAATTCCTTTTTGTATGATATAGTAATGTACAAAGAAAGGAGACATACAGTACACTTACTTACTGGTGTATATAACCTTCTCTTGATATTGTCTACAGAGATTTTGAGGTTGTGTCACGCTTTGGTTGAATTTGTCTATATTTCGATCATGTGGCATTATTTCTTTCATCGTTTACTTAATACCGAGAATTAACTTTATGGGAATTTACAAAATCGTTTAAAATAGTTAAAGCTTATCTTCGTAAATTAGGATTGTTTATTGGTTAATGATTTTTATAAAAAACGAATATTACCTAGGTCACTTTTTAGCCTACATCTAACCAACACATTTCAAAATGTTTAGTTTCTTAAAAAATCAAGTGAAGCTTCAATGAGACTCCAGGTGTATAGGTGGGGGTGTTATTATCGTCCCCCACTGTCTGAGTATATGAAAAACTTTCTTTCTTAAACACCGCTTGTAGACGACAATTTTTATTGCTGGACGTGTTTGTGCCAATCACATCAAAGACAAGCCAACAATAATGTGATACAGATTTCTCTGTCATTGTCACTGGAGTCCTACAAGGAGATACGTTAGCACCATATATATTTGTAATATGCCTAGACTATGTACTTCGAGCATCATTAGATCCCATAAAAAAGGCTTCACACTAAAATAGGCAAGAAGTAGGTAATATCCTACAAAGACTACTACAGACGCGGACTATGCAGATGATCTAACACATTTTGCAAATACACCTACACAAGCCGAATCCCTCCTACATGTCTAAAAAAATCTTTTCAATGGTTTAAATGATTTATCCAAATAATGTGAAAATGTAATAATTTTAAAATTTCTAGTTTGTTTGTTTATATAGACAACTTACTGTTTTTAAAGTTTGTTTGGGAGTTGATTTATATCGGCCCTCACGGCATTGGTGTCCATGAGTACTGAAATGCACCTCACATTCAAAAGACTTTGTGTAACATTCCTTGCGTGGGGAAGCGATTAGATCCAAATTGTAGTCGGTTGGACATTTTCGTTTAAAATATTAATGACAATACAATAAATATAAGAAGCATATTACCATAAGAATGGAATTTCTCATAACTCAGTAGTGAGATCAGATTGTTAATACACAACAAAAAGCCCCTAGTCCGGCGGCTGGGGCTTTAGAATACTCCGACTGCACCTCTGCAGAGAGGTATGATCCTCCTCCAAATGGGGCCACTTGTTGGCCGTAGGTGGTGACCCGTTATGCTTAAGGACGGAATCCTGGTGGATGAGCAGTCCATGACATGCAACACCCCACTTAGACCCTTACTTAGGCTAGAGGGTCGGTCGGAGAGGCTACCTCCGATCAATCGGATAGTCACGCAAATCCCTACAACCTATATGATTGTTCCAATCCTATTGCCCTTATGGCAAGCCCCAACCATTTTTATCATATACGTGCTAGAAGACGGTGGCTGGGGTCTTATTATCCCGGGTATGACGTTAAACTCTAACTGATGGTGAGGTTCCAGATCTGGAGCTCTGGGGAATGTGGAGCACCCGTCCATCATCATTACTCCCAGATCCACGCTGACCCGGGGTGGTAGCACCTGTTAGGGTCCCATCTATGGTTTAAGTAGGAAATTTGTTTGCAAAAAAAAAATTGAGTTTAAAGAATTTTCTTCCAAACTATCGCTGTGAATCTTTCAAAACTTGCCGGCATTAAATGAACCACCGAGGTTGATATGCCGTAAAACAAATACATAAACAAACAAACCAACAAGCAAGCATAATGTGTGTGCGTGTATGCATGTGTGTTTAGGAAGTGCAAATACTGATATTGCTTCTTTTTTCTAAAACAGCAGAATTTACTATTCTGTTGTGAGACCAGGTTGTGGAGTGACATGTAAAATTACATTGCATTATATATATATATATATATATATATATATATATATATATTATGGGGAAATATGTGCTTAATTGAAGTCAGACCTAATTTTTTGAAAGTTAATTCATTAATGATTAGTTAGGCGGGACTTTCAAAAAATTAGGTCTGACTTCAATTAAGCACATATTCTCCCAAATACTGTCGGCTGAAAATAGCTAGATTATATATATATATATATATATATATATATATATATATATATACGTAGTTTAAGTCTGTGAATTGTAGATTTTGCATAATAATACGCCAAACTTTAGTGTGCTCGTCTATACATATACATACGTATTTGCATGTACGTATGTATAAATTGGTGTATTCACTCTCATATGCATACACAATTAATGCATTTACACAGTGATAAATGTACGTAATCTATACAAAAAGAAATGATTTTCATGTCAATCGATCAGCTGTGTCCACACCTGTACTAATTAGAATTAGGAAGAAAGGAAGGTGTGTACACACGAACACATCACAGTTCAAATCTTGAAGGAAACTGATTGCATTTCATGTAGCACAAGCACCCATGAGAAAGATATGAATCCAACTATTCCCCCCCCCCAAGCTGTGGGTAAATGTAGGACAGACAGAGCTCTTTAACTTTGGCATCGCAACCAGCATGTGAGAAGGAAAACTGAATTCAAACCAGTTGTAATTCGTTTATAAATTGTGTTGCATCCTACTCGTGGCGGAGGGGTTGGGTAAAAATGATAAAAGCGTATAAAATTCTTACTCTTATTAAAAGTCACTTTAGATTTCCACCAAAAGAAATTGAAAAAAAAATCCCTGCTATGAGTGCTAGATATTATGATATTTCAGATCTACAGGAGGTAAACGCTATACAATCATCCCACAACATAATTCGTTGTCAACCTCCCACACACAGATTTATACACCTGCACTGTAAGCGAGGCTTAGAATACGCTGATTGCACCCCCTGCAGAGGGGGTAAGTCCCCGACACTCAAAAAGGGGTTTCTGGGTATGACATTATACTGCTTCTGATGCTTCAGATCTTGGGAGTGGAGTATCCTTTCATTGCCATTACACCCAGGTCAACTGACCCGGAGTGGTAGTACTTGTTAGGATCACATTTATGGGTCAAATACATCCGTTTAAAATTTATTCCTATACGAGAACACCATGTGCAAAAAAAAATCTTAAGAAACAACTATACAAAAAATGTAAATATGATCTTAAAGTGAATGTGATTCCCTAAAATCTAGGCATGAAATAACCCTAGACAAGTTACCATGCCATTAAAATAAATCAATTAACATATATACACTTGTGCATACATATATACATGATATGTGCATACATATATATATATATATACATACATATATACATATATACATATATATATACATATATATATACATACATACATATATATATACATATATACACATATTCATACATATATACACTTGTGCATACATATATATCATATATATATACATATATACATATATACATATATACATATATACAATATATATATATATACATATCATACATATATATACATTGTGCATACATATATACAGGATATATACATATATACATATTCATACATATATACACATGTGCATACATATATACATATGTGCATACATATATACATATATACATATATCATACATATATACACATGTGCATACATATATACAGGATATATACATATATACATATATACATATATACATATTCATACATATATACACAGTGCATACATATATACATATGTGCATACATATATACATATTCATACATATATACATGTGCATACATATATACAGGATATGTGCATACATATATATACATATTCATACATATATACACATGTGCATACATATATACATATGTGCATACATATATACATATTCATACATATATACACATGTGCATACATATATACAGGATATGTGCATACATATATACATATTCATACATATATACACATGTGCATACATATATACATATATGTGCATACATATATACATATCACATATATACATATATACATGTGCATACATATATACATATTCATACATATATACACTTGTGCATACATATATACATACATATACATATATACATATTCATATACATATATACACATTCATACATATATACAGGATATGTGCATACATATATACATATTCATATATACACACATACATATATACAGGATATGTGCATACATATATACATATTCATACATATATAAACTTGTGCATACATATATACATATTCATACATATATACACTTGTGCATACATATATACATAATATGTAGTAATAAAATGATAAAGAATTTCCCACACATACAAAAACAAAGATATTCATTATATGAGGTGCATATGATTGTATGCATCGCAACATCCCTAAATAGAAGCATCCATGCATTAAAATGCATATCGTATTAATGATTCAATTTTATAAATACGCATATTTATGATTTTAAAAGCAAACTTTTCTACTTAATTCACTCGCATGCATATAAACGTAGAATACATATATCAGTATCAGTACGTATATGCACATATATACACGCATATGTATATAGATTTTCAAGGATGTATATTGTCTAGGTGCATGAAAAAGACGTGTAAATGCACCTATACACACATGCATTAGTATACATCCACACGTATGTACGCACTATCGTATACCATCATGCAAATATGCACACGTATTAAACTGCAAACACTGAGAGACACATTGAAACCTGGGTTAACAATGTTTTTCCTGCCATACGAATGAATGTTAACTTAACATTTATTCGTATGGCAGGACTAATATATACATAGTTTTACTTATCTGCAAAAGCGCACTCATACATACATACATACATACATACATACATACATACTTTTCATTCATAATCACTTATGCATACCCCCCTCGCTCTCCCTCACTCCCCTTTATTAATTTCTTTGTTTCTCTCACATTCAGGAATTCACACACATATTCTTATTTTTATTTTCGCTCACATTTGGATCTGCATTCTGTCTCCCCCCAAACGCATGCATGGATTGTGAAGCAGACACACACACACACACACACACACACACACACACACACTCTCTCTCTCTCTCTCTCTCTCTCTCTCTCTCTCTCTCTCTCTCTCTCTCTCTCACACACACAATCTATCTTGCATGCAGACACCGTTACACACTCATACACATTAATTCACAAATGCGTTCTTATGGGCGTACGCACGTGCGCGCACGCACGTGTGAGTACTCACGGACACACATACACACGTTTAGATCTTGTAAAGCCCAGACTGGTCCGTGCAGATGTATATACATTAGTTGTGTGATGCGCTAACCTCACATGGCTGTATTAAACAGTAACAACCAAAATTTCCCAGTCTCTCTACGCTTTTGCGGTACGCGGTTGTATCATAAATAGGAGGGGGTGGGGTGAAAGAAGGTGGTGATCTGGCATGACGTCACTTACTAAATATTTAAATGAGCGTTCTCTGCGGACGTGCTCATCTAATTTATGAAGAATATTAATATTTAAATTCATTATGCCGTGCCAAACACAAACCCCTTTTAAAGAGATGCATATGCACCTATTCAGTCAATTACATAAAAAATGCACACATTACTCATGCATGCACATATGCGTTGTTGCTATCGATATTATGCATAATAGAGTTGCACATGTACGCATGCATATATTAAAACGTGTCCTGTTTACTCACATGTAAAAAAAAAAAATTACATTCATCTTAGCTATTTACTCATACATAGGTACAAGTGAATATGAACGGAAGCAAACGAGAAAGAGTAAACGCATATATATATATATATATATATATATATATATATATATATGTGCAAATTAACAAAGATTTACTTTCTAGGGTCACACGCATACACAAGTACGAAGAGTATTTGATAGTTAAATAAAATAAAATGCATAAAATATTCATTAATTCTTTTGTTATATGTTGTAGAGGTGTCCCTAAGGCAATTACGTAATTTCTTAAAGAAAAAGTTTTTTTTTTTAAAAATATATGGTTCTGCAGATTATGTAAAATTTCTCACGACGTCTCCTGTTTTCCAATTACTCACTGACCATTGCACCAATATCGTTATCTAGTCAGTAAATTCAAAAATAGTTTCCATCGCAGAAGCAATGGTTTCATTTGGAAACAGGATACAATGAGCCGATAAAGAAAAGTTGAAGAAATAAAAGAAAAATAGGAAGATTTAAATGCGAAGGAAATCATTGGTTATGCAAGGTTGTATTTCATTTCGAGGCTGGATGTAATCATTTCTTTCTTGAAATATCCCCAAACTTTTTGTGAAAGAAAGAAAAGAAAACGTAGAGAAAAGAAAATTCAATCATCTCAAGAAGACTTTGTCGGGAGTAATATTGCACATGTAGAGTTTGTAGTGTGTGTGTGTATGTGTGTGCGTGCGCGCACCTGTGTGTAGATGCGCGCACCTTTGTCTATATGGGTGTAAGTACTTCTGCATTCGTATCCACACACGTATATATATATATATATATATATATATGTGTGTGTGTGTGTGTGTGCATGTGTGTGTGTGTGTATGTGTGTCTGTATCTGTGTGTGTGTGTGCGGTGTGTGGAGAGAGATTCTAGAGAATTGGATTATGAATATAAGTTCTCACTGTATTTGCATTGAAAATGAAATAAGCAAGGCGCAACATAAGATGTATTTATATTCATTTTACAATTACCTCCGTCCAAATAATGTACTGCACTGATGAATTCATCTCGGGTCTCAAGAGCAATTTCGTACCTTTGATGCACACACGCAAAGAGAGAGAGAGAGAGAGAGAGAGAGAGAGAGAGAGAGAGAGAGAGAGAGAGAGAGAGAGAGAGAGAGAGAGAGAAGAGAGAGAGAGAGAGAGAGAGAGAGAGATGGATGGATGGGGCAGTGAGAGGGAGGGCTTCTAACATAGTTATACACCTTTCCACACGTGTGAATATAAGTATGCATTATGCACTAATATATATATATATATATATATATATATATATATATATATATATATGCGTGTGTGTGTGTACAATTGCACCGACATGTATATAAATAAAAAGACAGATATATTACGCTAAGCATAAAATTGAATTCGTGCAAAAATGACTATATCTCCACAAATGTGTACAAAAATGCGTATACGTGTGTGCGTACTGCGCGTGTACTGAGTTTTACTTCGCGCGTCCGAGTGCATGCACGAATGAAAAAAAAAAAAAAAAAAAAAAAAAGAGAAAAGAAAAAAAAAACTACACAGAGAGTGATATGTCTACATTTCCTATGCAACGATAATAGAAAGAAAAAAAAAGAATGAAGCAGGTTTTCATACAAACGTAAGAAAAGTTAGCGATGCATATATATGCACCATCACTGGGCAACTGCCACATTCTTAAATGCAATGTCTTTCATGATCTTACCGATTAAGAATGTCCTTCTCAACACCTTTTGTACACATGGATGCGTGTGTGCACATTATCGAGTCAGCATCTGACATATACAGATGACACATGCACACAGATAAAAAGTATTTACGCACATCATATACTCAATAGCTCAAATCTATGCTACATGCATATCTCTCTCTCTCTCTCTGTTTATCTGTATGTATGTATGTATGTATATATGTACAAACACACACACACACACACACAGAGAGAGAGAGAGAGAGAGAGAGAGAGAGAGAGAGAGAGAGAGAGAGAGAGAGAGAGAGAGAGCTTTCGCTAGTACTAATAGGCGCTCGCATTATTTAATCAAATGAAACAGGCATTCCGTGCCGCACTGGCACACAAAGCGACGACTGGGAAGCCAATGTTTTTGTTATTAAAATCAAAACAAAGTCAGCAAACGAGAAAGAGTAGCAATGAACAGAGAGACTTCGTCGGCGAATGAATGTGTGCAAGATTTAACAAAAGATTTCATTATAAAAGGCCAAACATGCAGAGTGGGTTGTGAAGCAGAATACAAGCGGAAAGTTCGTTGCTGCACAGACACACCGAACAAATGCGATTTGATGGGATAGCTCAGTTTCCTTCCTTCTTTTTTGCTTCCTTCTACATTTTCTTCTCCACACATTTTCCTTCTTTGTTGTATATATATATATATATATATATATATATATATATATATATATATATATATATCAACATATATACATATATATATATATATATATATATATATATATATATATGTGTGTGTGTGTGTGTGTGTGTGTGTGTGTGTGTGTGTACAAATGCTAGTGTTCATTCTTCTTTATCAATCTACGCATTCCCGGACAAATGTTCGAATCTATCTATCTATTCTATTTTGTTAATATTTGTCTATCAATCTATTCCATTTTGTTAATATATGTCAATCTATCTATCTCTATCTATCTATCTATCTATCTATATCTATCTATCTATATATATATATCGATCTATTCCATTTTGTTAATGTCTATCTATCTATCTATCTATCTATCTATCTATTCCATTTTGTTAATATCTATCTATCTATCTATCTATCTATTCCATTTTGTTAATATCTGTCTATCCATCCATCTATCTATTTGATTTTGTTAATATCTGTCTATCCATCTATCTATCTATTTCATTTTGTTAATATCTATCTATCTATTCTTTGTAATCAGTTCAGATACTCCCACTGTAAATCTCAGAAATTAATAATCTATAATTCTAACATAAAACTAACAAAAATACAATCAATTTCATTAAATTTTATTTGCATAATGCGTAGATTCATCAACAATTTCCTAGCATCATAATTGTAAAAAAATAAATAAAATAAAAAAGATAAAAAAGCACAACAAAAAACTTTTATTTTGCACAACAAATTTTACCCATTTTTTTTCTCAATATGATTTCCACCTGTGTCAATGCATTTCATTCAGATTTGAACATTAATCAAGTAGATCGAATAGTATAGAGTATGAATTTCAGGTGAAAATCCAGTTAATAACTAATTTTCAGGCTATGGACTTATTGATGTTCCGTTGTATAATTAAAATACAAAATTAAGGCTTTTTTCATTGTTTTCTTAAACTTATATCAACAACTGAATTGAAACAAATTATAATTCAGTTTGTTTAAAATCAATCTAATGTATTTGCAAATTCGTGTTTATGTTTATAAAGAACTAAACAAACAATGGAAATATTCAATTTCCGTTTGTAACAGCGGTTTATGATGATATTGGTGCTTCTATTTAGGAAGGATGAAAGGATTCGATAAATTGGATGATTAAAAATTGCATCCTGTGAGAATGAAAACCACAAAAAATTACGATTCAGCGATAAATTAATCATTTTAAGTGTATTGCTCTAATACAAATAACGCTGTGATGTGCCGTTTTTTTCTGTGCTACAGTTATTAACATAATGAAAATAGAGAATTAGAGTAATATTGTTGCAGCCAAAACAAACATGCAAATAAGACAAACTTTATATCGGAAAATTTAAGATTGAAGTGATTATATATATATATAATACTTTTAATTCGTCTTATAATCATGCTCTACTTAATGTATTAAGCATTTTTACGTATATAACTTAGAAAACTCCTCTTGTGTATTTTCTTTTTGCCATGATGATTATTTTCAGAAGTACGTGTGTAAACATTTTTCCCCAGATATCAGTTAAAAAAAAAAAATTGAAAAACTGAATTATCTGACTTTTTCCCACACCGGTAGAGTTTAGAAGTAATATATATATATATATATATATATATATATATATATATATATATATATATATTATATGATAAAGTGGTGACTGCAGTCTTGAAGAGTCAATGCTAATTCTAAATATGTTTGATAATCTCGCTAATTTTATATCAGGAGTTTTACGTGAAACACAGGATTATGCAAGTGTAGCCACCCCGCATATTCACCAGACGTAGCTCCGTGTGACTTTTTCTTATTTCCTAAACTGATAATTTATATAAAGATTAAGATTAATTTACGTGAAGGATATTAAAATAAATATAACATCATTGCTTCACATCATGTTAAAAAATCGAATTTCAGAGGTGCTTCAACCGATGGAAAATTTGCTGGAATAAGTTTGTTTAATTTCGATATATATATATATATATATATATATAGTTTAGTCCTCCGTAGACAGTCCTGTTTCGACGTATCAGGTTTTTTCAGTACTGCTAGACTTTGCAGGCTACCTCCTGCCGGGATCGAATCCCGACTGATTATTCATCAGTCAGAGTCCCTAACTATCGGGCCAACCACACACGCATCAGGGGTAGAGGGAATTTATACAGATAAGGTGCCTGGTGTAATGGTTAGAGTTGTGGGAAATAGACTTGTCGACCCGAGTTCAAATCCTAGACGAGGCTGTTTGCATTTCACATCGCGCTAATACCCTTTGGGAAAGGTATGAATCCATATATTCTCCCTCCAGCTATGGGTAAATAGTAGGGCAGACTGGGCTCTTTAACCTTGGATAGGTAACCAGTATAGGAGAAGGAAAACTCTGAATTCAAACCTGTTAAACTCTGCTTAAGAAATTGACCTTGTGTCGCATCCTGCTCGTTTTAATTTCAGTAGTGATACTGGTACTATGTAATCCAGTACGACCTGTTTCATAGTCGAATCATCGGCGACTAAACCGGTAACCCCACAGATTTTATCTAGACTCCCTGCAGGATGAAAACCAAGACCTGTTCAAAGGGCGGATGAAGCTATTAGCTCAACGGTCATCTAGGACATTATTTCTGGGAGTGTTGGACCACTTATTCATTGTTAGATTATCCAACTAGGAGAAGGACAACTCTGATTTGACACCTGCGATTGACATGATTACCGGTTATCTTGCTTCGGTTTGTCACTGGATAATAATCATGAAAATTTAGAGAGTGGTATTCGTGTTGTACAAGCGTTGACCACTATAATATCATGATGTACAAATGTTCCATTGCTTTCTTTTCATCTATCAGCCTCTCAAAAAGTCACATGGCGATGGATGTGTGGCGACGTGTGCAGACCTGACCAGTTAGAAGCATGCAGTTACATATCTACACATTAGCGGTAGGAGTCTTATCCTAACATCGTTGTTGTGTCCACCCGTGACAGACTAACCCGGTGGAGACTCTTGTGTTTGAGCAGCCCTAGTCAGGAGAGCACTCCTCACCCAAACTAATGGGATAGTGTTAGAAAAGGTGTACTAAACATTGCCTGTCACCTCTACACCACTTAGTTTCCTGCGGCTAACGGTGGTTCATTTTTATCAGGAAGAAAAGAAATATAAAACAATTTTCAAATGACCGGATTAAACTTAACTTTTGTTGTTGGAATGTGAGAACTCTTCTAGATCATAGCTCTTCAAATCGCCCGGAAAGAAGAACAGCACTTGTGACAAGGGAACTTCAGAGATTACAGATTGATATTGCTGCTCTATCGGAAACCCGATTATCAGATGAGGATCAGTTGACAGAACTCTCAACGGGTTATAAACTCTTTTGGGTTGGTAAGCCAAAGGGCGAACGGCGCGAGGGTGGTGTTGGTTTTGCCGTGAATAGAAGACTAGCAAAGTATTTTAGCTCCCTTCTAGCATTAATGATCGCATAATGAAACTGCATATCCAGCTGCAGTATGGACTGTATGCGACCTTATTCTCTATATATGCCCAACTCTTCAAGCTGATGAGGAGACTGTCATAACCTTTTACGAAGCTCTTCGCACTGCTATTGTCTCCACGCCAAAGGAGGATAAGTCGATCATACTTGGGGATTTTAATGCACGCGTTGGTAGGAATTTTGAGATATGGAATGCACTTCGTTATGGTATTGGTAAAGTAAATGCAAATGGATTGAAACTACTTGAGTTCTGTTCTGAGCTCAATTTAACCATTTGCAATACTCTTTTCCGGCAAAAACTTAAATATAAAATTACTTGGACCCATCCAAGATCAAAACATGGCCATATTTAGACTTCATCATAACTCGCCGCCGTGATATTAGTGATGTCTATAATGTACGTGTTATGCGTAGTGCAGAGTGCGACACGAATCACAGTTTATTGCGAGGAAACTCCGTGTTCGCAAAAAGACTCGCATGCCTAGAGTAAAAACACCAAAGCCCTAGATTTAAACAAAGTCAAGCAAATGGACGTAAAAGAAAGATTGATTAAACATCTTGACAGTCTAGAGTTTAATGGCACATGGGATAACTTTAGAGACAAAGTTTATTCCACTAGTGCAGCTGTACTTGGATTCAGAGTGAGGAAACATCAAGACTGGTTTGATGACAATGTACTTGCCATCAGTCAATTACTGGAAAAGAAAAGAACTTGCTTTATAAGTACATTTCATAGTAAGTCATATATATATCTCCATTGAAATCCATAAGGCCTTTAATAAAAAGGACCTAAAGCTGTTCTATAGCCTCATGCGTAAAGTTTTCGGTCCATTAACTTTTTCCATTGCACCTCTAAGGTCAAAGGACAACACTACCTTGACCAAAGAACCCGAAAAAAATCATTTAACGATGGCAACAACACTTCCCGGATTTATTTAATAACCTATCAGTAATCAGTGCTGATGTTCTGCAGAGTCTTCCTCAACAGGAGACCAAATATGAGATGGACCATTTACCAAATTTTACAGAATTTGAAATGACTATCAAAGAAATTAATTCTGGTAGGGCACCAGGTTTAGATGGGATTCCAGTAGAACGGTTGAAGGTAAAAGGTTTTAATATCAAACTTGCTCTGTTTGATCTCATCACTCAATGTTGGAACGGTTCTCCTCTACCAAATGAATGGAATGATGGTGCTTTGGTGTGTTTATACAAGGGCAAAGGAGATAAAGGTAGTTGTGATAACTACCGCGGAATCACACTTCTGGGTGCTGTTAGCAAGGTTCTCTCAAGAATCTTGTTGAATCGATTGCTTTTTTTACATTTGCCTGAATCACAAAGGTATGGCAGAGGAACAAACGACATGATATTTTCGGCTAGGCAAGTGCAGGAGAAGTGTATCAGGTTTTTGTCGATTTGACAAAAGCTTTTGATACAGTCAACAAGAGATGCACTTTGGACGGTATTGGGTAAAGTTAGGTGCCCACCAGTATTTGTGAATATACTCAAGCGATTGCACAATGGTATGAAAGCTAGAATTGTCATGAGTGGTAGATTGTCGGATGAAATACCAATAGATAACAGGGTTAAGCAGGGAGATGTCTTGGCCCCAACACTATTCTCAATATTCTTTTCTGTAATATTAACTCATACATTCCAGCATTGTGAGAAAAGCGTCCTCTTGGAATTTAGAAGCACAGGAAGAGTTTTTGACTTAAGAAGATTTAACTTCAAGTCAAAGACATCCTATACACTTATCAGAGAGTTCCTTTAAAAATTGAAGGTCTATAGGTCCTGCGTGTTGAGTGTTCTATTGTACTCCTCGGAAACATGGACTTTGTTTCGAAGTGATTTGACAATTCTTGAACACTTTTATCAGAAATGTTTGAGGTGCATTCTAAACATCAAGTGGAATTCCAACACACCTAACACAGAAGTCCTTACAAGGGCAGGATGCACAAGTATTGAAACTCTTAACATAATTGCCCAAATGCGTTGGGCAGGTCATGTTGTACGTATGAGTGATGCTAGAATGCCAAAGCAACTCCTTTGTGGTCAGCTGCATGATGGCAAAAGGCCACAGCATAAGCCATGGAAGAGGTATAAGGATTGCTTAAAAAAACAAAATAAAAATAGATCCTGACAACTAGGAAAAACTGGTATTGAAAAGAACTGACTGGATAATTCATATGGATGATGGCTGTACCAGTTTTGAGAGTGAAAGAATTGAGCATGAAAACCTCAAGCGTCAACTTCGAAAGGGATACACCTGCCATATTGGAGAGAACATGGGGGATTGGAAATGTCAGACATGTGGTCGAATTCTGCTTTCTAAGGCTGGATATGTCAATCATAGGAAATCTCACCAGGGACAATTCATGCGAATTCCAGGAACAAACAATGTGTCTTGTGCAATCTGTAACAAAGTCTGTAAGTCAACTTCTGGTCTTAAGAGACATATGGTGGTGTATAAGCATCAAATTTTATCATCTGATTCAACGATAAGGACGTCCTTTCTATGTCATATTTGCATCAAACTTTGTGGATCTGCAGCGGGTTTGATGAGTCATTTGAGGGGTCATGAGAGGAAAGGTTCTGGTGGTGGAGTTATAGGATTGTGAGTGACGGCAATGATCTGTAAAGATTATACTATTGCTATGCTAGTGAAAGAGTGCGCATCACAATTCAATCTATGATGTCATGCCCCTAAAATCGAGGAACTAAAAGTGCACATTCAACATGTAATGTAGTGGGAATTTAGGAATAACAAAAATGCTACAGAAACAGTTAAGTCAAATAGATCCGTTTAAATATTATTCGTATTCTATAGAACTGTGTGCACAAAAACCTCTCAAGAAACAACTACACAAAAATGAACGTACAATAAACGCGATTCCCTAACCTCTAAACTGCTTGACTTGCTGTTAAAATCAATCAATCTCTAACTTTGAGCAACTGTAATCATTTCTTTTGAATAATTCTCCTTGTTAGAAATATTTTTCAACTTAAAGCGGTGTTGTCATTTTGAAAATGTGGGAATATTCAGGTTTGATTTTGATTTTTAGAAAAAATGCAATTACTGAAAACTTTACAAAATATTCAGAATAAAGTTCGTCATAAATTATAATCAGTTTCTGTTAATCTTTACTGAATTATAAAAGTTAATTTATGAGATACTTATTGGCTCTGAATCTTCCACAACGGAGACTATTTTTACCTTCTTCAGGTACAGAATTATCAAAATGTTCTTGAATATCTAAACAACAGTATAAGTAGGTTCCAAATATTCTTTGGCTTTTTTCTGATATGACCCCCCCCCCAAAAAAAAAACAAAAAACAAAAAAAAACAAACTTGAAAATTCATTGTTTTTATTGAACGTCTCGTTGATATTTACCACTTAAAACTTGTCCGCAACGTTGACATCGAATGCGCACCAAATGTCCTTATTATGACCCCCTCCTAATTTACTTACTGGCCATCATACCTACCAAAAATGAACATCCACTCATCAAATCGAATAAGGTTTTCAGAGGGTGTCACCCACCAGAATAACATGTTCTTTTAGGATCTTGTACTGAAAATCTGGTTGATGTCTTCTTTTTAGCTATATACAACCCCCCCCCCCGGTATTGAAATCAATACAAGAAGAAAACGATTTTGATAATTACATAAGTGTCCTGGAAATTAATGATTGAAAGTTGCTTTAGCCAACATTAGAAAACCAAAATTAATATTTACATAAACAATGATGATTCATTGATCTTAACAGCATGTCAACCCATCTAGGGTTATTTTATGCTTAAAGGTTCATTGTACATTTATATTCACATTTTTGTGCCGTTTTTTAAGAGTTTTGTGTTTGCACATGATTATATAATACGAATAATTTTAACCAGATCTATTTGATCCTGAAATAATGAAAGGGTACTTCACATTCCCAAGATCTCCAGAACTGGAGCCTCACCCTCAGATGCACTTCAGTGCCATACCCAGCCCCCCCCCCCTTGGGAGGGAATTTTACCCGTCTGCAGGGAATAAGGTCAACAGAATCTAATATTTATTATTCAATGGGTCGTTTATTTCTTAAGAAATTTTGAGTAAACAATATATATATATATATATATATATATATATATATATATATATATATATATATATGAACAAGATGCGATGGGAAAATTATCGGTATCTTAAATTATCAATTTTGCACATGCGCTTTGTTTATTTCACGTTTTGTTTCTGTGAAAAAACTACAGTCAATTGGGCACTGTCTGTGAGGAAAGCAGAATCCATTCCTTCAAAAATTTCAAACAGCATACTGTGCTGCCTAGTATTCACACCGGAAGCTCCAATACGAAGATTTAAATGTTTGGGTATCAATATGAGCAAAGTGCAGAGGATTCAAAAACAGCTGGACGAGTCTAACGGTAATTACTAAGGTACATCAACTCAGAAACCCCACTTTGATCATTCTGAGAAGAAAAGAACTCCCGAATTTGTTGGTGATATCCATGCCAGTCAAAGGTCACAGCAAGTCAATCAGGTGCATAGCTAGGGTAATTGGGGTATCTTTCTTAACATACAGGTAATACATAAAGACAATCGCTATTTTTCATACAAGATAAGAAAAGATTAAATTTTTTCACGGGCCATGAAGGACAAGAGGAAAGACGGCGATGCAAAGCTTATCAACAAAATTGTTGGAGGCGCGTGTTCTAATGGTTAAAGCTGTGTAAAATGGACTCGTTGACCCAAGATCAAATCCTGGACGAAGCTACTGTTCACATAGCGCTAATACCCTTGGGAAAGGTATGAATCCAACTACTCTCCCTCCAGCTATGGGTAAATAGTAGGGCAGACTGGGCTCTTTGACCTCGGTTAGCGTAGGAGAAGGAAAACTCTGAATTCCAACCTGTTAAACTTCGCTTGGGGTGGTCACTACTAGAATAGGCTCAGTCCTAATTAGTGATCTATTTCACTAATTCTAATTTAATTCAACCAATGCAAACATCCCTTCGTATAATTATACTTTTGTTCAGATGAGAAACGTTTCTGCCAGGCAGGATCAGATCGTGAAGTCATAGAACAATTGTTGGCTTGTTCTGTTCACACATGATGTACCGATAGTAATAAAAAGCAAACACGCTATCCATCTGATGTTGTTTGGGGGAGTTTCTAGCAATGGTGATGTTATGCATCCATTCATCTTCCCACATGGCCTCAGACTCAACATAGAGGCCCACATGAAGTGAAACGAGGAAATAGTGTTGCCCTGGATCGAAAGCGTTACTGCTGGAAGACCTTTCATCTAGTAACAAGATACTACCCCATGCCACACAAGCAGGAGAGCCTAGTGTTGGCTGTCAGAAATTATCTACGATCACAGCACTCCTAATACACCTAACTCCCCAGATTTCAATCCCCTTGATTATTATGTGTGGAGCGCGATTGAGCGAGAGACCAACAAAACTCCGTGCGACACTAAAGATAAACTAAAGGCAAGGATAACGGCAGCAGTTACCAATTTAAACAAGGAGAGCGTCGGAAAGGTGTGCATGAGATTCCGAAGTCGTCTGTAGGCGATGGTTTAAGCCAATGGCGATTTCTTTGAATAAATTTAATCTATAGTATTTCAAGATATTTACATGCAATTTTGGTAAATATATCTGATAAAGTGAAATGTCAGAGTTATTTTCATTTTGCATAATCTAGACGACAATTTATTCATCGAACCACACACACACACACACCACACACACACACACACACACACATATATATATAGTGTGTGTGTGTGTGTGTGTGTGCGTGTGTGTGTGTGGTTCGATGAATAATTGTCGTATATATATATATATATATATATATATATATATATATATATATATCGGATCCTTCTAATACAGAGTGTAGAACTGAGTAAGCATATCAACGAGGTATTCGGTATTCTAAAATAAGTTCTTTGTCTCATCTAAAGATAACAGTTACTCTCGCTGATGAAGTTGCTACGAATATTTCCAGGCAGATGTTCCTTCCATTTGATTTTATATTTTCTTCAAGTTCGATTACTTGATACACCATACATCAATATATCTTAAACACACGCTGTATATGCAGTCAGATACAAAGCTGTTTGACAAAAGCTGCAGACCTATACTTTATTTATTTGAACAAATCAAAGAGACAAAAAGTATATATCACTACCACCACCACCATCACCACCACTACCACCACCACTACCACCACCAGAATCATTATCCCCCCGCCTCCATAATAGCAACAAAAGTCTGTTACGTGATACTTTCTAACAACTTCCATTGAATAAAACATTTGCTTTGGTCAGTAAATCCTTTTACGGCATTTTTTTTATTGGTCACGAAAATCTTGCAATCATGAAAATATCCTCGACTCAATTTTTCTTTTTGGCGGCATTTTTTCTTTTTTTTTTTGTTGTTGACGTTTTGATTAAAAAAATAAACAGATAATTCCTAATGAATAATCACGTGACATAAATCGGTAACGAAAATTATTTTCTTTTCTCTATTTTATCTAGCGAATGGGAAATAAAGAAATTAAATGTTAAAAGAAAAAGAGAAGATTCAAAATGTATTCATGAGGGAAATAATCAGACTAAAATCATATCCCTGTGTGTTTTTGTAGTTATCTAACAGTTAAGAACTAATTTTCATTCAATATAATAGAATAGAATAGAATATAATATAATCTATCTATCTATCTATCTATCTATATATCTAACCACACACACATACAC
>CM042147.1:103858835-103871335 GCA_023376005.1 Doryteuthis pealeii | reverse complement strand
AAATCCAGATGGTAGTAATGGGAAAATGTCAGGCGAGCTCGGTATCTCATAATCCAGTATGGTTTGTCACTTTTATGATCTTAACAAAAGGATCCAAAGCTGCTGAATTCCACCTCACATTGCCAAAATATTACCAAACATCTGATTCATCCTAGTATAATAAAGATATTGTTTAATAATTTCCTGATATATAGTTTAGTAAATAAACATTGGCAAATATGAAAATAAAAATATTCCTTAACTTTACTCTAAGAAATATGTAGAATGTAGTGTAGTAATTTTCTTTTCATTGGTCTCTTTGTTTCTTTTATGACTTTCAGATTATTTATTTTAGTCATTTCTGATGAATGATTAAAAGCAATAGCAGATAAAGAAGGAATAGAGAGCGAATTTAAAATACAAAATTTATTCGTTTTTTTTTAATATAAAAATACAATTTATTTTCGATATATTACTGCATTACCCATTTTTACCGTTTCGTTTTGATATCTTCTATCATTTTTCAGGCAACTTCATTATTCCATTCTCCTAAAACATTTAAAAGATATTTTTTCAACAAAGAACTGATCTAGCTACATTTTGCTATCTTGCAGATTAATGAAATCATTTTTTTAAGATAATTCAGTAAAGACAAGAGTAAAGGCTAAGTCAACTCCTCCCTCATCTTCTTATCTTTTTAAACAAAGAATTGCTCTAAATGCCTTTTACAGGCTTCCTAGGAAATTAGAGATTTCTTTTAAATCAAACTAATTCTGTAAAGTCTAAAACAAATGGTAATCTGAGAGTAAAATATCTAGTAAATATGACAGATAAATGAAAAATTTCCCAACGAAGCTGTAACACTATTTGCTTGGTCACAAAAGAAACATAATCCAGCGATATCCTGATGGAACATGACACTGTAGTGATTGTCTGCTCCTGCTAGGATGGACATGTGTCAAAAACGGTTATATTCCCTTGCCGCCAGGTTTTCCCCAATAGGTGGCTGCGTATTTAAACATCAGCCCGGGAATTTCTTACTATCTTTCTCTTGGTCTAGCAACTACTAAACATGGGCTAGACGCATGGTGTCTCTTTCCCTTAAGTGGGGGCCTTTGCCCCTCTTAAATATTAGTGAGTGAATTTTTTATGAACTCTTTCTTACATCTTTAGGACTTTAGTCCTATCTTATTGTATCTGTTTCTGTATCTATATTGTATTTTCTTATGCACGTCATTATATTTGTTTGTTCGTTCATGTGCTAAGACAATAAAGTCTATATTTGTTATTATGTTTTTACATCTTTGTCTGGATTATTTTGGAAGGTTACTCTGAGCCTTCTAACGTATTATAAGAACACATATCCTAATCTTATAACACCTTTTCTTTTCTGGATGCACAATTTTCATCAATAGTTCTCTTCAGTTGGTCTAATTGATAGCATCAATACTTGTTTGAACCAATCGTTTGGTTCTTTACAATGAGCTGCTTGTAAAGTATTCACTTGCAATTCTACCATATACACAGCATCGTCTTGTTTTGAGAACTACTGGACTTTGTCCCGGTTAGTAGTAGTTTATTTTGCTTGATCTACGATCTCTTGTGCTCCGTGTAGCTGTAAAGTATCTACTATTCATCGTCCGTCACAATTGATAAAAAAAAACATTTTTGTTGCATTTTCAGAAGAGAATCGCACACAGAAATAAATTCGGTCTCGTAGGTAATTTTTTCTTAGTTTCTTCTTAAGCTACTCATCAAAGCAAACTATCAAAACTATCATCATCATCATTATGGTGTACCGACAGCATGGATTCCTTTGAATCTCTCTCACCATCTGTTCCTATCATCAATCGTAGTTGGTGTCCTGTGGTTGCACATAGTTAGTGTTGTTATGTGTATAGCTATTTGCATATCCTTTTAATGTGTGCTTCCATTGACAATTGGGTATATTGATAGGGCTTTAGTTATCTGCTCAAATCTGCATTTCTGTTGAAGATTTGAATATCAAGAGTGTATGTGGGTAATTTAGTTGGTTTATGAGCCTACATCCTTGATAGGAGGTCGATTCTTTTCAGAAAGTTTATGTTCTTATTTTTTTGCTTTGGAGAATCATTATCATTTTATAAAGAATTGATAAGTGTTTACATATATATGAGCGATACAGTATATATGATATTTCCTTTGTTATTATCAACGAAAAGTTTGACATCTTTCGTCGAGAATTTATCCAGATTAGTATAGCAATTCTCAAATATGTAAATTATCTATATAAAACAAAGATCCTCATTATGATTATATGTAACCGTAACCAAACAAAACGGCACGTCATAGCGAGATTTTTATTATATATATATATATATATATATATATATATTATATATATAATATATATATATATATATAAATGAATAACGGAGTTTATCATGAATATTTTTATTAAAGAAATATACTTAAAATGCTCTAACTTTGAGAATAAAGGACTTCGCAGTCGAATTTTCAGAAGAATGATAATTTTGTGGGGTCTGCATGTATGCTAAACGTTATATATATATATATATATATATATATATATATATATATATATATATATATATAACGTTTACCATATATGCAGACCCCACAAAATTATCATTCTTCTGAAATATATATATATATATATATATATATATTATATATATATATTATATATATATATATAACGGACATGATCATGAAATTAGAACCCTTCACTCCTCCTTAAATAAAACCAGAATATCATCATGGACTGCTATTAAAACAGGATCCAACGGGATCTCGGATCGTCTAGTAGTTAAAAATACGCTTATTCTTGGTAGAGAGGCTGTTCAATTTAGGGCTTGTATGAAAGTAACGATATTATTATTATTTTTACTATTTCTCTGAATTGTTTAGATGAGGCTTGATAATTAGTATCATTTCGAATATTCGGACTATTGTCCTCATCTTTATTCTTATCAGCACAACGTTCCGGCCTTTTCATGTATTTCTTATACAATGGGATCCCCATTGTCCCCAGTATTGACCAACACCACTAAAGTCGTTAAAGTAGCTTAGATACGTGGATGACACATTCATTCTCTGGCCCCATCAGGAAGATGTTCAAATACTAATGGATCATGTGAACTCAATCCGTCCATCTATACAGTTCACAATGAAGAAAGAACGAGACAACGAATTGTCATTCCTAGATGAGTTAATAACTCGCTCAGAGCACGGATTCAGTTCATCCGTGTATCGAAAGCTTACCTTCACCGGACAGTATCTCAACTTCAATTCCCATCATCCATACAATGTAAAGAAAGGAATCGTCCGTTGCCTACAACACCGGGCTAAAACCATCAGCGGTGATGATGTATATCAAAAGGAAATGGTCAGCTTAAGGGATACCCTCCGTCCTAACAATTATCCTGAAAGCATAACATCAGCTACGAGAAATCTGGATCGCAAGACAGAGAATGATACCCGAAAACTTACCACAGTCTGTCTGTCCTATGTCAAAGGCTTGGCTGAAAAGATTCAAAAGATATGTAATCCTTATGACACCAGGACAACATTCAGGAGTGACTTGACGCTTCGTAAACATCTCCTCAGAGTCAAGCCCCAAACATAATACAACAAAAACCAAGAGTTGCGTGTATTCCATCCCATGCAGCTGTGGAAAAATATACAAAGGCGAAACATGCCGTCCACTGAAAGTAAGACTAGAGGAACATCGTAAAACAGTGGCACGAGGGAAAATAGAAAAGTCCGCTATGGCTGACCATATATGGAATGAAAAGGGAAACAATATGCCCTTATGGGATGATGATGATGATGATGATGATAATGATGATGATGATGTCGCACAAGCAGCATGGATATTCATGACAATCTCTCGCCAACCTTCCCTACCATTCATTGCCCCTGGGAGGTCTTCTGTGCAGCAACCAGCATCCTCGCATAGTTGGTCAATGTAGGTCCCTGCTGGGCGGCCCACATTAGCATTTCCATGTGTTGGCTTCCACAGGAGAACATCACATATGAGCTCGTTCTTGCTTCTCCGACAGTGTCCTGCATGCCTAGTCCGTCTCACTCGGATGGTTTGTGAGATGGGAGGCAAGTGGCCATACAGCTGCTTCCTTATGGGGTGTTGTTTCCAAGACTTGTTCAAGACTGCACGTAGCATTCTTGTGTAGCTTCCATCTAGCTTATTCTCAAGGCGCTTTGTTAGGGTCCAAGTGGTGTATTAACATCGCTTTCTGTGGATGAGATATTGCTACCTAGGTATGTAAATTGTTATACTAGCTTAAGAGACTTACCGTCGAGTGTGGAGATGTCTCCTTTCTTTTTGAAACTCATAAACTCAATTTTATCGGAGTTCACATAGAGGCCGATATTCTTTGCTGCCTCCTCCAAGCTATGTAGTAGTGACTCAGTCCGCGCCGGTGTATCTGCAAGAAGTGCGAGGTCATCAGCGTAGTCTGCGTCTGTGATGGTTTGTGCGGGATATCGCCTGCTTCTTGCCTCTCTTAGTGTGAAACTTTTTTTCCTTTATGGTATCTAATGATGTTCGGAGTATGTAATCTAGGCATATTATAAATATATATGGTGCTAATTTATCTCCTTGTAGGACTCCAGCGGCGATGTCAAAGAAATCTGTGTCGCCATCAGGTGAGCATACCATTGCTTTAGTGTCTTTGTAGAGCATCAGTATAGCGGCAACTGTTTCTTTGGGGAGACCGTATGCTAGTAGTATTTTTTCCATTTTCCCTCTGTGTATGGAATCAAATGCCTTGGAGAAATCTACGAATAGCAGCATTGCCTCTAGGTTCTTTGCTCAAACCCCTTCCATGATCCTTTGAATAGTCAGGATCTGAGAGGTTGTAGATCGATTTCTGTGGAATCCGTTTTGTTTTTTTCCTAAGGATTTTCTCTATTTCGGGTCGGATGCGATTAAGAAGAAGGGCATTATAGATCTTGGCTGCAATAGCAGTAAGAGTTATGCCTCTAGTTTTTAGCGATTCCAAGGCCTCCCTTTTTAAGGAATGGGAGGATGCAGCCTTTCGTCCATTTATCTATTCTATTTTGTCTATATACTGCATTATATTGCCTAAGCAGTATGTCATTGAACTTTCCCATCTTCCATACCTCGGGGGTATTTCGTAAAGACCTGCAGCTTTTCTACCTTTTAGCTTCTTTAAGACTTCGTTGAGTTCTTCTGTTGTGAAATCCCCCAGTTTGATGTCTAGTTGTCTATCTACAATCTTTTGGGTATTATTTTCTATGATTTTATGGGTTTCTGGAAGTGGTCTTTCCATTTCTGAAGTCTATCTTTTTGGCTGGTTGCCTTTAGTTTTGGTCTAGAGGTACTTTTTCTACCACTAATTTCATTTACTGTTTGTCATGCTAATCCCGACTGTCTGTCTTCCACCGATTGTCTGATATTATTTATATGTACTTGGATGTATTCTATTTTTTCATTTGTGTATATTTCAGTTAGGTCTATCTGGGCTTTCTTAAGGTTGTGTAGATTGGTGTTAGTTTGGTTTGTTTTATTACGTTGGGCTGCTTCTTTTTTTTATATTCTTTCACTTTTCTCTAACTGCTTCTGTCTCCCATGGGACAAAGTTAGGAAAGAACACTAGAAGAGAAGACGCCCCAAAGAATCAGCTCATATGATAGGCTATAGTAACCTATATAAAATACAATATGGGAACCTATCATTAGAAAGGTTAGATTAGATTAAAAACACGCAATATGAGTCAAGGTAAAAAATCACACATAAGTATAAAAGGTTTTATAAAATATTTAGGTAAAATAGGACATTAGGTTTATAATTTCTCAAAATTCACTTTGAATTGTCCAATTGTATACATGGAGTAGTGAATATAGGCGTTGAGTTAATACAGTTCTAAGTGACAGTTATCTCTAGGCTGCAAGTTCTATCCTGGTCAACATAGAATAATTAACAGCTTAACACTTGTACCTAGTCATGGTTAACAGAATGAAAACAGTCTACCCGGTGGATTGAATAAAGGGTTAGGTTCGAAGTTCCGTGAAGGCTCTCGAATTCGAAGAAAAAGTTCCCAAGTTCAAAGAGGGGATTCCCGAGTCCGAGAAGGTTCCCGAGTCTGAAAAGAAATACCTGAAGAAGGCCAGAGGGCACATCAGCCGAAACATTGTGCAGATAATAATAAACATAAGGACAATAGTCCGAATAATACTAATTATTCAAAAAAGTGTGTCAGGGAATACCATGTTCAATTCCAATAATCATAACACTTGATAATATATAAAATACCCACGAGTAGTGTTTTTTTTTTTTTTTTAGTTTTCCCTTTGTTGAAAAAGAGCCAAAATCATTAAATATTTAAAGAACGAACGGCTTTGTCTGCAATAAATGACAGTTAAAGATAAAATAAAGAGCGAAATTAGAATACAAAATGATTATAGATACATAAGAATAATTTGTTAGTTTTCATCGACCGAGGCTCTAAGAATGTTGTAATCTTTCCCTGCAATTGGCTAGACAAATTATTTAGATGGAACATGCGTATTAAACTTATTCAAATACGAGTAATACGGACTTATACAGTTTATATCAATAGCTATACTTACCTGTATAACTAATGCAAACATACATGATTGGGTTTAGCGTCCGAATTATTATTATTATTATTATTATTATTATTATTATTATTATTATTATTATTATCAGTAGTAGTTTTTCACACCAACATAAGCTGATGGTATTTCACTGGAGCCTGAGTGACAACAAGTCTCGTCGGGTGTACAAGATTCTTCTGAGTATTCTAGGTGATTTCAACAATGTTGTTGCTTGGATGGCCCTGATTCTTCCTCTGATTTCCAATTCCTCTAGTCTCTTTTCTTTTTGGGGACTGTCCAAGTACACCAACTTCAATAGGTATCACGTCCACTCTCATATTCCACAGTTTTTTTTCAATTCTCTGGCAAGTTCTTTTCGTTTTCTTTCATCTTCACCCTGTGATCTGCTGAGACTACAAAATCTACCAGTTGACAAGTTCTCTTTTTCTTGTTAATCAATACTAGATATGGTCTTTTGGTTGGGATAAGGTGATCCGTCTTTATCTCAAAGTACCAGAGAATTTTATGAGTTTCATTCTCAGGGACAGATTTTGGTTTATGCAAATACCATTTTGTTGTATGGTCAAAATTCAGTTTCTTGCACAATTCCCAGTGTATCACCTTTCCAGTCCAGTCATGCTTATCCTTGTATTCTTGTTGAACTAGTTTGCTACATTTGCTTAATACATGGTTGATCGTCTCATCTCTGACTCCGCACACCCTACATTTGCTGTTCTGTTGTGTCTTATCTATTTTTGCTTTGATATAATTTAATATAATGGCATTGTTTTGTGTTGCAATTATGAGCGACTCAGATACTCTCTCGAGGTTTTCTTTTTCTTAACCATGTCCAGATCTTTTCCTTTGCAATCTCCCCAATTTGTTGCTTGAAGTATCCATATAATTGTTTTTCTTCTCATTGTGTTTTTTTGTTTTTGTTTTATTTCTGTTATTGGCTGCTGTAATTAATCTTTCCTTGCTCTTTTTTGTGTATTATTTGAGTCCTTAGATTGTGGCATATACATAATCCTCAATGTTGGCGAAACCACTTCCACCTTCTTTTCTTGATTCAAATATTCAATCTCTATCATCTCTCGGGTGTAGTGCCTTGTGCATCGTCATTAATTTTTTTGTCTTTTGGTCAATCGGTCTGAATTCCTGTTTTGTCCATTTTAACAATGGCCCAGAGTATCTTATAATGGCAAGACCCAGGTTCCTAATCCTTCGATGAGATTTCTGTTGCAGAGCTTGGTTTCTAGACCTTTTCAAGTTCTTCTGAAGTATTCTTCTTTCACTTTTTCTTTCATTTCTGTTTGATGGTTCCTGCTTCCAATATTCGCAAGTATTTGCAGTCCTCCTTTTATCCAAATATAGTTCTCCTCAAATTACGAAACATATCCCATTTTTTATACTAGGTGCCAAAAGAATGACGTGTTTAAAATTTGTCAGTCATTTTATTCCCTTTCTTTCCTCACAATCAAAATGGAATGGTAATACCAGGGCGTGACACACAAGTATATTAATATATAAATGATGATAGAAATAGTAAATAAATCAAAAGAATTGCTGTTGTAAAAAAACAAACTAATGAAAATGAAATCTACTTTTTTTTCCAATGGATATGTTTAAGCTATCAAAATGATACATTTGGTTAAATTGCAGTATGCCTTCAAAACGTACACTATATAACACCTCCCATCTATGGGTTAAATAAACAAATGTATTTATAAAAAAAATTGTATTATGCATTAAGAATTGATTTATTTCAAAACTTTATCGGCATTAAATGATCCACTGAGGTTGATATGCCGTAAAACAAAACAAAACAAAACTATATAACACCGGAAAATTTCAACCAGTTGAAAGTAGAAAAATACTGAAAATATCATAAAATAAGGCAATGAATAAAAGTTGGCCAATGCACCTACAAAAAAAACAAAAAAAAAACAAACCCAACAAACAAAAAAAAAACAAAACAAAAAAAGAGGCGCTCGTAGTATAATGATTATCATCGTAGGAAATGATCTTGGTGACCTGAGTTCAAATCCTAGATAAGGCTGTTTGCGTTTCACTTAGTGCTAATGCCCTTTCGAAAAGAGATGAATCCAACTATTCTCCCCCAGCTATTGGTAAATAATATGCATGTATTTACCAACCCTTTCGCACAAACAGGATGGGACACGTGGCCAATTTTTATGCGATGTTTAACAGGTTTGAATACAATTTTACTTCTATTAGACCGGTTGCGATACCAAGGTTAAAGAGCTTAGTCTGGCCTACTATTCACCTATATCCAGTAAGACTGAGTTCTTTAGCCTTGGTAAGGCAACCAGTCTAGGAGAAGGAAAACTCTGAATTCAAATCAGCTGTTCTCCGCTGAAAAACTGAACTTGTGTCATTATATGAGAAAATTTACATTTCTCAAATGCGTTATGAGAAAGGGATAAATAGAATGCCTTACATTGAAAAAAAAAAAAAAGGGTCATTAAATGCTTGGGAAAATATACGGACCATGTGAAATTAACTAAACGTTTGAGACACCATAGAGACTGAAATGGATCATACAATGTGGATATCTATAATCACTCAAGCGTGCAATATGCAAGATCGATGATAATGATAATAATGATTTTCATCGCACTATAAAATATATACTCCACTTTATTATCCCCTATGGTAGGATATGACACTAAATTGCATCTGATTGTGAGGCTTCAGTTCTGGAGCGCTACAGAGTGTGAAGTAACCCTTCATTGCCATTACTCCCAAGTCTTCTCTGACCCGGAGTGGTAATATCTGTTAGGATCTCTCAAATAGGTCTGTTTAAAAAAATATTCGTATTCGAGACGACAATGTACAAATACCCTAGCACCTATATGATTTTCCCAACTTATGGCCCTTATGGCAACCCCCAACCCTTTTTTATCATATGGGTGCTAGAAGGCGGTGACTGAGAGTCTACATGTCATGGGAATGACGTTAAACTCTATCTGATGGTGAGGTTCCTGTTTTGGAGGTTTGGGGAATGTGGAGCTCCCCTTCATCACCATTGCTCCCTGGTCCACTCTGACCCGGAGTGGTAGTACCTCTTAGGGTCCCATCTATGGGTTAAATAGAAAAATATTATTATAAAACAATTGAATTATCCATTAAGAATTGATTTATTTCAAAACTTTATCGGCATTAAATGACCCACTGAGGTTGATATGCCGTAAAACAAAACAAAACAAACCAAACAATGTACAAATAAAACTGTTAACTACGCAAAAACTGTAAACACGAACGTACAATGAACGCGATTCCCTAACCTCTGGGCATAAAATAAAGCTAGAAGGGTTAACAGGCCATTAAAAAAAAAAAGAAATACATTTTTTTCATTACTCTAAAATATGCGTCAGGGTCGTGAAAAAAGATTTGACATTTCAGAACCTTAAAAAATGTCGCTTAATGGAACACAGAAAATATACTGTCTTCATGTACTTTTAAGTTTTGTTCTTTTATTTCTTTCACTACGTTTTATTTTTATTCATAAAATGAATTTTTTAAAAGATGCTTTATACAATTACGATCGGATAAACGCCAGGGAAACGTGGTTTATCATTGAAGATGCTAAAAACCTGTTTGATTAATACTAGTTAAAAATCATCGGCACCAATATCTTCTGACACAGATTGATTTGTGCAAATATATATATATATATATATATATATATATATATATATATATATATATAAAATAAAAAAATAAAAAAATAAAAATAAAATAAAAATAAATAAATAGATAAATAATGAATCCACCTCTACTTCAGCTGCTTATCAATTTCTACCGTTTATTGTTTTATTGCCGCCACCTCTACCCCGTGACCATGAACCTTTTTTTTTTGTTTTAGGTTGGCTTCATTCCAACACAATAAAAAGTAAATCTTTAAAAAAAAAAAGAGTCAATTGATAAAACACAACCACCATGGTCACGTGCTCTCCACTGAAAAGGAGGCGTAGATTCGAGCGAATTATTGAATTAATGAAATAAATGAATGAACGACAGAAAAATCAGAGAGGATTACGCACGATTTATTTTAATACATGACAAAATGGATGATAGAACATTTTTGTTTTTTTGTGAATGTAAACAAGTATTAATTATAATAGGATTTGTAATGATGTATTATTGACACTGAGAAGAAAACTGTGAATACGTGGATTTTAATAGATGCATGAACATGGTTTAACATGGAGATTATATCAGTAAATTTCTTTCTCGTTGGATCATACAAAAAACAAGGTTGTAGCTGGTCCGTGCTGATTGGTTGAAAGTATAAGACTGACAGATGAAAGGATTGAAAACAGCAACATTTTTAGTTGATAATTTCTTTGTTTTGTGTTTTACTTGGAAGTTTTACCGGACATTTATTTAAAGTTTTAATCGGATTCCAGATTTCAAACTTTTTCAAACAAATTTGGATTATATCTCGAATAGAATATTTACACCCATACCCACCAAAAATATACACATACATACATACATACATTTTCTGGTTTTGGAAGATTGTTGTGTTTAAACTACATGAAACTTTTAGCGTTGGGATTTGATTTAATTTGCGGTCTTATTTTAACATTAACATTTTAGGTTTTATGTCGACTCTATTTCGGTTTTATATAAGTAAGGAGCTGATGGTAGGTGTGGCGCTCCACCTCAGACGCCAAAAACAATCTCCTTGGTCTAGCGCTATTGAAAAGGGGATACACTCCCTGGCTGACTGGCTGATACCGACTTTAGGCCGCCCCGACGACTTTATATATATATATATATATATATATATATATATATATATATATATATATAATTTAATTCAATTATCAATCATTAATGTAATTCCTCTATTTATAAAATTAATATGTATCCCTTGCCCATGAGGTTGTGTGCTGCAGATGCGGGCCCCGAATTGTCGCCAGGTTTTCGTAACTAGGTGACACTACTAGCTGGGTATTTAAACTCAGGTCGGGAAGCCCTCTACCTCTTTCTCTTGGTCTAGCATCCACAAAAGATGGACTTGACGCGTGGTGTCTCTGTCCAGTGTATGTGTGGGGGGGGGGGGGGCTTTGTCTCCCAACTATCAGTAAGTATATAAGTAAGACTCTCATATTCTTTAGGAAGTCTTTTATACTTTCAAAGGACATTCGTCCTATCTATTTGTATCTTGTCATGTATGTCAAACTCCACTTACTCAGACTATAAACTCTGTATTGTTATTATGCTGTACTTCTTTGTTCGGATTTATTTATCTATATATACACTTACGTTGGAAGTTTACTCTGAGCCTACTAACGTATTATAAAAACCATACATCCAAAAACTTATATATATATATATATATATATATATATATATATATATATATATACCAAATTCCTCCGCACGAGCAGGATGCGACACAAGGTCAATTTCTTAAGCGGAGTTTAACAGGTTTGAATTCACAGTTTTCCATCTCCTAGACTGGTTGCCTAACCAAGGTTAAAGGGCCCAGTCTGTCCTGCTATTTATCCATAGCTGAAAAGGAGATTTGGATTCATACCTTTCCTAAGGATATTAGCGCCATGTGAAATGCAACCAGCTTCGTCCAGGAATTGAACTCGGGTCGACGAGTCCATTTCCAACGACTCTAACCATTACACCACCACGCGCCTTCAAAAATCTTATAATGTTATCTGAATGGTTTCAATTCTTTCTCTAATCTCAACTTCATTCAATCAGTCACACAGAGACAATTCTCGGGTTTAAGCTTGTATTCGCCTGGTGGAGTTGTCTGCCCCTTTTAGTTTGATGATGCCCGCTAGGGCACCAGTATTTAAGCGCCGGTTTCAAACACTTTCGCCCTCTTTATAGTTTCAGCAACTACGAGCCACATGGGGTAGATTCTA
>CM042147.1:103808835-103853835 GCA_023376005.1 Doryteuthis pealeii | reverse complement strand
TGTTGAACACCAAGTAACATAAGGCAATGAATTAAATGAATCAGTACAAATAGATGTACTCAGGGAAGAATAGGAGGGTGGTAACAAAAAATTCTAATTCACTGCGGCGTTCTCCTTCATCTTTCAGTTTCAAACAGATAAGTCCACAACAATTATTATTATTATTATTATTATTATTATTATTATTATGATTATGATGATGATGATGATGATGATGATGATGATGATGATCATTATTATTATTATTATTATTATTATTATTATTATTATTATTATACACCCTAATTATTTTACTCCTAGCGAGTTTTTCACAAATCATAAGTGGTGGTTACTCACTGAAGTCTGCTGGGACAACAAGTCTCCACATGCCTCTAGGATTCTTCTAAGCAGATTTTAAAAGTGCTGTGGTTTTGAAAGGAAAAAAGAAATGACACGTTTACTTTTTTGCTTGAGTTCAAACTTGGTCATAATTTTGCTACATGACAATGCTCGGCCACATGTTCTTAGAATTAGGATATGAAACTGTCACACCCACCATATACTACTGATCTTTCCCTCACCAACTACCATTTTTAAGCATCTGGACTCTTTTTATGTCCCAAAACATTCCGTTCCTCAGGAGTAGTAGAAACTGCATTTTAAGATTTCTTGGCATTATAAACCTTACGTTGTATCAAATAGGTATAATTAATCTTGGTAATCGATAGCAGAATATATATATATATATATATATATATATATATATATATATATATATATATATTATATACCAACCCCTCCACACGAGCAGGTTGTGACACAAGATTAATTTCTTAAGTGGAGTTTAACAGGGCTGAATTCAGAGTTGTCCTTCTCCTAGAAGATCAAAGAGCCCAGTCTGCCCTACTATTTCCCATATCTGGAGGGAGAGTAATTGGGTTCAAACTTTTCCCAAGGGTATTAGGGCCATGTGAAATGCAAACAGCTTCGTTCAGGATTTGAACTTGGATCGACGAGTCCATTTCCTACGACGCTAATCATTACACTACGCACCTCCAAGCAGAAACGCATATAAGTTCAGGGATCATATTTTGACTGATTGAAACAGTGTTTAAATTCATTAATTCAGGAATAAAAATTTATTCTAAATTCGGATATTATTTTCCTAAAAACCTAATACAAAGACAAAAACAAAAAACAAAAAAACAAACAACGCAAGCACAATTTGTCAGTGAAGGCCACCATATAAAAGTGATATGCATTGTTTTGGTCGTAGGAATTTAATAAGCTTTGTTTGGCACTTAGGCTGCTTACTTTACCTGTTGTTATACCCCTGAGTATTAAATAGACTGATCGTTGCCAACCTTTGGTGATCTGACAGGAATTGAGGCCCTCAACGTGACTAGACACTAAATCTGTGTCACCTGCATTGTTGTCACTTTTTTTTAGCTATAGTAAAAGTGCAGTTTGATCAATTGAAGTGTTAATCTCTCTCTCTCTCTCTCTCTCTCTCTCTCTCTCTCTCTCTCTCTCTCTCTCTCTCTCTCATATATATATATATATATATATATATATATATATATATTAGATAGATAGATAGATAACGTCAACTATGCTTATACACAACTGATTGATTCGATCATAAATTTTAGCAGTTCAGAGAGATTATTGATTTTAATTGTATGTCAACCTATCTAGAATTATGTTATGTCTAGAGGCATGGCGTTTAATGTACGTTCATATTTATATTTTATGTATAGTTGTTTCTTAAGATTATTTTTTACACGGTCCTATCGAATACGAACAATTTTTTAACAGATCTATTTCACCTATAGATGGGACTCTCAGAGGGGATCTGGAGTTTATGGCATTCGAAACGTGTCATTTTTTAATTTTTAATCTATGAGAGAGAGAGAGAGAGAGAGAGAGAGAGAGAGAGAGAGAGAGAGAGAGAGAGAGAGAGAGAGAGAGAGAGTAAATAAAAAAATCTTATCTATTATAACTTAAATTAAGGAAACAAAAGGCTAAACATACATAATGGACGCAAAATTAAAATGGAAAGCTTTTTTGGTACTCCCCTCATGACAGTTTAATTACAGTCTATGAATTAACATTTTGCGAATTAGGTTACGGTTTTAGGGGATTAAGGTTGTTTTTAATTACGTATTGCTTAAAAGATAAACAACAAAAAATATTTACTATACATTAAATTAACCATTGAAATTATTTATTGATTCTATTATTGAGACAGTTGTTTCTGTTAGTATTGCAATTTATAATTTCAATTAAATTTAGTTTAAAAAGATGTTTTTCAACATTAAATGTATAGTAATTTGTTTTTTTTTGTTTTTTTGTTTTTAAAGCAATATGTATTTAAAAACAAACTTAATCCCCTAGACCGTAACCCAATTCGCAAAAAGTTCATTCATAGACTGTAGTTAAACTGCCATGGGGACCACCAACAAACTTTCCGTTTTAATTTTACGACCGTTGTGCAAGTTCAGCCAAATGAAAATATGTCTGAAATAGGTATATATATTAGGGGAAATATTTTTTTACGGAGTCTCCCCCACCCCGCTTATTTTATGATAACTCATAAAAAACGATTTTTAATTTTTTTTTTTCAATAAAGATAATAGTCTGAATAATTATATCAAAAGATTTTTTGAAGTTTCTATACGGGATTTTTTTTATTATAAAAAATACGTATTCTGAATTCTACATAAAAAATGTTAATATTATGACATAAAATTATTTCAAAACACTCAAAAATTCAGGATTACATTTTTAAAAATATTTTCAATGTTTTAAAAAAAATCCCTAAAATAAATACTGTAATACATAAATTTTCAGTGATTTTTTTAAAAATTTTATTTTTGGTGTTCCTAAAAAATCTTTTCGTCCGGTCATGGACCGGGTAATTTTGCTAGTATAATATATTGTTATTGTAATTATTGTAAATTTTACTTTTCTACGAAAAGTTTCACTGAAACTCCAGTTTGAAAATAATAATAGTATTTGGGGACAATTTTAAATTCAGTTTTTAATTGCTTGATGAGTTAGAAATACATTGTAATTTATTTATTTTCATTTTTTGTACATCACAATTCAAATCCAGTTCTTAACGATAAAAGAAGCTGAGAATCGAAACATTAAATTCTTCGTATTGCAATATTTATCTTTGTTTAAACTCAAGATAGTATTTTAAAAACATATCGTTTTTAAACGTTTCGTTAGTTCTCTAAACTATTAAGACTTTTTTTAAACCATTAGTATTAATGACAAAACAAGTCGTTTTATCATTTTTTTATTTACATTTATACAACCCTATACTGGTGACTGATTTTTATTCACATTTAAAATCTTATTTAAAAAAAATGTAACCGTAAACTTGTGTTTTGAAACAATGTACCAATTAAGAATATGGACAAAGATTTGATTTTACTTTAAAAGTTAGTCTAAAAAAAATACGAAGTATGATTTTACTTCGTATAATCGGCTCTCCAAAGCAAAATACCTTAACACGCTGTAAAAAATAATTCAATGAATACAAATTAAATATTTAGAAAGATTATAAAATAAATATTCTAAAGATTTGGACAAAAAAAACGAATTTTATTTTACGTTAAAATTTAGTCATGACTGGAAGCTGATATTCTTTCTTTCTTCTTTTTTCTTCGGGTAGCTGAAAAAATCAGCACGCAAGCTTCTGATGATACACCAGAAGCAACAGCACCTATGTTATAGCTTTCGAAAAATCGTTTGATTCTTATTTGATTAATTAATTTTATCTCTTAATCAGTAATAATCAATAACCAAATTTGGAGTGTTTCTTAGTTAGAACGATATCAATGTGTATGCAAGATTTTAAATCTGAGTGACTTCCCGTTTTGGAGTCATATGTCGACACGTACATACCAAAATCTCTCCTTTATATATATATATATATATATATATATATATATATATATATATATATATATATAAGGCTGGATGCACATGTTCTATTCGTATTATATATATATATATATATATATATATATATATATTATATATATATATATATAATACGAATAGAACATGTGCATCCAGCCTTATACATAACACACGCAAACATGTAAACAAACAAGTGACACGCGGATACATTTAAACAAACGCACAATAAGTTTGAACATATTTTTATCATTTTTAAAAGATTTTTTCGCTGCCCGACGATTGATCTGCTTAAACAATTAAGTTTGGGTAGCATGAAACCAATGGTACCATACAAATAAATATATGCTAAAATATACATTTATTGTTTATTTATTTTTCAACGCTCTATCACAGATATTGAGCACTCTCCTAATAATACACTGATATTATGAATTGGATCATTAGATTATCATGATCGTTGCATTTCTTGAAATGAAAAACAAATACAGAACATTAGTGAACATCTTTGTGATTTAATCAATTTAATGGTCCTTGTATGAAAAATATACCACACAAATAAATATTTTTTTCCAATGATATACATTTGTTCTAAAAACAAAGCGTGCAACTTTTCGTGATCGAAGCATCATAATATCCAAAATGTCATGATTACTTTTATCAATTTCTTTATTTATCAATTAGCGTGGTTTAAAAAAATCCCATTCCAGGAAACAACTAAATTACTGATCCTGGCATATACTGTAAGTATACGTGTAGTTAGAGATTATAATCTTATTATAATGGAGATTGTGGGTTTGTATGTCTGTAACCGAAACTATATTACTATTCAATTCAAAATTCCCTTTGTTATTTACATCACATTCTCCATGATTTTATTTTTTATTTAAACCTCAATTATTAGTAAAATTGTTTTACATCATTAAGACTGTTAACAATATCTACATACTAATAACATGCAATTATATTTATATATTCAACAAAATAGCGGTTTACAGTGTGAATGGGAAGGCTAATTTGCATATTGATCTTAAAAAATTTGATTTTAATAAATATATTCTTAGTATTATTGATTTCTAATTGTTTGGTTTTATCTTAATAAATATGAGCAAAAATCTCGGGGATAAATCTTAACAGAAATCTATTAACATAAAGAAATAACTGTAATTTTATTCTATTCTTCCTATTTTAACTAAATAGTTAAATTAGGGAAATTTACCACTGAAAGACGGGAGTAAGGGAAAATGGTGGAACAGTTAGTTTCAAAGTTGTTCTATTTTCCGATTATACCCCCTTTGTTCCAAATATTTTTATCTGAATTCATATTCAGTTTCATTAGCCTTTCTAATTTAACATGATAGTTTATTATATTAAAACTTAAATACTTGCACCCGGAGGGTGCATATATTTGCTAGTTATTTTAAAGATTCTACCTATCCAATGTCAGATTAGTGACATTCCTCTAAACCCAACCAAAATAAGTCCCCTACTCCAATTCTTTTTAAAGCGGATTTCTTCGTAGCTTAATCGATAGTAATCAAAATAATTTTTTCTAAAAGAATGAAAAGAAAAAACGTTTTCAACAAGGTGATGGGAATAGCAACTCTTTACGTTAACCGTTATCCCAACTTTAAAACCATTCTTTCTTTCACATTTGATTTTGCATTTACATAGTAACAGGAATTGTGTTCAAAACTGACCGGTAATATTGGCCGGTTAGACAGACCAATGATAAGGTCAATCAACTGTATTATTCAACGTGAATAGCGAAGCCTCTGCAAGGTTGCGATTAGAAACTTTTGTAAAAAAAAGTGCCGGCTTCATGATCTAATCTGTGGCTGATCCAGCTCAATTACCCTCTGCAACGTATGAAGATATCGTCATTCATGTAATGAATTTGGCGTGTTAATCGCGCTGGATTATATCAGTGAATGAGGATCAGTCATGAGGATTAAGGACATAGCAACAATTCACAAATATTCACAGAGCAATTTGATCAATCGATTGACTTTACTGACAGTGGCTTACTCACTTATTCAACTCAGTAACCTACTTACTACGACTATTACCACTATTACTACACACACACACACACACACACATCTCTCATCCTCACTCTCTCTCTCTCTCTCTCTCTCTCTCTCTCTCTCTTCTCTCATATATATATATATATATATATATATGAGAGAAGAGGCGGTTTATTCGTAATCTGATTGTTACATAATGGATAAGCATAGACTATCATATATAACAAGAAATGTAGAGTAAGCTGGGAAAGTAGAATTAGAATTTAGTTAAGTTGAGTCCATCGGCCCCTTTGAGCAAGACGTGATTTTCCGTCTCTGTTCCTCTCTACAGGGGTGCGGATCAACTATGTACCAGCAGAAAATATATTCGCGGGAATAAAGTTGACAAGAAAGTGTCTCCGTGTTGTTTCCTGATAAAAGAACACAAGATGGAATCCAGAGAGAGAGAGAGAGAGAGAGAGAGAGAGAGAGAGAGAGAGAGAGAGAGAGAGACCGGTACCCCACATCCTATCCAGCCAGTAAAGAGATGAAATCCGACCAGATTCGATTCGACAGAAGAACTTAAGGAGACCTGACTACGCTACCTAATAACTTGACTAATTCTCGTTCAAATGATCTCAAAATTTTATGTTTAATGTTTAAATGCCTTTTATTTTCCAATGAATGGAATTCTTTATCTGAAAAAAAAATCAAACTTTTTTTTTTCTACACAAGCTTTTTTACATTTGGGATAATTTGAACGAGAATTGGTCAAGTCATTGTTGTAACCTAACAAAGGTTACTAAACGAGAAATAACCAAAACAGAAGTGAGGATTTTTTTGTTTAATGTTATAAATAACATTAACAAAATCCAATACTCGCCACCTGCGTGAAGAAGGTAAACCACCACTAGTGCTATAAGACTGCCCAGTCAGCATAATACTCCCGTATCTATGTGGATTGGAACATACCCATTAATGATCATAGGTAGGGTATATAACAATTATTAAATTAAAAAATTATAACAGTTTTTCTGAAACACCTGTATATATATAAAGCTATCTCTCCTCTTCCTTGTCTGGTGGGAGTCGCAGAGATAGTTAATTTGTAAAATCTGTGTGTTTTCAGGTGTGCGTTTGTGTGTGGTTTTGTTGTTTTTAATTTGATCGGCAGACTTTAAAAAAAAAAATCTTATTTTTATCGTTTTTGAAAATTGTAGTTCATAGGTGTGTATGTGCGTGTGCGTGTACAGGCAAGTCCTTCCACTACCTGTGTATATGTTTAGTTTGTTGGATTTTTTTATGTTTGATAGGTTCTGTCTGTGTGTGTGTGTGTGTGTGTGTATCTTTCTGTCCTGCTGTGTGTGTATGTCTGTTTATGGTTGTGTTCTGTGGTGGTAAGGTGTTGTATTTGGAGCGATTCTTTTTACTAAAAGTAATGTGTATGCATGCATGTACACATGCACATACATCACATAGTTTGTGTATTCTATAATGTAGATCATATATGTATGTATAGTAAAGTCACTGCTATGTGTGTATGTATGTGTGTGGTTAATTTCGGTTTAGTTGTGGTTTGTATTTGCCTATGAAGTGTTTATCTTTAATTAGAAGTAGAGTGTAGTCATCGATTTGATATATCGGCATCACCTTAAAATCGCCATTACTACATTCAAACAGATGGTTTGATACACAAAGGTTTCTGTTGTTAGCTAGTCTAATGTTGCTCTTGTGTAGTGAAATCCTTTTATTCAATGTAGCGATGAACGGTGGGGAGACATGTCTTTGATCAGCAGCATGCCTATCATCTCAGTTGCCATCGTGGCGTGGAATGGTGAACATCGTGTTTTGGAATAGGTCGGAGAAAAATCATATTGTTGTAGATTTTTAACTTTCAAAGAGACAGGTTCAGCTTTAAAAAGGAAATCGCACGGTAGACGTCATAACGTTTAAACACCAAAGAAAATGGTATCAGTGAGACAGGCCGTTTACAGGTCTACAGGACGTTTATTCCTAAAACATGTTCTGGTCTTGGATTTGTGTTTAAGAAGAATTTTACTCACAGACCTTAACTTCAATCTATAATAAATGAATGGTTATGCGTTGGATGCTGTTGTGCTTTCTAGTGACGAATCCTATTTTCATTTATTAACAAGATACCCTTTAACTTTAAACTACATACACTTTTACTTTAAACACAACCAAAAAAGTGACACAGGCCTTATAACCGGTTTCTATCAACGTCTTCTAAGCACTGCAAATATTCAGTCTACAGTACTTAGAAGACGAATTCAAACACATTGAGGCCTCTTTCATAATTTAAAAATACCCTAGACACTTCATATTAAACACTAGAAAAAAGCCTTCAAAATATACTCATCTACTAAACCGAATAATACTACCGCCGCTTACTAACCAACATACATTACAAACTGCTCTATGACAAATTCAACAAATTAGGAATAAAAATCATTCAGACTACATCCTAAACCATTAAAAATCTCACCAACTGCTCCAAACTCACAAACACCCCAAACATTTCCAACGCAGGCATTTACACCATTCCATGCAATGACTGGGACAAAAGTTACATCGGAGAAACCCAATGAAACTTAGATAAATGACTCTATGAACCCGGGTGATCCATCATAAAATGCGACACTCAAAACGCCCTTTTCATGCACATGATAGAATTCGATCACACATTCAATTTCACCCATTCATCACTCATAAAACCTGAAAACTGCAAGAATCTTTGTCGTCTATGCGAATCAGCGGTTATTGCGAAATCAGTGGCCATAAAACAAAAACCTGGATTTTTCCACAGAATTACAGTCATCGCAAAAAATGCAATTCACGAAAACAACATCAAAATAGACAAAAGATAAATAACGCAAAAGATACACGAAACATAGAATCACAGAAACATTGAAACGTATGAAACATTAAAATTTCAGAATCACCCAAAATTAACATATTCTCATCTCACACAGACGAAACCAACAGGCTGTCGCCTTTAGTCTACAAGAAAGACCCTCCCATTAATCACTAAAAGTCCCCCTCACCCTTAATCCTTTAATCATCCTATCCTACCACCAGAACCTCTAGATAATTGATTGTCACTTAGAACTGTATTAGTTCTAAGTGACAATCAATTATCTAGAGGTTCCATGTTAAATCCTGACTACGGGCGAAAATAACAGAATACTTAACATAGCTTAACACTTGTATCCGGTTATAGTTAAAGGAATGAGAACAGTCTATCCCAATGAATTAAATAAAGGGTTTGGTTCGAAGATCCATGAAGGCTCTCGATTACGGCATGCTGGCTCCCAAGTTTGACAAGAAACACCTGAAGAAGGTCGGATGTCACATCGGTCGAAACATTGTGTATATAACAATAAAAATGAGGACAACAGTCCGAAAAATCTAGATAATACAAATTATTAAGCCTCATCTAAAAAATTCATACAAATAAAATCTGATTTATTTTCAATTAATACAGATTTTTCCTTTTGTATATACATCGTCCCTATAGAAATATTACAATTCGTATATATTTTATAGGGACAGAAAACAGCGAAATAAGTCAGCATTTGAATTCATAAAGTAGAGCATTCATTTTGTATGTAAATCGTATAACTTACAATGATGACTATAATAATTGTATCTTTTGAAAAGAATCAATGAATTATTTAATTCATTCATTCATGTACGTTTACGTTATTTATGTTTATAATATTTATTCGATGTTTACGTATGATCATTATTGTTTACTAGCTGAACTACCCGTCTACGCCGGGTAAGGGGTTAACAAATTTGTAGAGCCCTATCGGATGGGGCTTTAGAATACACTGACTGCACCTCTGCAGAGGGGCAAGACCCTCAACGGCGCCACCTGTTGGCCATGCGTGGTGACCTGTGATGCTTAAGGACATAATCCTAATGGCAGTCTATGATATGCAACACTCCACTTTGGGCCTTACTTAGGCTAGACGGGCGGTCAGAGAGACCACCTTCGATCAATCGGCTGGTCACAACCCTATTGCCCTTATGGCAAGCCCCAAACCTTTTTATCACATGGGTGCTAGAAGGCGGTGACTGAGGATCTTCGTGTCCTGAATATGACATAAAAATCTCAGATGGTGAGGTTCCAGTTCTAGAGGTCTGGATTGTTCCCAGGTCCTCTCTGACCCGGAGCGGTAGTACCTGTTAGGGTTCCATCTATGGGTTAAATAGAACAAAATGTATTTAAAACTAATTGAGTACCTATCAAGAACGAATAAAACAAAAAACATCTTCGGCATAAAATGACCCAGTGGGTTGCCATGCCATAAAATCCAACCAACCAACCAACCAACCAACCAATCAACAAATTTGTAGAAAAATATATTCAATTTAATTAAATGACACTTAATCGATTTATCAATTTAAAGAGAGGGAGTTCCCATGGCGTAGTGGCTAACGTATTGGACTGCGGCATCATAGTAAGTTCGAACTCCGATCGGGCTATTATGTTCACTTTCGGACTAATACCCTTGGGAAAGGTATGTATCTCCTCGTTCCCCCAGCTATTAGTGTTTTTCTACAAGGATGTCTTTAACATTAAATAACCTATGAAGGCTGAAATGCCATTAAACCAAAAGAAACCAAACCAATTAAAATTATTTTTGTTTGGGTTGTTAGTCCTAACTAAGCAATAATGTTATGTAATTATTTTACATTTGTAGTTTGAAGAAAAACCTATAAACTTAATTCATAATGTTTAATTAAATCTGAATGGTTAATTTAGTAAAACAAATAATTTGTTTTTTCCTTTTTTATTTTTTTTTTGCATTTTAAATTTTGTACGAATTGTTACGTCTTGTGGCAACACGACTATAAATTAATTGTTGTTTATTGTTGGAAACACATTCTCAATTATCATAGTCCTCTTTTTCTCATAAGTAAAATTTTTACCCCCTTCCCCCTTACATGAAACTGTTTTGCAATCTCTAGAAAACAGACAAACACTTTCCCCAATTATTAATGCAGATTCAGGTCAATATTTCTGAAAGATTCAGGTCTCTATATTCAAGTAATCTTTTATATCATCTTCTTACAAGGCGACATAAATGCGAACACACTTATATGAACCTGTTCACCGCAGCCTTTTAGCCATTAAACTTTTCTGGTGTGTGTTTTGGATGTAAACATTCTGATTGTAAGTGTCCTTCCAGTTTATAGCTCTTATAGAAACACGTGGTCGTATTTTGAAGTGTTTCAGGCGACATATATCAGGAAGCAGTCACTTTGCCAGGAGAAAGAACGGACAGCACCTGTGTTGAAAATATAATAAATTACTTTTTCATGATTCATTTTACATCTTACCAATAGTGTTGTTTCTGTTGGCATTAACTAAAATGGTCATCCAGATACGCAGAATATAGTTTCTCTAATACTGAAGGATGACTTGGTGTGAATTTCCACCGAACAAAAACGTTGTGGTGAGAGTCATCAATCCGAGTCTGAGAATAGAAATTCTGACTTTAATGTTCCTAATGTTCCATTGAAAACTATTTTGCAAGCGAACATTGTAGATGTTATGACTATTCGGCTATACACACTAATGCATGGTTTACCGTCGATCATCTTGACGTGAAGTGAATATGGTGGTAGAGATTCGTTGTTATCTATAAAAATTAACAAGAAAAATGGGGTAAGCAGAAGAGAAAGGGCGGAATTATGACGTCAAGGAACGAGTTAACGACGACATGAAATGCAACAGGTTTTATTACATATATGCACATTAAAATGGGTACACAAAGAGAAGAAAATTCTTAGTTTAGTTCGGACAAGCAACCCGAGGTTTAATAACAGTTCTTTTAGAAGTTAGCGGCACCTGCTCGTGATGTATTGCCGTGTGTTATTATTTTAGTTCTCAGCTCCTTAAGGTCTTAGCCGTAGTCATTAGTTTAGTTTACTTTGGTTAGTTTTTGGTTACAGCACCGTTCTAGGTAAGCCGTAATTAATTGGTTGTGGGTTTGTTTAAGTTTGCAAAAAGTTTATTTCTGCTAGCAGCCTTTCGACTGCATTGGTAGCAAAGGGTGAAGCTTGTCCGAGGCTGCATTTATCTCGTCAGCTCCCTTAGTTGTTATCCTGGTGATAAAAGATAATTACTATCAGCCTTCATGGGTCAAAAGATAGCAATCTCTCAAAGTCTAGAAGCAGGTTATAGATGAAGTCCGTCGTGGTTTTTTTTAGTCCGTATGCCTAATTCGTAGGGAGAGAGAGAGAGAGCAAAGCCCTTACCTGGTTGATGTATGGTGGGCCGAAGCCAACACTCGTCGCCCTCAGTAGGGGGTTACAACTAAAAGAGGAAAATTATCAAAGTCATGAGCTTTTATAAGGATCACCACGTGACTACAGAATGTTAGGGTTGGCTGCTGCTGCTGTGTGTCGGTGACATTCGACCACTGTCCATAGGGACACAAGCGCCAGTGAAGACCAAATAACATAAAAATTTCAATATATCTTCACAATATGGCTGGACAAACTACTTGACCTGAATCACTTTTCCTAACTTATAACATCGCAAGAAATTATGCATCCATTCCATGCGTTCAATAATTTCCGTAATTTATTCAACTGTTTCAAAGTACTTTGGAAACCGCCCCCCACAAAAAAAAACAAAACAAAAAAAACAAGAAGTTAAACGTTAGTTTCTTCTCTTCACTATTCATTATAGCATATATTTGAGCATATTGATCTTTGCCTCCACTGATCGGTGTTCGAGTTTAGTTAAAGGTTATATTTTTCACATGCTAGCTCATTATTAAGAAATGAACGGAAGCTAAAAACAAAAATGTTAAAATTTTTGCACGAGTTGTTTGGTTAAACATTTTTAGTCTTTTTGTTGTATCACTACGCTCCAGCCGATGTGTTCTTCGGCTAAAATATAATGACAACAAACAGTAAGGATGTGAATATTAATTCAAGTAATTCGTTGTATGAAGATTTATCATCTTAGAATTAACGACAATATTAGTAATATATTTGGTCTTTGCTCTCTCTCTCTCTCTCTCTCTCTCTCTCTCTCTCTCTCTCTCTCCATTTAGTGCATACGCATTTGCTCTGTGTCTGACCGAGTGAATGTGTGGTTTACCCTTCTCGTAACATGACCAGCAAAACCCAACAACTGATGTTACATAAATAGAGCGGCATATTTATTATGTAAGGTAAGTTTAGGATTTAGAAATAACGATTTGGAAGTGAGAACTCATGCAGAGGTTCATGTCAGTATGATAGATAAGACCTGATCCCCGGCTAATCCATTAGCAGATCTCTGTGGAGGTTTAGTAATATGACTACCCAGCCCCAAGAGAACAGATTTAGAGTTAATGAAGGTAGACCCAGACGCCGTAGTGAACGGAAGCGTAGGATGGAAATTTCTCCATCCGTACGGTTGAAGGGGGGACTAGGGAAAATAGAAATGTCGAGACTTGACTGGGTCCTTGTGTTCATTAAGATAAGAACCAACAGAAGTAGACACAGAGATTAAGGTGAACCCAAGACAAACCCTAAACGAACCTAAGTCAGCCCAAAAGTCTCACACAGAAGATCAGAGAATTCAGCCCAACAAAGAAAATAGAAAGATGATTGCGTAGAAATTATAAGATAGAAAAAATTAATATATAAGAATAAGAATAAGGGCTATTTAACACTGAACACGGCTATTGTCAAACATCCCGGCTTGTTAGCCAATAGAGCCCCGTCACAAACAAGACATATTACATCGCTATCGCATATCAACCTAACAACTGTTCGCTCAGTCCTGTGAGAGCACCCACATGCAAGCAGATGCAACGAGTCCCATAAAGGTTCAATCTCGCCATACACATATACTCTCGCCTCCTACGTGATCGCGTGCAGCGCAAGAGGCGAAAAGATTCAGCAAGTCAACTTACCCTACGGTTCAACCGTGCCATACACAAGGCCATATTCCATTTTCCCACGTAACTACGTGCAGCGCAAAAAACGATACATTGTTATCCGTATATTTTTCCTTCTAATAGTTACCCTGGGCCTGGGGTAAGGATAGAGGACCACACCAACCTCGAAGACAGCCAGTCCACCAACAACTCTCAACTCTCTATCCCACAAACTAGGTCGCAGGCTACTATCTGCAACTGGTAAGAAGAAGAAAACAATCATCCATGCTACCATACCACATCACCCTGACTACCAAGCACTACCTACAAAAACACCACAGAACATTCGTCTGCGCAACTCACGCAACTAGAAGAAATAGGCCGTCCGCTATAACTCGTCTAGTTCCTGTCCACCACGTACGGAGCCGAAGTCATGAGAACTAGACATCTTTTAGAAATACACTACTTCCTCCAAGTACGACATATAAAAACACGAACAGAACTCCTCATCAACGGACTTTTCGACTGTACATATTCCTTATGTATGTTGCAGTCATGAATAAACATAAACAAGGGTCGACTGAAAAGTTCATAGGCTGACGAAGATACTCTCATGGAATGTAACAAAAATGGGGTTTATATTTCAACCCCCTCATGGTCTGTCTACATATTCCATCAGTGTTGCAGTGCTTGGATCCCATTAGTAAAAACAGCCATCAACAACAGATGTGACGACAGCCCATGAATATTTCAGCTCACTATCGTATATTAACTCATTGTTAGCTCCAATGTCGGAAATATAGATTACTACATTGGAGACAAGACTTCCCAAACAGAAACAAACAAAGCGCTTCAATTGTATTAAAAAAATTGTGTACAGGTCACGCACATATGAAAAGTGCTAATCTCCTGTAACAGAGTTGTGAAGTATCGAGTTTCTACAGCAATCAAATGGCTGGTAGGCGTTCATGGAAGAAACAAAATAATGTTTGTTGCAACTGCTAACAACGGTTGTCACAAAAAAAGATCAATTATGTCACCATAGAAATTCATAGGCTTTCAATGTTGCAATTTTGCAAATTATTTTGGTAATAAATTCAATTTCATCTTTCTTAGTTTGTGATTATGACACTGGGTATGGCACTAAACTGCATCTGATGGTGAGGATCCAGTTCTGGATACCTGGGAAGCCCTTTATTACTCCTTCATTGCCATTACTCCGAGGCCCACGCTGACCCCCGGAGTGGTAGTACGTGTTAAGATTCCATCTATCGGTCAAATTGATCTGTTCAAAAAGTTTGTATTTGATTGAACCGTGTGTAAAAAAAAAAATCTTAAGAAACAATTACACAAAAATGTAAATAATGTGAACGTACAATGAAAACAATTCCCTCGCCACTTGGCATAAAGTAACCATAGACCGGTTGACTCTCCATATCGATCATCGTTCTTGGCAAATTCTAGAAACCACAGCAAAGAGTTGATGAATGTAATTTTTTGGCTGGTAGGCTAACACTGATTTGTCCATGTGTAGGAACGTAACTTATGAGTTCGTCCTTACTTCTCCAGTAGTGATCAGTATATCCTGCTCATCTTATTTGGATAGTTTGTGAAGTGGAAGGTAATTGACCGTACAACTGCTCTTTTGTAGGGTGCCGCGTCCAGGATTTGTTCGAAACAGTGCACAGCATCCTTGTGTAGTTTCCATCTAACTTTTTCTCCAGGCGTTTCCTTAAAGTCCAAGTGGTACAACCACATCGTAGTACTGACATAACTATAGTTAGGTAGAAGTTGTATTGAATCAGGATTGAAAAGAATAACTTTTTCTTGGCTAATTCCCTTTTGACTTATATATTTTTCATGTTTCAGAATTAAAAAAAAAAAGTAGAAAGATCAATGTATGTATTGACACAAGGTCAGTTTTAAGTGGAGTTAAACAGATTTGAATTCAGAGTTATTGTTCTCATAGACCGGTTGCCGTGGCAAGGTAAAAAGTCTGAGTCTACCCTAACATTTACCCAGCTGAAGGGAGAATAGTTAGATGCACACTTTTCCGAAGGGTATTAGCGCTTTGTGAAATGTAAACAGTCTCATTTAGGATTTGAACTCGGATCACCAAGTCTATTTCTTACAATGTTAACCGTTACAAAACGAGCGTATCATTAAATAATAATAATAATAATAATAATAATAATAATAATAGACCTTGCCAGAGAACTGAAAAAGTTATGGAATATGAAAGTGAAAGTGATACCAATTGTAGTTGTGTTAGCTGATGGTCTTTCACTGGAGTCTGAGTGACAGCAAGTCTCCTCAGGTCTCCAGGACTCTCCTGAGTATTCTGGCAGATTGCAGCAGTGCAGTGTTCTGAATGGTTTCAATCCTTCCTCTGATATCCAAACTTTCCAAACCCTTTTCTAATCCTTTTGGGACTGTTCCAAGTGCACCAACTACAATTGGTATCACTTTCACTTTCATATTCCATAACTTTTTCAGTTCTCTGGCAAGGTCCAGATATTTGTCATTATTATTATTGTTATTATTATTATTATTATTATTATTATTATTATTATACATAATTAAGGATTGTTAATAGATCTGTGTAAATCGTCTAAACTCGACTCGCTTGTTCCTGAATCGAATAACCGTATCGATATATCTTCATAATATATAAATTGCTTGACCTATATAAGAAAAATCTAATCTTTTGATTGCCTTTCTATTTAGTCTGCAACAGCTGACAGATGTACATCTAGGCGTGCACTTTCCCATATATGCAGGTGCACACATGTCTCTCTATGTATTTGTAACTTTCAGTACTGTAAATGTATTTGAATATACGAATACGTAATAAAATCTAGAGTCGTTTGCACAAATTTGGTCAATAGGAGGAACTTATTACTACATCTGCATGTTACTTATAAAATCGGATAAAATAGACATTGCTGTGATTCCTCTTCGGTTAGTCATTGCTGACATATATTTCCTGTGTATCTTTTGAAGGGTTAAAAATCCATCCTCCAAGATCAGTATCCTTTCTCTTTTTGTTTTGCTAGCAAACATTTTAGAAATTCAGACATCAAATTGTTGTAGAATTTCTCTTGCATTACTAGACATGTCGGCAGTAAGTTATTTTTTATCAAATATTTATTTCTAGTCTTTTACTGAGTCATAACTAACCAATTGATGAGAATTTAAACTCTAAATTTAGATCAACGCTACTCCGCTTACAAAACTGAGTTTGTGTCACATCCATGGCGTTCTATATTAGAAGACCAACTCATTGGGGAGGTAAAATTTAAAAAATGAAGCCCAAAAATGTACTTCCTGATGGAGATTTCACTAATTCGCTTGTGTAGTCGGCTTAAAAATCCAAAGAAAGATTTGCTTTTACACTTGAAATAACTTTTACAATTATTCATTTGACGCCTCAAAGAATCAGCACATATGATAGGCTGTACTGGGCTGTTAAGTAGACCTAGCATAGAAATGAATACAATATGGGAACCCATAATTAAGAAGGCCAGATCAGATTGAGAAAAAAAACACAAAAAAAAACACAATATGAGTCTAGGTAAAAAATCATACATAAGTAAAATAGGTAGATATTCTAGCCAAATCAAGACAGGTTTATAAGTTCCCAAAATTCACACTCAATTGGACATATGGCCGAGTGGATTAGGCAGTTAGGTTAAAACAGTTCTAAGTGACAGTTATCTCTGGTACCCGAGTTCAATCCTGAGTGAAAGCAGTTAGAAAAATAATTAATTAACACAACTCCTACCCCAGCTATGGTTAGCGGAATGAGAACAGGATATCTCCGTGGAATAAATAAAGGGTTAGGTTCAAAGTTCCGTGATGGCTCCCGAATACGACAAGAAAGTTCCCGAGTTCGAAAAGAAGGTTCCCGAGTCCGACAAGAAATACCTGAAGAAGGCCGGAGGGTATATCGGGCGAAACGTTGTACAAATAACAATGAAGATGGGGACAATAGTCCGAATAACGCATATATACTATTCATTTGAAGTTTCAGATTTATTTTATATCATTCGGACTTAACTATATAATCTTACATTTACAATTTTGGTCCGAAATCCGTTACTAAAAATGTCATTTACGAATCGGAAGGATACAAAATAAATTGATTTACTTATTCTTACTTTTGAAGAGATTGCACATGAAAATACCTGTATGTGGTTAAGAAAAGGAAACCTCAAGAGAGAAACCGAATCGCTCATAATTGCAGCATAAAACATAAGAACAAATTATATCAAAGCAAAAATAGATGACATAACGGCACAGCAAATGTTGGGGGTGGGGGTGGAGATAGGGATGAGACAATCAATCATGCATTAAGTGAATGAAGCAAATTAGCACAACGAAAATACAAGGCTAGGCACAACTGGGTTGGAAAGGTGATCCACTAGTACAAGAAACTAAATTTTGACTATACAACAAAATGGTATATGCATAAAGCAGATTCTGTTCTTGAAAATGAAACGCATAAAATTCTCTAGACTTAAAGATAAAGACGAATCACCTCATCCCAAGCAGAAAATCATACCTAGTATTGATTAACAAGAAAAAGATAACTTGTCAACTGGTAGATTTTGCAGTCTCAGTAGATCACAGGATGAAGAAGAATAGATGGACAAATACCTGAAACTTGGTAGAGAATTGAAAAAAAAAACTGTGGGATATGAGGGTGAAAGTGATACCTATTTGTAGTTGGTGTACTTGGAATGATCCCCAAAAGTTAAAAACAGAATAGAGGTATCAAGGAAGAATTGAGACCATCCAGTCAACAGCATTGTTGATATCGGCTAAAATACTCAGAGAGCTGGAGACATGGAAAGACTTGTTACTCAGACTCCAGGGAAAGACCATCAGTTTGTGGTGTGAAAAACTCACAAGGAGAGAAATAATAATAATAATAATAATAATAATAATAATATCTCAGGAGAACTAGAAAACTTCTAGAAACCAAACTTAACAGCAGAAATCTGATCAAAGGAATCAATACGTGGGCTGTCCCCATTATAAGATGCTCTGGCCATTCTTAAAATGGGCAAAAGAAGAACTCAGACAGATTGACCAAAGGATGAGAAAACTAATGACCATGCACAAGGCTCTCCACCCTAGAGACGATAGAGATAGATTATATGTGCAAGAAAGGAAGGGGGAAGAGGTCTTGCCAACATAGAGGACTGCGTAGAAATCACAATCCAACAACTCGAAGACTACACAAGAAAGAGCAAAGACAGATTACTTATGGCGGCAACAATAGTAGATGTGACATCAAACAGAAAAACAACAAAGACTAGAAAACAAAAAGGGGAAGAAAAACAATTATATGGACACTTCAAACGACAAATCGAAGAGGTTGCACATGAAAAAACCTGGACATGGTTAAGAAAAGGAAACCTTAAGAGAGAAACTGAATCACTAATAATTGCTGCACAAAATAATGCCATAAGGAAAAACTATATGAAAGCGAAAATTGATAAGAGCCAACAAAATAGTAAATGTAGGCTATGCGGTAATAGAGATGAGACTGTAAACCATGTACTATGCAATGTAGCAAACTAACACACCGGGAGTACAAAACTAGACACGACTGGGTTGGGAAGGCGATCCACTGGGAATTATGCAAAAAATGAAATTTTGACCATACAACAAAATGGTATATGCATAAACCAGAATCTGTTCTTGAGAACGAAACGCATAAAATTCTCTGGGACTTTGAAATAAAAACGGATCACCTTATCCCAGCAAGAAGACCAGATTTAGTGCTTGTCAACTGGTGGATTTTGCAGTTCCAGCAGATCACAGGGTGAAGCTGAAGGAAAATGAAAAAATGGACAAATACCTGGACCTTGCCAGAGAACTGAAAAAGTTATGGAATATGAAAGTCAAAGTGATACCAATTGTAGTTGGTGCACTTGGAACGGTCCAAAAGGATTGGAAAAGGATTTGAAAATATGGAAATCAGAGACTGGAAATCAGAACACTGCACTGCTGCAATCTCCCAGAATACTCAGAAGAGTCCTGAAGACCTGAGGAGACTTGCTGTCACTCAGACTCTAGTGAAAGACCATCAGCTAACGCTGATGTGAAAACTCAAAAGGAGTAAATAATAACGATAATAATAATAATAATAATAATAATAATAAAAAACTATATTTGCCTGTTCAAGTTTTCTTATAGTATTAAGGACTTGACAAAATATCCATTTCATATATGCCGTCATTTTTTATAGAATTTACAGTTTGTTTTTTCATGTGGATGCGCGCCTGCATAACGATCATCGAGGTAAGAAATGGAATTGTTGAGGCGAGTTCAAATCCCCGATGATGTTGTTTGCATTTCACTTGTATCTCCTTCATGTTAATGCTCTTGGGAAAGGCATGAACCCTTCTCCCCTCAATTAAAGATACATTTAGCCTTTGTATGGCAACAGTTTAAGAAAAGATAAACCAGTTACTCTCAACTTTAAAAATCGATTTCGTGTTGCACCGCCCAAACGTTTGGATAAAATACATGTTTTGTGTAAACTCATTTTTTATCAATTAAATTTTAGATTGTTACAATCCTGGGAAGCATGCTAATAAAAAGGGACTGTTTGGTGAGTGAAGTAGTTGCGTATTTCGATGTTCTGGTCTCAGCAAAAACCAAGATTGGGAATGTTTATTTTCTAAAATCATAATCAAACTCACTTCACTTAGAAGTATGGCGCAACACAATCTTGCTACACACCTTTGACCTTGGCAGTATTAAGCTAATTTTTAGTAAATATCATTAAGAGTTGTAATTACAAATAACTTTTTGATAACCAAATTTCTTCTAAAACTAAAATTTCAGATTTAAGATATTATCCGCCATTTATAGCCATGGAGGGGGGGGGGGCTCGTTTCATAACGGCTATCCACGTAGGAAGTAAACTCGCTTACTTGAGTTCAAATCCGAAACAAGGCTGTTTCGGTCGCACATATCGTTGATACCCTTGGGAAAGGTAAGAATGTAACTATTCTTCTTCCAGGTATAAATAAATAGTAGGGCATACTGGTCTCTTTAATCTTCATATGGCAACAGGTCTAGGAGAAGGAAAACTCTGAATTCAAGCCAGACCTGGAGATGGATGGGATCTGCCAGAATATTCCTACCCAAGACACCAAACTGGATTACGAGTTCTCTCTCTCTCTCTCTCTCTCTCTCTCTCTTTCCCTTCCTCCCTCCGCCTCTCTTTCTTTCCCTCTTCCTTCTCTCTCTCTCCCCCTCTCTCTCTCTATATATATATCATAGTCATGGCATTGGTGTCTGATTAAGTTAATAATTATTCGGAAGCATTGAATTATGGAAATGTGTTCGTTGGTATTTCCTATTTGTGTTGGCATTAAACAGCTGAGCTTTTACGTTTAAGTTAGACACAAAATCTACTTCCATTAATCATCATCAAGTAAAGTTTGATAAGTGACGCCTATTTCCACCTACTTAACCATTCCCCCACGGAAACAAACAATTTGTTATGATCTTTACTATAAAAGATTTATTTACTCTTCATATATGATAGTATGGGAGAAATGCCAGTGATAATATCAGCAAAATGGCAACTGCAAACACAATAAACAGACTAAATATCAAACATAGAATATGAAACTTTTTTGCTGACTTCTGAAGAAGATATTGGCCCATCATATAAAGACGGAAATGTGGAACAAAACTCAGCAAATTGTTCATGAATTTATGATGAGCTGTCATATGAAAAAATCATCAAATATTTTCAAGTTTGGCAAGTCAAAAACTTTTATTATGTCATTATGCTTTAAATTGCTGATTCTAGGGTCAATCAAAAGTTTTGTAATATTTTAATTATGTGTGTCAGTTCCGGATGCTTTTGCTGAGGTCGTGAAAGTACCGATTCAAACTGGATTATGAGATACTGAGCTCACCTGATACTCTCCGAGTGTTACTCGTTGATTTAACTTCATGGCGTGGAGCACGGCCTCGAAATCCACGGTTGACCTTGCTTGATCGTCGAGTTTCTTCTAACCTTAGCGAAATTCCTTCAACCATCTGGTTACTGTTCTGTGAACAACTGCGTCTTTATCTTTCGTACAACTTTTTTGTTGTTGTTGCTTCGGTGGTGTCATAGCAGTTTCCAAATTAAACTACGTTGTGCATTCATCTGTGTGGCTTTCAAATCACACAGTGAAGTGAAGCAATGTACAACGTGTCAGTGCACCGGCTACCACTATATTACTAATTGAAGCGGGTACCTACCACGGTTTGAACTGCTTCGGCCATGAGTCTTAAAGTAGATTTACTGTATGGTATCGTGTTTCTATTTTCTGAATAAAAACCTGCTTCAATTTGTTATATTCATTATACCTCCTTTACCGTTATTTCTCGCACACGGTCTGTATCACACGCCTGACAACAAGGGAAAGGAAATTAAAGAGAGAGAGAGAGAGAGAGAGAGAGAGAGAGAGAGAGAGAGAGAGAGAGAGAGACAATTATACCGGTGTACATTGGACATCCCATAATGGTGATAGTCTTATTAAATGTAAATGGCATAAAAATTGAATACAATTGAGAGTAATTCTTGTTTTCTGATGATCAAAAACCCCAAGTCCTTCATAAGTTGGAAAATTAACAGATGGATCAAAAACAACAATATGTATAATTATTACCCTTTTGATCACCATACTACGGAAAAGGAATGGTTTGAAGAGGGGGCTGTTAATATCAATTAGGCTGACATCAAATATGGCGAAGTAATAAAGTAAATCTATAACATTTCATAGTTGGGTGAGAAAATTCTTGTTTAATGACTGATTCGCTTAACGACCTTCTTATCAGAACGGAATCCGCTTAATTTCTGTTATTTAAACTTCGACTTTGGTGACATTGATATATTGTATAGGTCCAGTTTAGTTTAGACGGTAGAGCACTTGCCTAGGAAACGCAAGGATTCTGGTCGATACCGGCCCTCGCCAACTCAGCGTATAAGTAGCACAGGGATCTGTGCTGTAAAGAGAGGAACTGATGGTAAGAGTGACGTTCTATCTCAGATAATAAAAACAATCTCCTTAGTGTAGCGCTGTCTGTCTGGTTGATACTGACATCGACTCGACTTAAATCAACATTGTATCAGCTAATATCTCTATATAACGACATTTGCATTCACTTATGAGCATAAATCCTGACATATGATAACACGTGACTAAGCTTAACTTAGTTTGGCACAAGGCCAAATAAAAAGAGAAATAGGAGAAAAAATAACCATTAAAACATAAACCATTTATTTCAACCACAAGTCAGATTATCACACACTGGTATTTCCATGTGTAAATGCCCACAGGAGAACGTCACTTATGAGTTCGTCCTTACTACACCAGTAGTGCCCAGCATAACTTCTTGGCCTTACTTGGATGGTTTGTGTGATACGAGGTAAGTGGCCATACAGCTGCTTTTTGTGGACTTCTGCTTCCAGGATTTATTCAAGACAGCATGCAGCATCATTGCATAGTACCCATCAAGATTTATTCCTAAGAGTTTCGTTAAAGTCCAAAGTGGTGCAGCTATACAGTAACACTGACGCAGGTACAGGTTGGAATAATTATTGCTTTATAAAAAAAGATCAGATTTCCTATGATCGATAACATGTTAAAAGCAGCCATACCTTTCTACGTGTATATTCACATCGCTTTTAGTGGATGAGATATTGTTACCTATGTATGTGAATAGATCTACTAATTTCAGAGACTTGCTATCCAATGTGGAGGTGTCTCATCGTGTTTAAAACACATGAACACTATTTTATCTGAGTTTTATATATATATATATATATATATATATATATATATATATATATAGAGAGAGAGAGAGAGAGAGAGAGAGAGAGGAATGATTTAGCGAAACAGATTTGGTATATAGACACTCATCTTGGTACTGAACATCAAATGATGGAGAAAAAATAGGAAGAGAAAACTATAAAACCTGCAAATTTACACCGAAAATGGTACCGACATCCTCCGAATCAATGAGAAAAATAATTTTATTCAGTTGGGATATGTTAGAACGTTGTGATAAATTTTCAGTGCCAACTTAAATTGATATTTACTAATCTTTGCTTAGATACGGCATACTGGTCTCAGTTTGCTTATACTACCTATTGTTGCTTAAGTGGTTACAACATGAATTAGCCAATGAATTACACCTTTAATGCTTAGAAGTCACTTGATATTCTGTGTTCCTTTTGCTCAACGGTGAAGTCAATAAACTCTCATTTTTATTAGCAAATAAATAGATAAAAACACAGAATCATCTCAAAAGTCCTTGATATCCTAGTTTTTCAATGCGTAACGTTATTAAGAATTTTGTTTTGAACTGGACATGACGGGAAGTGGAGAATCAATGTAGAAAAAAAAACAGCACATAAAACATCAAAGACTGAAATATAACAATTCAAGAGACATGTTTTTAAGAGGTTCCATGCACTGCACCCTAAAAGTAAAAATATTTGTTTTTTTTATTATGGAGGGCCAACGAGGACTCAAATATTGAGTTAAAGGACAGAAAAATCAATGGATAATCTTTATCAAAGTGTGCCTTGTCAAACGGTAATCCTTCTAGCCAAATGTTCTACGAACAAACGAAACCTAAGTTCCTTTTGGCAATGTTTACTAACAATGTTATATATATATATATATATATATATATATATATATATATATATATATATATATATAGAGAGAGAGAGAGAGAGAGAGAGAGAGAGAGAGAGAGAGAGAGAGAGAGACCGTGGTTAAAAAGCTTTTTAAAATCATGTAAACCGTCAGATAAGACTGTTTTTATTACTTGCCAGTTTATGTGATTATGTATCGATCGTCTGACAATAAAACGTTCGATAAACTAGCGATTTTAACAACCGTCCATGTTCATCACTGTAATTGATCCATCCAAGATGGAAGAAAAATAGAATATATATATATATATATATATATATATATATATATATATATATATATATATAAGAAAACTGGAAATAAATCCGAAAGTATGAGAGTATGAAAAACAAATATTTAGATGTTAATTTTTTAATGAATAGTTATGCCAACGTTCAAAAGTTTTTTTTTTATTAAACCATCACCAGGGAGATGTTAAGAAGTGTTGCTATGAAGTTTCATCTGGAATGTTATTTACGAATTTGTCTGTAGAAATTCTTTATTCTTATAAAGTTTTATATATATTTAGGAATCATTACCAATAAACGTTCTCATTTTCTTTTTCTTTTTTAAATGTGCTCAAATACAGCGATGTTAACGATTATAGAACGCTAAATATTTTATATTTTTTCATTTCTTTCTTCATTTGACATTTGAAAACGTTCATATACATACGATTGGCCACAAATCTATTTTTGATTTTTTGGGTGTGTATACACAAAAGCCAAACACACTGTCCCGTGGGAGACAGAAGCAGATATAGTAAAGAGAAATATTAAAAAGTATCCCAACACAATAAAACAAACCCAACTTAAACATAGAAAACCTCCTTCGGAAAGACCAGGTAGGACTAACTGAAACATACAAAAAAGAACAGATAGAATACCCCCCCCAAATCATTATATCCCATAAAATAAAAGGCTTCGCACTAAAAAGGGCAAGAAGCAGGCGATATCCCGCACAGATCATTACGAATACGGACTACACAGATGATCTGGTACTTCTTGCAAATAAACCCGCACAAGTAGACGTTACACAGCCTAGAAAAAGTAACCAGGAACAATGGCCTATACGTGAACTACGATAAAACTGAGTTTATGTGTTTGAAAAATGTAGGAGACATCTTTACATTCGATGGTAAACTCCTATACTCGGATGAATAATTCATTTACTTAGGTAACAATATCTCATCAACAGAAAGCGATGGTAATGCACGTATAGGAAAGGCATAGTCGGTTATAAACAGACCACCAGTAATATGGAAATCAGTTATCACTGACAAGTAAAAGCGACCATTCTTCTAAGCCGTAATTTTGTCGGTACGTCTACACCACCTGAACCCTAACGAAGTGCCCAGAGAAAAAGCTACATGGGAGGTGCACAAGAATGCTTCGTGTAATCTTAAACAAGACATGGAAACAATACCCCATGAGAAAACAGCTGTACGACCACTTACCTCATACCACACAAACCATCCGTGTAAGACGAACAAGACACGCTGGACACTGCAGGAGAAGCAAGGACGAACACATGTGACGGTCTTATATGGAAGCCAGCACATAGGCACGCAAGTGTGGGCCGTCTAACATTGACCAGCTCTGCGTATATACTGGATGCTGCACAAAAGACCCCTTGATAGCGATGAGTGATAGGGACGGTTGGCGAGAGATTGTCATGGATATCCGTGCTGCTGACACGACATGATAAAATGATGATACACGTACATACATGTGTTTAAAATAAACTATTAAATGATAAAAATTATAGAGGTAAAATAAAGTCGATGAAGTGGCTTATTGTCGATATCAACCGAACAGCGAGGGAGTATATCCCCTTTTCACTAGCAAGGAGTTTGTTTTTGCTGATGTGGAGCGCTACACCTATCGTCAGCTCCCAGACACTTTACCACACATATCAGATTACCCAAGCTGTGCTACTCATGCGCTGAGTTGGCGAGGGCCAGTATCGAACTCTTGCGATTCCTAGGCGGATATTCTACCGACGATGTGTACATGAATAAATAAATGATTTAAAAAAAAACTAGGATAGAGATCATTGACAAAAGAAAATGACGTGTCAACGGCACATCGATCCCATTGTCTGTGTATGACGAAATCGTCTGCTTCTTTTCTGTCCAACAGCAAATATCTCTCCTTTTGCCTGTAACAGATGGACATTTAGTAGAGCTAGGTTTGAAAGAAATAGATAACGGCTGAACACAGCAAATAACTCTCACCGTTTCTGTTACTGTCCGCCGTATTGGAAGTGAAACTAATGCACTCTCCTTTACAGAAAGGAAGATTTTGTCCTTTTCGCCTTTCCATGTGTGAATTTATTTTTCGATATTCCTTTTTTTTTCTTTTTTTTTTTTTTTCATCTTTTTCGTTTTGCTTGCACGCAACTTTCAAACGTTTTTAGTGACAGGAGTAGGAAAAGGCCACTTAAGATGTCCTTTCCAAATGCTTTCAATTTCTCGACAGAAAAGACACGTGTTAGCAAAATTGAACTTTGCTTCAAATTCTTCAGAAATTATTAGATTTCCTTTTAGATTTTTGGATTTTTATGAAAATTCAAGATTTTTAGAAATGCACAAAAAACAATATGAGATATGTTTAATTTTTTTTTTATTTCTAAATAAAACTTTGTTAACTATTATTAATTTTGATTAGTATTTTTATTCGACAACTGTATTCTCATTGTCATAGATTGTCGGCCCGATTGATAAATTAATCTTATAGGCCTATCAACTCATTTTGAATCATTATATGCCTAGAGGTTTGGGAATCATGTTCATTATGCGTTCATATTTATATTTGTGTAGTTCCTATGATTTTTATCTTTTATTTATTTAATTTGCACACGGTCCTAAAATCTCTTAAGAAACAAATACACAAAAAATGAAATATAAAAATCTCACACTTATACTCTTCTCTTCGTGCACCCCCCCCCACATACACACAGATGATGTGTTAAGGACAACAGTGTATAATCTATGTGCACATAAATATTATCATTATCTATATATTTATACTGGTGTTGCTTAATTGTACGATCGTTATCATCTTGCAACACCCTCTGGTTAAAAATGAGACCGTTCAAATCAGGGCCTGTCAGAATGATCTGAATTTAAAAAGGTGTTAGTGACGTTGAGTGGGTTGGATGTTTCTCTTTGAGCGGTTGAAACCATGCTATTTCAGACGACTGACGAATTGAAAAAAAATGTATTTGTCATAAAATCGCAGCAATGTCAGAGGTCAGGACAGAGTGTAGAAGTGAATAAGGCAAAACATTAAAACGATTTAATCTTTAAAAGAAAGGGATGCCAACACCAAAATAAAAGGACTGATATGGTTATTTTCTTGAGAGAGAGAGAGAGAGAGAGAGAGAGAGAGAGAGAAAGAAAGAAAGAAAGAAAGAGAGGGGGTGGGGAGAGAGAGGAGAGAGAGTGATGATAGAGAGGGGGAGAGAGAGAGGGAGGGATCGGTTTCCACAATTTTGTATGAACAAAGACCAGTTTATGATGCCCAAATGTCAGTTCTTACGCGTAGGTTGATTTCTGAAGATTATTGAAGTCTCCTCCTCTCCATTCCGGTTATACACTTATATTGATAATAACTAGCAGGACATGTGGATATACCACAGTATGATAATTTAATTATTACAACGTTTGATATGTTTACTTAAGAGCTATTGCAAAATAGTTTAATAGGTAAAAAGTAGGGCCGGGTTAGCTCAGTCAGTAGAGCGTTTGGCTAGAAACCACAAGGTTCCTAGATTTGATACCGGCCCTCGCCAACTCAGCGTATGTGTAGCACAGGGATTTGTGCGGTAAAGTAAGGAGCTGATGGTAGGTGTGGCGCTCCACCCCAGGCGCAAAAACAATCTCCTTAGTCTAGCGCTAGTAAAAAGGAGACTCCCTCGCTGATTGGCTGATACCGACTTTAGGCCACTCCGATGACGTACTTTACTTTATAATAATTTTGTTTTAACTCTCTCTCACACGCTCTTTTTTCTTTCTTTTCAGCATTTCATTATGCTCAATTGAAACAGATTAGCGTTATTGCTCCGTGCATTCAAATCGCCTCTATATCTTTCCCATTATATTTTTTAGTAGTATTTCTTTATAATAAAAACGGAATGGTCCATTATTTAGCTGAGGTGACGATATACATAAGAAATAAGAATTCGGCAGATAAACACACCACATAATCAGGATTTACATTTTGGGATTTCATCTTGGACGATTTGTAACCAGAATGTGTAACGATCGGAAGATTAAGAAACAAGCATATTATTGATGATACTCTAATATATATATATATATATATATATATATATATATATATATATATATATATATATAAAAGGAAGTTTGGTATGTACGTGTCGACGTATAACTCCAAAACGGAAAGTCACTCAGATTCGAAATCTTGCATACACCTTAAACAACTTCTAACTAAGAAACACGCCAAATTTGGTTATTGATTTTTACTAATTAAGTGATGTAATTAATTAATTTAGCCCCAAATCAACCAGTTTGCGGAACTGTCCGTATATCAGCACGTATTGTTCGCTGCCTGCTTTTTGTTACAGCGATACCGGTAGGGAAGTGTAATTTTAGTGAATTAATTTCGCAGTCTAAGCCGGAATTTATCACCTATCCAATCTTAAAAATATTCATATGGTTGGAAAGAAAATAAAATAATCTTTCTAAATATGTAATTTGTATGCGTTTTTATCCATTGAATTATTTTTTTACAGCGAGTTAAAAAAAATTGCTTCGGACAGCTGATAAGTATGATTTATTTTTTCAGACTAAATTTTAACGAAAAATCGAATTCTTTTTTCTCGCCTATTTACTGTTCAATCTTTAAAATATCTATATGGTTAGAAATAATCTTTCTAGATATGTGATTTGATTGAGTTTTTATCAATTTAATTATTTTTTACAGCGAGTTTTAAAAAAATGATATTTTTCTTCGGTGTGCCTCGAAATCTTAGTATAATTTTTTCCATACTAAATTTTAACGTAAAATCAAATCTTATCTTTCTCATATTTCTGTTCGTATCTTAAGAATATTCATTTGGTTAGAAATAAAATAAAATAATCTTTCTAAATATGGAATTAGTATGTGTTTTCATACATTGAATTATTTTTTTACAGCGAATTAAATAACAAATCAAACGAAAATATTTAACGATAATTCAACTTTTTAAAAATTAATTTCCGTCGTTCGTCAATTGTAAACAAAGCCTTTTTTATTTTTCATAATCGCGTTAATTTATTTATTTTAATATCAGAAATACAAATAAGATTGTGCGCCTCCTGGAGTTTCCGTAATTTCATGTTATTTATTCGTAAAACGCGATTCTAATGATATTATCTATTGCGCGCTATTCTGTATTCGTGCCAAAGTCAGAACTGTAATTTGATATTTAACTTTTAAGCAAATTCAAAAATTCTTTTAAAAAAATGTAAGTTTCATTTTTTTTTTTTTTGCATTTAGTTTTCTTTTCATTTTTGACGAAAAGAAAATTCCTTGACTTCTCACCAGGCCGGATTAAATTAAAATCTTTTTTACGTGGTGATTTTTATGGGTCATCCTGCAAGGATCGAACTCGCTATTCAGTAGTAATAGATCTGCAAACGATTTTTTGCTTTGTTTTTATCTCCTCTACCCGGGCTTCGCCGGGTAGACGCTGCTAGTTAATATATATTAACAAATAAAGACGAAATATCAGTTGAATCAATTGTCAGTGTATGTTTATCCTCCTTTTCTTTTATATTCTCCACATTTTGTCAGATTTTCCTAATCTGTTGTTTTTTTTTTCACACTTGTATTAAATCTTTATATTTCAGATGTTAATAATCCTTAAATGGACATACTGTCATGACGCTTGAAAGTTATAAGGATACTTGCTCATCGTAACGAATTTCAGTTTGCTACAAAGATAGGTCATAGAATAAAAAACGGCATCCTTACCTGAGTATTTTAATTTAATAATAAATAAATAAATATATAAATAAATAAATACTGACCACAGAAAGAATGTGCGAATCGAAATCTATTTTATTATACGATATGAAACTTCTTTTCCACCTGGAAGTCGAATATCACTGATTGAAACGAAGCACCGTCTCTTTCCCAACAGAGCTACGACACTCATGCCGTAATCTTCTTGTCATAACAACAGACTTCTAATAAAGTCGCTGTCTGTTGTTATGGAAGTCGTTTTGGCATTGAGCAAGAGAATGTGTTACAATAATGACAATCGCCGTAGAATTGCGACAAATATTATTATATCCGTAATAGTAGTATCATAAGTAGCACTTAAGAAAATACCAGAAAGTGAAGTGCCAGATGTTGGATAGTAACAATTATTTTTCTTCTTTTTTTAAAAAATTTGAGTAGCCACTCATAACGCAGTCGAAGGGAAATTCGATTTACGTTGGCCTGTGGTACTGAGTTCGATCCTTCTCTTGGGGCACTATAATTATAATCTTAAACTATCTAACATCTATAAAAACTACCATACAATTTTTCTGAACAGAATATAATTCTATTGAAGGTCGCTCGTGTGTGTGTATGTGTATGTGTATGTGTGTGTGTGTATGTGTGTGTGTGTGCGTGAGCTGATTGAAGTAGGTTTTTGCTGGTCGGCCCAACTGATGTGTCCATGTGTAGAACCACAGCAGTGCCCAGCATATCTTGTTGGTAGATTGCCTTGTAAAAAAAAAAAAAAAAAAAAAAGAAAAAAAAAAAAAAGAAAGAAGCGAAACATACAAAAACAGAAAAAAAGGTTGAATAATAATTAATAAGACTTGTTTGAAATAAAATGTTTTACCAAATATACACACTTTAAATATCTTCATTGTGGGATTTTAAATATGATACGTACAAAGACTCATCAAATTTAAAGTGCCCTGTCAACGGAGCTTAAAATACGCTGACTGTATCCCCTGCAAAGAGTTAAGACCCATTCCAAATTCTTGGATGGTGGAGTTAGAGTTCTGGAGATCTTAAGAGTATTTACGGTTTCAAAGGAGTTCTTATTTCTCCGTAGTTGTAGGCAAATTGTCGGACAAAGAAGGAACAAACACGAAAATAAATGCAGACACTTGTATTGACAAAATTAGATAAAATTGTTGCAAATTTTAATGGTATTTGCTACGAGACTTATCTGAGGAGGAATTTTCTTGGAGTAATGGTGATAACAGGGTTTTCTTCTCGTCGGTAGGAAATGTTGTTAAGACGCTTCGTCTCGGTAGTTTCTCGTCCTTCAGTAAGTGTGCAATAGTACTGGCCTTTATGCAGTATGCAGATACAATGCCTTAGAAGGGAGCTGGTTGTAGAGTTCTGTGATAAGTGGCCCTGTTTTGGAGCTTGGTAATGAGAGCTTGGTGTTTTTACGTCTCTCCTCCAATACTGCTTTTCGATAAGTAAGCCCCGTTTTGGGGCTAAGTGATGAATGAAGTGTAGGGACCGCTGTTTATGCGACTATCCTCAGCGGGTGCTCCGTGATAAGAAGGCCCTGTTTTGGGGCTAAGTAATGAGAGCGTTTCTTTTGACGTCTCTCTCCAGTAACTGCTTTGCGACAAGTGAAGTTTTGGTATTTGGCGCCAACGTACGTTGTTGGCATTCGCCCCCTGGCGGCAGGGGAGATAATTAGCTATGGAATTTCCAACAATCTGGGATATATCCGAGTCAAAATGAACCTGGGAATAATGTCAATGAAGGGGTACCCCACGCTCCCTATCGGAAATGGAGCCTCACCATCAGATGCAGTTTAGTGTCATACCCAGAACCAATGGCAAAAGGTTAAATCCACCACACAGAAGATATTAAAAATACTAGAGTAAACGTGAAGTAAAAATAACGACATTTATTAAATTGATACTTTGCGAAGTTTTTACTATGATTAGGAAGACGTTATATATGTGTCTTTTAATAGATATTTCCAATTGTGGGTCTGATCTCAGTATAATTGTTTAAGACACCCACTGAGAATCGAACTGATTATATCTAGGCTAACTTGCTAACCATTTCTCTATAGCAACGTGTATTTAATCGTGTAAATTTGGGTTCAAGGGAAATAAAATATTTCTTTCTTAAATTAACTCAAGAAAATTTTAACTGGTTTGGGGAGTTACAAAGAAAAAAATACACATGGCGTTTATTGTAGGAGATTTTTAGTCTTGAGCATGTTCTATCACAAAATAATCTTTAATGATAAATGTATTTTGCAGTGTTATCAGTAAAAGAAACCTTGCTATTTCAATGATACAAAAAACTAACAAAAGGACTTTTCGGTTAAATCGAACTTAACGGACCTAAATTCTATCATGGTATGTCATCCCGCAAAAGAAAAAATTACCAAAAATTAGGGAATTTAATGAAATTTTCAGTGTTGATATATTAATGAATAAAAGATATAATGCATCAGTTTTTATTTAAAAACTTTCACCATTTTTCAGGTCAGTTAACTTTAAAGCCCGTATCTTTGAGGCGTAACAGATATATCTCAAATATACGTGGTATAAAGTTAACTGACCTGAAAAAATGTAAAGGTTTTTAAATAAAATAACTGATACATCATATCATTTATTTATTAGTATATCAACACTGAAAATTTCATTAAATCCAATTAATTCCTCGATTCTTTGGTATTTTTTTCTTTCGGCAGGGTGAGTTACGATGGTGTAATTTAGGTCCGTTAAGTTCGATTTAACCGACTTTCATTTCCTCATCAAAAAAGGAAAGTTCTTTTGTAATTTTTTTTCTTCTGGTCATATTTTTTTCTAATTAAAAACTTGCATGAGTTTTTCTAACATAGATACTCAAATTTGGAAAGTCTTTTTTTTTCATTCAGATGCGCATTTTTATAATTCATCATTAGGTCGTACTGACAGCATGGATTCCCATTACTCTCTAGTCTCACAGATCTTCTGCACAGCATACAGAATCCGTTCAGAGTTGATTGATGTAGGTTTTTGTTAATTGGACCACACTGGTGTGTCCATACGTTGGTGTCCACATGCGAACGTTACTTATGAGTTCGTCCTTGCTTCTCCATTAGTGTCCAAGATGTAGATTTCTCCAAGACACTTGACTCCACACTCAAAAGAAAGATGAAGCTAATAGTACTAACATATAGTCTCCGCAAAGAAACTTATATAATTAGTTTAACTTAATTATCACATTGAATTAAACCAAAGATCACTAGTTTTCTAATGCAACGAGATTTTTTTTGTGGAGAGGGAATATAATGTCATATTTTTTAAATCATTTATTCAATTTTATAATTATGGTTTTTACGGTAAACTAAGTCTGAATGACTGAGATGGTCGGCATAATGTTACAACTTGTGCTGCTACCACTCAACTGTGCAAATAAAAATAGTGTTCATGAAGGAGGGGGGGCTGCTCAACTCAAACTTCTTTCGTGCATACAAATACAAAAATTATATAATAGATAGAATGGTAAAATCAGAAAATCTGGAAACCATTTAGTAAATGAAGATTTTAAATGGAAAACAAAGATGTAACAATTTGTATGTGCGTGTGTGAATGTAGTTCAGAATGTTCGAGGTTGTACAAATTCTCTATAGTTTTTACTGTGATAATGAAATTAGTCAAGCCCATATTCCAAATAGCTCTGTTCCAAATAATCTGCACTTATTTCGAGAGTGAGTTGTAAATTTTAAAAGAATATGATTAGCTAATGGTTTTATAATATAGTTATTGATATAGAGTTATTGTGTCTTAATTCTTTGTGTGATTCTTGGATGGCCAAAGTTCAACGGGATTCGTTGAGTAGAGACAAACAGCAAACGATTACCCAGTTTAGCATTGTGTGTTGAATTTGTATCATGTATTCAATGAACTATATCGATACATTTCATGTTAATTTAAGTACCAACAATTTAAGTAAGTTCTATGAGTATCACTGCTTTGATAAAGTAAAGTGGCCGAGTTTAATTTGGACGGGAAAACAATTCCTTATTGTCACATTTTGTGTACGTGTGTTCAATGCAAGGATGATTACCCTACTCCGCCCTCCTCCTCCTCTCTCTCTCTCTCTCTCTCTCTCTCTCTCTCTCTCTCTCTCTCTCTCTCTCCGTGTGAGTTTAAATTTGCACTGTCTAAATGAGTGAATTGACCAATCAAATAAAAAGACTGTACAATTCAACTATTTGCCTACTTTAAGCCGCTCACAGCGGCTCTCATACTATACCCAAGCAAAGTACAAAAATTGATGGTTAGTTCGTTATAATTGAGCAGAAGGACTCAGATTAAAAATAATAATGGGAGTTTATTTGAATAGAAGGAGTTCTGAGGGGAATAGATTGCGAAATTTGAAATATTCCATCGTACAGGTAGAAAATACAAAGAAAATTTGGTACAGATATAGATGGAAATTTGGTAGGCAAAGAATTAACTGAAAATGATCATGGTTGCATCGTTTGATTTGTCTTTTTTTTTTTTTAGATCCAAATGAATGTTAATGTTTTAATTTCAAAATAAATATTTCATCGAACTAATTCAATTCCCATCTATGAGTTAAATAGATAAAAATAAAAATGAGTATTAAAAAATGTGTTTAAAAAAACTGAGTTGGAAAAAAATGAATACCCAACAAGAATGAATGAAACAAAATGTCTTTGGCATAGAATAACCCCAGAAAGTGTGATTTTATGCCGTAAAATCCAACCAAACAGCCTAATCAATTCACGGTCAATTTTTAAAGGGTTAAAACTATATTCCGTCTATCCGGAGGAGGGTGTAGTAAAAGATTGAAATAAAGAGGAGAAAAGAAAGAACAAGGGAATGAAATGATATAAAGAGTAAATAAAAAAAAAGAAAAGAAATAGAGCAAAGGTTGGTTGGTTTTATGGCAAACCTTGTGGGGTTATTTTATGCCGAAGTCAGTTTGTGGGCAAACCTTGTGGGGTTATTTTATGCCGAAGTCAGTTTAATGATTATGTTTTTCAATTATATATCGTAACAGTCTATCTTCACAATCATTTTAAGCATCTAAACATTTGATACTTAGTTGCAATATCAATTCTTTAAGAGCCAATGTATTAATGCAATTGGAAATCATTTTAAAGATAAAGAGAATTTGGAATAATGGCAACGAAGGGGGGTGGGTACACGACCCCCACCCCCAAAGCTTCAGAAGTGAAACCTCACCACCGGATGCAGTTTAGGGTGATACCCAGGATACATTAGAGTTGATAGAATAAGATGAAATAAAGTGAATAAAGAAAGGAAGGAAGGAAAATGATGTGAATAAAAACGTAGATAAAATAAAGACGAGAGAGAAAGTGAGGCAGTGAGAGAGAGAGAGAGAGAGAGAGAGAGAGAGGGGGGGGAGGAGACGAGAGAGAAAGTGAGGCAGTGAGAGGGGGGAGGAGACGAGAGAGAAAGTGAGGTAGTGAGAGGGGGGAGGAGACGAGAGAGAAAGTGAGGTAGTGAGAGAGGGGAGGAGATAGAAAGATAGACGTTAAAATTGATTGAAGAATCAAAAAGGAAAAGGAAATAAATTAGGAAAAGAACAAACAGGTAAAGGGAAAATGAGTTTCTAGTATGCTAGGAATGGAATGTGCGTGGGTTTAGGATATATATATATATATATATATATATATATATATATATATATATATATATATATATATACATATATATATATATATATATATATATATGATATTAATCCTAAGGAGTCAGATATGCCAACTAATGGTTTCGCTTACTAGTTTCAGGGCAAGAATCTATATTTTTATTTTTATTTTGACCAAGTAATATAGTGTTAATCGATTATTTTCGGTTGGTGCAACTATCTTGGTTTTTTCTTTTTTTCATTTTTTCCCCAGGCAATTTTTGTAGTATATTTTTACTAACAAATTATTTGCCTTTTTTTTTCATATCGCAAGGGTTTACTAATAGGTTTAGTATTATATATATATTGTAAATAAAACAGCTGTGCATCTCACAAACCCTGCATCTAGATACAACGATTATATATATATATATATATATATATATATATATATATATATATATATATATATATATATATAGTAAGTAAGTAAAGTCGGTGGAGTGGCTTATTGTCGGTATCAGTCGGACAGCGATAGGAGTATCCCCTATTCATTAGCGCTAGACCAGGGAGATTGTTTGTCGTTGAGGTAGTCTTGTTCTGATATTTTAAATATTGGCCAGGAGCACGGTGGTACCCAATGACACAGCTCAAACACACACTCAGCATAATCACATTTGCTTTTTGAAGAAAATATTTATCAATGAAATACTTGATAATGATTCTAGAAATAATATATTCTCACAACAAAGAAATTTATATATTCCAAAAAAAAAAAAAAACGTTTTCTGAATTGAAATTCATCGTAGTGATAGTTACCAGAGTAAATAAAACTGAAATTTTGAAATTTTTGCGAAATCGTTGTGTCTAAATAAATATCAACCTTGTGTTATGTGTGGAAAGACAATTCCTATCAAGATATTTTGTGGTGGGAAAACATGACCAAACCGATCGAGAAAAAACTCAAAACAAACGTTGTAAATTATGAATCTCTTCAATTGTGTGCTAGTTGTGGCCTTCAGTTTGAAACTCCCTTGTGTATGAATTGACATTTAAATCAATAGTAAGTTTATATTGGGTTGTGTTAGAATTCACAAATTTTGTAGAAGTTACCCAATTTTCCTTTGAAGGAAAATGAATTGTATCCAAACTTTAGAAAAACAATGTTTATTCTAAAGTAGATTCTGCATGCGACAAGGAACAAACCAATGCTTATAAATCACGTGGATGTAGATATGATGGATTAGTTGAAGGATTAGTGGTATAGATACAAATAAAAAAATATTTGCAGTTTTTTTTCGATGATAGAAGATAAAACATGCAGTTTGAATTAAAAAAATGAAACGTTGCTTACCTCATCGCCGGAGAAAAGGTGGCGCTGATAAACGAGATTTTGTTTTAAAGAGAGAACAGACCGGAAACGTAAGACGTCGTGGGGAGGGGCATATAAAGTCCAATATTTTGCAGAAGTCACATCAGTTTTTGTTTAGGCGAGTGTAGCTAGTAGAGGAGTGTGAAAGAGTATATATATATATATATATATATATATATATATATATATATATATTATATATATATATATATACTAGAAAAAACTTGACCTATCGGCCCGGGTTAGATTGTTGGAAAAAAACACATGATAATAGTATTTTGTTAATTTAAAGTTTTCCCAAACTGTACAATTAATTTATTTAAACTGAAGTAAACATTTTCATTTGACCAAAGGAAAAACAAGAGAAGGGTCACTTGGTTAATTTCTAATTACAGGTAATTAAGATTTTAATCATGGATATCCAGGACAATCTCACGCCAACCTTATCCTATCATTCATTGCTCTCATGAGATCCTCAGCACATCATCCAGTATCTGCGTAGTGTTGGTCAATATACGTCTTTGCTCAACGGTCCACACTGGCGTGTCTGCGTGTTGGTTTCCATAGAAAAATGCCACTTACGAGTTTGTCCTTGATCCCCCAGCAGTGTCTAGCATAATCTTGTTCATCTTACTCGGATGGTTTGTGTGATAAGTGGCAAGTGGCCATACAGCTGCTTTCTCGTGGGGTGTTGCTTCCACAACGTGTTTAAAATTACATACTGCATTCTTGTGCAGTTCCAATCTAGCTAATTCTCTAGGCGTTATGTTAGTGCCCAAGTAATGTACAGTAGCAATGATAAAACAATGGCTTGGAAGAAAACTTTTCCACTTAAAGGGTGGGGAGAAGTCAACATTTGCTCATTTGAATAAAATTCCATAATTTCTAAATATCTAGAAAAATCAGTATCTACCTCAGCATGACATATTTTTAATTAAAGATTTATATAATGTATTTTTTAAAAAAATATATTAAATCAGACATGTTTTCCGAATTTTTATATATTCAATTTAAAAATTTTTTTAAACTAACGATTGTTCTCATTTATTTACAGCAGACTATAAAACATTACGGGAAGCAAATAAAAAAAAATGTCGGCTTAAGCTATGATTTCTCTTATAAAAATTGTGCGACAGTTTTTTAGGGTCATTAATTTAAACAATAAAAACGTCTTTTGGGACAAATTTAAAATTTCAGGATCCATTTCAATTGTCCCACTCTCTTTAGTTACTTCTCATATATATATATATATATAGAGAGAGAGAGAGAGAGAGAGAGAGAGAGAGAGAGAGAGAGAGAGAGAGAGAGAGAGGGGGGGAGTGGGGGGACGAGACAGATACTACAGGTTTATCATAGTAATAACACTAAGATAACGTGTTTTGTTTTTTGTTTTTTCAAAATCCCTGTTCTTTCCGAAATTTTGGCATTTTCATTGTTTTGTAACGGTTAAAACACAAACATTTACATGAAATTGCCAACAAATCACCCAGAATATTTGACTGTATTATTTGCTCACTACTAAATCGTCAGACGACTAGGCTTTCTTTTACCATAGATGAGAGCGTAACTTATCAGCCTTGTTGGGGTTCTTCCTTAGCCCTGTTTTCGTCTTTGGGTAGGACATACTAAAACAAAACGAGGTCAGGTTTGTCCCAAGGATTTCAAGCCTGTGGCAGCACATCTTCGATGCCTCAAAGGTTGCAGAAGCCAAGGTTATTTTGGCCTGATCCAAGCTTACGACTATGCCTCCCCCTTTATGTCAAATAGAGATTGTAGTTAAATACCACTTCGAAGGGGAAATGGATAGCAATCAATTTAACTGGCAACCTCTTTGAAATCCAATAAGGAAATATATATATATGTATGTGTGTGTGTGTATGTGTGCTTGTATGTGTGCCTGTGTATGCGTGGGGCACATAGTAGTATGCATATATGCATCGGTATGTGTGAGTGAGGTATACGTGGCACATATAGTAGTATGTGTGTGTGCATCGGTATGTATGAGTATTGTTTTGTATGCGTGTATGAGTACCGTTTGTACAAATGTTTACGCACACATGGACATATGCACTTACGCGTACACGTCCATCTATGTTGTGTGTGTGTGCCCACGTGTACGCATGTTTGACTGACACTGCGACCTAGTACATATTCACGTGCATACTTGTAACAATTAGCCAGTCCCGTCATTCTCTAACCCCCACCCCACCCATAGTATACAACATTTGTAATCTTAAAGTTAAAATTATTCCCCCCCCCTCAATTGAATCGACAGTATCCATTCCATTCACCACCGCAACCCAATACACGCCGCCTTCTGACATCCGGCCATGCCAAAAAATACACAAGCCCGCGCACACATATGCACGCGAATACAAACGCTCACACGTCCGCATTGATCAAACGTTACACATTCATATAACAATGTATTATGTGTGTGACCAGTTAGCCCGCATACATAACCTTTATGCTGTCCATAAACACCCACATACATTCAAAATACTGCCACATACATACGCACATCACTTTATCTAATCATACACATCCTAGGTCTATTGAATTTTCTGAAATGTTTTGCAATTTATTCGATTTTCTTTGCATCTGTAACATCTTCACCTGACGATTGCCTCGCATGAAACCAATATGGTCGTGAATGTTCCTTTGTCACCAAATAAATAGATATGTCAAACCTTTATATATTTATTTTATTATATTATATAACAGCTCTATTTTATATTGAGCACTCTACCAATAATACTGCCTTTGGTACACCATTCCAGCAAAAGCTGAAACAGTGACTATCCCACACTATATATATATATATATAATATATATATATATATATATATATATATATATATATAAAGGGCAGTTGTGTGTATGTGTATGTCCGGAGGAAACTATGAAAATAAAACAATTAATGACAAAGTAAATATATATAAACATTAAATATCACCAATTTTTGTTTTTTGAGCAAAAATAATGAAGGTATGATTTATTAGTGAAGATATTTAAAAAAAAAAGTTTAAATGATAGCCTAGATTTTTTGAATCATTTTGCATTTAATATTTTAAATAGTAGACATTGATTTTTATTTCCAGAATGCCTGAATCAACGCAAAATCTTTTGTTTTTACATAGGGATTTTAATGGGGTATACTACGAGGATCCAACACGCGATTCAATAATAATGAATTTGTGAGACTAATTTTTTTTACCTCTCCTACTACCCAGGCAACACCGGGTAGCCGCTTCTAGTAAGAAATAAAACATTTTAAGGTTGTTACCATCTATAGATAGCACAACTCATTTAAACGCCGCATTTGTTGGTCATTAAACTCGATCCAAAATCACGCCCTAATTAGAGAATTTATTTTATAATCAACTACAAAAAAATAAAGGAATATAGTCTATAATTAACATTCAGTGAATATCTCTCGTAAGAAATTGTAGAATCTCCATACTATTATTATCAAGTTACAAACTGGGTTGTTTATTCTAGAAGTTTGAACATTTTAACGCTCTTGCTCAGATAAAATCGCGCTACGATGTGTTACAGTAATATTCGTATGTAATATATATGTATATATGTACTGAATCGTCATACTTACACAATCATTCAAATTGTACAATGTTACTAATTAGATACTGGTTCGATAATGATGGAATAGCTTATCGATTATACGATGACTCGTATAAAAAAAAAAAAGAGAGCGGGACAAAAATATATCATTTATCTCCTGCACGCGCGCACTTTTATCAATAAATTTCTATATAATTTATCACAAAAAAGATTTTGATTTCAGCATTCAAAAATGCGCAGTTAAAACTTTTTTCTGAATAAAATTCAATTGATTGATTAATTGATTTTAATGGCATGTCAAACCATCTAGGTTATTTTATGCATATAGGTTAGGGAATCGTGTTCATATTTACCATTTTTGTGTAGTTGTTTTTATGAGGTTTTTTTTCAAAAGTTCCTATCGAATACGAATAATCTTTAAACAGATCTATCTGACCCATAGATGAAGCCCTAACAGGTACTACCCCTCGTGGTCAAAGTGGACATGGGAGTAATGGTAATGAACTGTTACTCCACACTCCCTAGTCTTCAGAACTTAAGCCTCACCATCAGATGCAGTTTAGTGTCATACGCAGGACACCCCATTTTTGCGGGGGCGCCTATCTGCATGGAATACAGTCAGCACATTCTCACCATCATCATCATCATCATGTCGCGCTAGTAGCACGGATATCCATGACAATCTCTCACCAACCACTCCTATCATTCATCGCTATCGGGAGGTCCTCTGCACAGTATCCAGAATCCGCACAGGGCTGGTAAATGTATATCTTTGCTGGGTGGCCCGCAATGGTGTGCCCATGACCAGGTTTCCACAGAAGAACGTCACTTATGAGTTCGTCCCCGCTTTCCCACTGTGCCCAGCATGTCTTGTTCGCTCACTCAGATGGTTTGTGTGATAGTGGCAAGTGGCTGCTTTCTTGTAGGGTGTTGTCTCCACAATTTGTTTAATATCGCGCACATCATTCTTGTGCAGCTCTCATCTAGTTTTAAATACTACTAACAAAGCAGAATAAAATTTAAGTCTATAAGATAAAAAATTTTTCTTCATTTTCTGCATAAATTTTATTCTAAGATTTAAGATGTCTGCATTTTAGATTCTGCGGCTTTTTTTCTTTTTTAGTTATCAACATTGGTGTGTGTGTGTGTGTGTGGGTGGTTGGGGGTAGGTTACGTAAAATGTGTAACGTCTAAAACTGTTGGTTACGTAGAAGGAGTAACGTCTAAAATACTCCACAGAAACAAATGTACCATATTATGTTATGTTAAGCTGTTTTTACCCGCTAAAAACATACTGGCTTTAAACTCTTCAGTATTTCCTTCTGCTTTTTTTTTCCTGACACTTTCATTTACTAAAACTGCTTTCATATCAACATCGTTATTCTTTTATTTATTAATAGAAGCAAACTAGGATTATAATGATAAATAATCTTAATATACAAAAAAATACTTTTAGCATTATCTCTCTCATATATATATATATATATATATATATATATATATATATATATATATATATATATATATATATATATATTGAAGAATATGTGCTTAATTGAAGTCGTACCTAATTTTTGAAAATTAATTAATTAATAATTAATGAATTAGGCGGGCATACCTATTTAAATGTAAGGCTAAACAAATCGAGAAAAACAATCTCTGTATGTACATTTCGGCCTATTAGGCCTCATCAGCAGAGCTATAGACAGGAAGACTGCTTTGTGTGTGATTCGAACCCTGACTGTCTATAGCTCTGCTGATGAAGCCTAATAGCCGAAATGTACATACAGAGATTGATTTTTCTCGATTTGTTTAGCCTTACATTTGAATAGGTATGCTCACCTAATTCATTAATTATTAATTAATTAATTTTCAAAAATTAGGTACGACTTCAATTAAGCACATATTCTCCCAAAAATTGTCGACTAAAAAAAGCCATATCAAAACACATTGTTTGTTTGTTTACTTCTCATATATATATATATATATATATATATATATATATATATATATATATATATATAAGAAAGTCTGTATATCTGTATATTTGTTTGTATAACGACGAGGGCATGTATTTTTATAAGGGAAAATTGGTGGAGACCAGCAAAGACCAAAGTTCAATAAAACCCAGACCCTATTTTTGTCCGAGGGGTGTTAAAAATTTTTTTTTAACCCCACTCTTTTATATAAGAAAAGCTAAATAAAAATATAATAAGGGTAAAACAATGATATGTTTAAAAAAAGGATTGAAAAATAAAACAAACTAATAAAGGAGAAAACATAATAAAAAGCTCATAAGAGGAAAAAATACAAAGAAGAATAAAAAGAAATAACTTAAAAACACGGATATATAAAGAATAAAAGATAATAAAACAAACAAATAGAATAAGAATTTTTATAATTTCCATAAAACATCATCAGTGATGTTCTTTAGGCCATAGGGAGTTTCGTGTTTTTCAACATCATACCTTTCGCTAAAGTGACCCGACCGAGATTAACCCTGTCTCAGCCTGTGTCCACCGGCTGTTTTGCACTACTTCCTGCGTCGCTCTCAGCTAACAAATGGCTTCGGGTTTGCGTCATTTATACATGTGGTCAGAATGTAATTTGACCAATGATAAGTATTTCCGGTCTACCAAATTGGTAATTTTCCCTATAAATATGCTGTCCGTTAGTGTATCAGTTTGGGCCTATAATACTTTACTCTAGTGTGACGGATGGATCTTAGGACCATTTTGGTATTTTTTATTTCATTTTTCCATATGCTCTTTCTTTTGTACCACAACCACTTTGAGAGTGTTTCTGACTTTTCTGTTATTTGGTGTATAGCGTTTCTTTTTTTTTTGTATTTCCATTTAGACCAAAATTTATTAGGGTGCTTAAAGAGCAGCTTTTAAAATCTCTACATCCTACTTCTACCGACTCACAGCATTCTGGCCAGCATTCTAATGCCAAGTCGAAGTATTTATTGGTGGAGACCAGCAAAGACCAGAGATCATTAAAATTCACACCCTATCTTATCCAAGAGTAGGTTAAAAATTGTTTACCCCTCATTTTCGATAAGAATAGCTAACTGAAAATATAATAATTGTATTAATCGATGATATATCAAAACATTATTTAAAAAAGGATTAAAAATAAAACAAATTAATGAAGGATAAAACATAATAAAAAGCAAATAAAAGTCAAATAAAAAAACCAAACAAGAAGAATAATGAAAATAAACAACTTAAAAACAAGAATATATAAAGAATAAAAGATAATCAAACAAATATATAAAACATGAATTTTAAGGGCCGGGTTAGCTCAGTCGGTAGAGCGTTCGGCTATAAACCACATGGTTCCTAGTTCGATTCCGGTCCTCGCCAACTCAGTGTATGAGTAGCACAGGAATCTGTGCGGTAAAGTAAGGAGCTGATGGTAGGTGTGGCACCCACCTCAGATGCCAAAACAATCTCCTTGGTCTAGCGCTAGTGAAAAGGGGATAGACTCCCTTGCTGATTGGTTGATACCGACTTTAGGCCGCCCCGACGACTTATATATAAGTATAGATAAAATATTTGTCTTTAACTTTTTAAATCCCGATCAATGCCGGGTAGTTCGGTTAGTATAAGTTTTTTTTTTTTAGATGAGGCTTGATGGTTTGTATTATTTGTATTATTCGGACTATTGTCCTCATCTCTATTGGTATCTGCACAACGTTTCGACCGGTGTCCCCTCCGGAGGGGTCTTCTTCATGTGTTTCTTGTCGGACTCGGGAACCTTCTCGAATTCGGGAACCCCTTCCTCGAACTCGAGAACCTTCTTGTCGTAATCGGGAGCCTTCACGGAACTTCAAACCTAACTCTTTATTCAATTGGATTATTATTAACTTAACGCATATATCCA
>CM042147.1:103708835-103806335 GCA_023376005.1 Doryteuthis pealeii | reverse complement strand
CTGATTGAAAGTTACTCTTTTCTAATAAAGAACAAAAATATTTCAATACCTTCAGTAAACGTGCATCCCAAATTGGATAACTCGATATAAAACTGTTTGCTCATTTCGTTTATAGATAAATTAATTTATTTACACAGTTTTTTTTTAAATGAAAAGGATTTTAAAAATTAAAAAGCAGAAAGATTCAAGAATGAATGTAACTATCATAAGTGGAAGATATAGAATTATTTATTTCTAATTTACTTCTAATTTACTGTCGGCTGGGGCGTTAGAATGCACCGACTGCACCTCTGCAGAGGGGTAAGACTCCCCCCAATGGGGCCACCTGTTGGCCGTGGGTGGCGACCCGTGATGCTTAAGGATAGGGCCAAGGTGGAGTATTGCATGTCATGAACTGCTCATCCACCTGGGCTCTATCTTGGGCTCTATCTTGGGCTAGACGGCCGATCAATCGGCTGGTCACGTCAAGCCCTAGCACCTATATAATTTTCCCAACCCTATTGCCCTTAAGGCAAGCCCCAACCCCTTTTTATCATATGGGTGATAGAAGGCGGTGGCTGCGGGTCTACATGTCCTGGGAATGACGTTAAACTCTATCTGATGGTGAGGTTCCAGTTTTGGAGGTTTGGGGAATGTGGAGCACCCATTCATCACCATTGCTCCCTGGTCCACTCTGACCCGGAGTGGTAGTACCTGTTAGGGTCCCATCTATGGGTTAAATAGAAAAATGTATTTATAAAAAAATTGTATTATCCATTAAGAATTGATTTATTTCAAAACTTTATCGGCATTAAATGACCCACTGAGATTGATATGCCGTAAAACAAAACAAACCAAATCTAATTTACTTTTAATTAATTTGTTTAACAGATTATATTTGATAAGTCAATTGAAACACACACTTACATACACACACAAATATATATATATATATATATATATATATATATATATATATATATATATTAGATTCTAAAAAAATAAATGAACCCTCTCGTCGATTTCGACGCATGAAGGTTCATAAGATACCATGAGCTGATCCAATGAATAACCCACACAGTGTTTTTGTTTATAGTAGTAAATGCTTGTGTTGGACCATCCGCACTATTTGGCACCGTGCAATGAATGCCACAAACCCAATCAACGACTGCCCTCAAGCTTTTCAAATTCAGAGCTTCCCTTCTCTTAGACTAGTTACCTATACAAGATTAAAGAGTCCAGTCTGCCCTACTATTTTACCCAGAGCTGGGAAGAGAATAAATGGACTCATACCCTTCCCAGAGGTATTAACGCTATGTGAAATGTAAACAGCCTTGTCAAGGATTTGAACTATATATATATAGTACGAATTTCTCTCTCTCTCTCTCTCTCCGCCCCCTCTCTCTCTCCGCCCCCTCTCTCTCTCTCCCCTCTCTCTCTCTCTCACACACACCACCCTATCGGTCTTCGCTTCAGACAAGTCCTCCTCACGACATCAAGTATATATATATAAGTAAAATTTTCATCATATTTGTATATGTATGTAAATTTGACTCAGCAAAAGAAACGGTACATGATACGAAATATTTTTTTTTGAGAGAGAGAGCGATATATTAACTTAGAGAACAAAGTAATTTCAGTGAAATTTGCAGCTGAACGTTGATTTTGTAAGTTTGTATTTGTGCTGAACGTCATTTTTAATCATTCAAATTCTCGATATTACGGAGATGACTATGTCATACGAGTTAGAAACTTTCACTCTTTCCTAAATAAAAGCATCAATATAACTAGAATTGTGATTGTTATATAAATATTGATAGTTGTGATGTCATATTAATTAGGATAATGTTAACAGTGTAACACGTGATGATGTTTAATACAATATTAATATGATACCAAATGATTATAACCACCCCCTAACTCCACACTTGTACGTACGTGTGTCCCTGCAGTAATTACCAATTTCAAATGTGCAATTTCTTATTTCTAAGAATTTACGAATTTTATACAAGGGGTCGGTTTAATTCAGTCGGTAGAGCATCTGACAAGGAACCACAAGGTTCCGAGTTCGATATCAGCCTTCGCCAACTTAGCGAGTGAGTAGCATGATTTGGATATGAGTTGGTAAAGTGTGGAGCTGATGGTAGGTGTAACGCTCAACCTCAGACACAAAAACAATCTGCCTAGTCTAACGCTAGTGAAAATGGGATAGATTCCCTCGCTGTCCGGCTGATACCGACAATAGGCCTCTCTGTATACTTTATTAATTAGAATCCTTGAAATGATGTTATCGCAATAATTTTTCGCGCCTATTTGTTGAAATGATTAGCAGTGCAATGAATGCCATCAACATAACAGATGTGATGAAGTTTATCTTCTTTTAAAAGATGTGTCAGTGGGTCAGAATGAACTGGCACATCGTTCATTAGTCGATAAGGCGGTTTTTTATGGAGCTGCAGCCATCGACGGACGTCGAATGACCAACCGTCTAATCAAACAGGCTAAAAACAGCCGGTGCCAACGACCCGGAGAACAGCATGCCATTTGAGAGAGAGAGAGAGAGAGAGAGAGAGAGAGAGAGAGAGAGAGAGAGAGAGAGAGAGAGAGAGAGAGATATTCTATTTTCGCGAGCAGTCTTCTCTGACATTTTGAGCAATCATAAAATAGTTCAAGGACAGAAATGATTTTCAGACTGCTGAGAAGAACGCTATAGTCAAACACTTATGTTTTTTATTATTTATTTATTTATTATTGGTTTACCTTCGATACGTTATTGATTTTAAAAATCTTCCAGTCAAGAGCGAACGATGGGTAGATGTTGTACAGAGTAGTATACCATATGTTAGAGTTTGGGAGCAGTTATGAGTGTAAACAAACGGAGTTTTCTCGGTTGACTCAATTGCAGGAACACCGTCCAATAGAATGAGTAATTGCAATTGTCTTTCTTAGAAAAAACATCTGACATTAAATCAATATTTGTTTTTTGCGTGGAATTACAAAAATGTAATACTTGACAACAAATATTGGCAGTTCAAAAATATAAAGATATCAACATTAGAAAATATCCTTGTTACGAGCAAGAAAGATTGATCACGTGACAGTTTTGCGAAACCTATTCAAGACAAGTACGTGTTAGCATAATCAAACATGTGTATGTATACACTTATTTGTATGTGTATGTTTGTTTTAACGGTTTGTGTGTATGTTCAAGAGCCTATAAACTTATAAGACATAGGTCATATATATATATATATATAATAATATAAATTTTATATATATATATATATATATATATATATATATATATTATGTGTGGTAAATAATTTTAAAAAAAATCTATTCGCTTTGCAAACTCTATTTTCTCAATGGGTGACCCAACAGGTCACGTTTTTTTAGTATATATATATATATATATATATATATATATATATATATATACTATATATATATATATATAATATATATACTAGAAAACGTGACCTGTTGGTCACCCTTGAGAAGAATAGAGTTTTAGCAAAGCGAATATATAATTATATATATATATATATATAATAATATTATATATATGATAATTTTTTTTAATCATATTGACAACTCGGAAACACCATTGCGAATTGTTTCGAATCAGCAGTGCATACCACAATCTCCGATTATCATTATATATATAATTCTCTATCAAAAATTCAATTCAAATTCAATATATTTGCCCATTGGGCGTTCTGAGGATTCAGGCCCCGAACTGGAAGTCGTTCTAGAGGTGCCCTTGCTCTGTAATCCTGCGATGGATACATGGCAGTATAGGTTAGGTGACTGCGCATTTGAATTAATATTACATTGACTAGATGATTTGATTCTCCGTTTGGCATTGGTGGCCCAGTGGTTATCTCTTCACGCTGTGGTCACGAGTTCAATCTCTAGGCGGAGATTGTGGTATGCACTGCTGATGAGACCAAAGGAGGTCGAAACAGCTGTTGCTGGATGTCGCAAATTTTGCCGAGTTGTCTGGTCGTGGTAATTGATTAAAAAAAAATTATAATTATATATAATTCCTTCAAAAATTCAATTCAAAAATTCAATATATATATATATATATATATATACTAGAAACGTGACCTGTTGGGGCACCCATTGAGAAGAATAGAGTTTGCAAAGCGAATAATTAAAAAATACGACCGGAGAACTTCTTAAAAATCCTTAAAATCCTTTTGTAAGATTTCTAAGAAAGGGAAAGTTTGCCCAAATTTAAATTTAAATGGACCTGATTCTTGAAACTTAGGAACCACAAGGTTCTCGGTTCGATACCGACTCCTCGCCAACTCAGAGTATGAGTAGCAAATGGATCTGTGCGGTAAAGTAAGGACTTGATGGTAGATGTGACGCCCCACGTCAGACGCAAAAACAATCTCCGTGGTCTGGCGCTAGTGAAAAGGGGATAGACATCTTCACTATCTGGTTGATACCGACTTTATATAAGAGTAATAAAATATATAAAGTCGTCGGGGAGGCCTAAAGTCGATATCAATCAGCCATATATATATATATATATATATATATATATATATATATATATATAAAAGATGTTTGATAGTGTGTTTTTTGTGCATAATCATAATTTCTTTATATGGTTCATTTTCTTTGTCAAATGGCATATCAACCTTCGTGAGTTAATTAATAACAAAACGATCCTTGTAGAAGAACATTAATGGTACTACTTAATCCACAGTTAGAAGATAATGAGATTCATACCTTTCCCAAGGGTATTAGTCCGAAAGTGAACGCAATAGATTGATTGGATTTCGAGCTTGCTTCTTGTGGTGTCACAGTTGAGCACATTAACCATTACGCCCAGGGACTCTCCATAATTTTCTTATAGGAATAATTGTGTGAATTGTATGTACACATAGCTAAAATAGATTTTATGCATATGTAAGGGGGTGGTTAAAACTGTAATCATCCTAAATAAGTATTGATTGATTTTAACGGCATGTCAATCTGTACAGGGCTATTGTATGCCTATAGGTTAGAGAATCGTGTTCATTGTACGTTCATAATTTCATTTTCTGCGTAGTTGTTTCTTAAGAGGATTTTTGTACGCGGCCCTGTCGAATATATATAATTGAATTGGAGCCTCACCATCAGATGCAGTTTAGTGTCATAACTAGGACACTCCTTTGGGGTGGTTGGGGGGGGTCTTATCTCTCTGTTGGGGATACAATCAGCGTATTTTCAGCCCCGGTGGCAGGACTTCATTAACAGGCAATTCTACAGAAATAAAAAAAAGCAAGGGTTCTTACTCATTAGATATGATTATTTACTAAGCTTAGATGTGGCACAAGGCCAGAAGTATGGGCGCCCAATGAGAATCGAACTCACTAACAATGGTCTGCAAATCTAGCTTGCTAACCATTACACCACGTAAGGTGCCCTTACTCATTGGATATATACTCACACTCAAATGGTTGAGTTTGGTTTCTTTGTTTAATTGCATATCAAACTTCATGGGTTATTTAATGCCAAATACATCCTTGTAGAAGAATAGTAGTAGTACTATCTAACTCATTGCTGGGTGATGGGGGAGTTCATACCTTTCCTATGGGTATTAGTCCGAAAGTGAACGTAATGGCGCGAATGGAGTACGAACTCGCTTACTACGATGTCGCAGTTCGGTACATTAGCCATTAAACTACGGGGACTCACCTTTCACACTCAAATGTATTTATGCATTATCTTATAAGGTCAACATGATGTCAGGCTAAGGAATTCTTCTTCGTCACATCTCTCAGGTTAATGGGGTTATTTGCAGGTGTGCATCTCATTTTCAAGTAACAAATTGTAGTGGGTTACATGGTACATATAGAAAGGAAAAGTTCCTGACCTGAGCTACTATCTACTACAACAATTGATAATGCAGATTCGGTTTCCACTTGTCTGTAACCGAAACTACGTCACTGCTTACGTCACAATACTGAAAATAATCAAGACATTGAATAAAGAACAACCCTGTAATCAATTTTTAAAATTATTTTTTACCCTCGTGCTTTTTTCAGTAATTCTATTAATAATGGAGATTCGGTCTCCATTCGTCTGTAACCGAAACTACGTCTCTGCTCACGTCACAATACCGAAAATCGTCAATACATAGAATAAAGAATAACCCTGTAATTAGTTTTAAAAATATTTTTTACTCTCGCCCTTTTTTAAATAACAAGAACTTAACAAAAAAGTTTACAAATTAATAAATACCTACGGTTTTGTTTAAAATTCATGTGTAAAATATAAAAAAAATTATTTAATTAATAATTAATAAATGCATGCAACGTCTTATTTGAGGGAGACAGAACTAAGTTTACATTTCTAATTATTTTATTTTATTTTATTTTTACTCCTTTTTTAAATTTGATGATTTCACTTATGATACAAACCCTCTAACATTGAATTTTTAACCCCACCCCGGCAATATCTTTTAAAAATTAATTTTTACACCACCCGTACTGCTTGTAATGTATAATAAAGTGTTCCAATTGTCCTGGAATTTATCGATAGCCGAACGGGGGAGGAAGCAGATCCATGCCTTTCTCAAGGGTAATAGTTAGATATACCCATTTTTTCGTCTTCTTTTCATTTTAAAAACGAATTAAAATCAATTAAATCGATTATTTAAGGTGAAATTTTTGTCTAAGTCGAAAATGTAGTAACATAATGAGCATTAGTAAAAAAAAAAGCAAAATAATATTACACATCTAATTTATTTTTAATACATTTAAAACGATTTTTTCGGTCAATTTTGCTCAAATATGGCTGTAAACGCTGTTTAAAGATGACGTAAAATCCGTGTTCACAAAATAAATTTAACCCTCCCGATTGAAAGATTTTTACCAAAAATCAGGGAATTATCGGATTTTAATGAAATTTTCAGTATTGATTTATTAATGAATGAATTTTATAATATATTAGTTATTTCATTTCAAAACTTTCTGATTTAATTAGGTATTTCTGCTATGAGAAATTAATATATTCATTTAAAATATGAGTATCATGATGTTAAGTTTAAAATGTCTTATTATTAGATTCTAAAAACATATTTTTAAAATAATTACTTTACTTTAGTATCGATTTCTAATAATTTTTTGTCGAAAACTCTATTGAAAATTTAGCACCCCCCTTTTTAAACAGAACAAATATTGATGTATAATGTTTTCTTTGATAAGATAATTGACAATTAAATGATTATCGAAATGAGTAAAAAAGAATCACCTAAAATTATTTTTTTAGTTTTTATTTTCATTTTATTTTCCGATTTTCGGTACTTATTTTCTAGCAGAGTATCATCTTTAAAATGATTTTTCTTCTATTTACACCTTCGGTCTTTTGTCTTTTTATTTATATTGTAATTAGTTTCAGCTTTATATAACCCCACCGATATTTTGTGCTCCCAAAATAAGAGGGGGGGGGTAAAGTTAAGTGACCTGAAAAAAATCAGAAAGTTTTGAAATAAAATAACTGGTGCATTATAAAATTAATTTATTGATAATTCAACACTGAAAATTTCATTAAAATCGGATAATTCCCTAATTTTTGGTATTTTTTAAAAACGGGGGGGGGGGGGGGTAAATGTGTTTAGTAATAACACGGATTTTTCGACAAATTGGGTATACCTAGTAATAATGCCCCCACCCTCAGTCGGTAGAGTGTTCGGCTAGGAATCACAAGGTTCTTGGTTCAATACCGGCCCTCGCCAACTCAGCGTATGAGTAGCACAGGGACCTGTGTGGTAAAGTGAGAAGCTGATGGTAAGTGAAGCGCTCTACCTCAGATGCTAAAATAATCTCCTTGGTCTAGCGTTAATGAAAAGGGGATAGACTCCATCGCTGATACCGACATTAGGCCGCCCCGACGACTTACTTTAGTAATAGTACATCTTAAATGCAAACAGTGCCAGCATGAGTTTGAATTTGTTTCGCCAATTCCATTCACAAACCGTTAGGATCTTGCATTTTCACAACTGTTGTAGACAAGCTGTAAAAGTAAAGCAAAAAAAGACAAACTGATCACATTGCCAATTTTTATAGACGAACTATAAAGTATAAATAACGAAGAACTATAAGCTTTAAAGGAAAGAAAAAGATGGTATTTCTTTTTATTGCATTTGTGCATTATTGTGTGTGTGTGTGTGTGTGTGTGTGTGTGTGTGAGAGAGAGAGAGAGAGAGAGAGAGAGAGAGAGAGAGAGAGAGATGAAGAGAAAGAAAGATAGATGTGATGTATTGACGTGTCGGTAAAATATATATATATGGGGACGAAATCTTCAACGAATAAGTGAATATAAACGCTTTTGATAGAAAGACGGGAAAAATAAAATAGCATGGATAGAAGAGAATTTGTTGATAAGAATGAAAGCTTAGTTGTTCGTGTGCGTTGAATGATTCAGACAAAAAAAAGGTCAGATCTTGCCACAAGTGAACAGTAAAGAAGTGAATAGGAAAATCTGATTGAAAAGGAAATTATGAAAACTACGAAAAGACAACTGAGAATGTTCATACAAATGCATTTATGCATCATTTCTTTTTAATTCATAAAAAATCATAATTGTACAAGGAACAACTTTTTAACACTAAAATGTTCACCTAGTTCGTTTTTTACATCTCTAATAATAAACGAGAATGCCAGTGTGTCAGTGAGTCACATATTTTAACTTTACCCTAGATACTGTAGCCCAACATATATTACCATTTTGGAATCAGGCTGACTCTGTAAGCAAATTAAAAACATTCCAACCGAATCTGTACCTGTAATCCTGAAATTTTGGATTCCCAAATTTTAATTACTGTAATTTTGTTGGCGATTTTTTCGTGATTTTTTTTGCGATGAATTTATTTTTTTATGATAACAATTTTTATAACTTAGAAAAAAATTGGGAATAATCGAAATGAATTAAATAAAATCTAATATGTATTCAATGTATGAAGTGTCATTGTTAGGTCGAAGTCCCAAACAAGAGCCGTCCACAAGAGTTAGCTTAATTGCCGACCGACAGGGCAGCTTTTAAGCTATATTTTTGAAACATCAAAAGTTTATCTTGATTCTAGGTCTAACATTGTCCATAAAAACACCTTTTTGTTGAAAAAAAATTGGGAGTTGTTCATTATACAAAGTCGTTCACTATTCGAGTATATACGGTAATATAAAATTACATGTGTGCATTGGTAGTGTGTTAAGAACCTCAGAATTAAAAAAATGACATCTTTTTTAGGAGTCAAGGAAGACAACAGTTTTCACGGACGTAATGTGATTATTTCTTTATATATTATTTAATTTTATTAATCCAGCTATGGGTTAAATAGTAGGGCAGACTGGGCCCTTCAGCCTTGGGTAGGTAACCAGTCTAGGAGAGGGATAACTCTGAATTCAAAATTCCTGAGGTCGGTCGTTGATTGGGTTTGTGGCAACCCTTGATACACCAATTCTTTCCTATCGACTGTGCCAAAAAGTGTGGATGGTCCAACACAAGCCTTCACCACTATAAACAAATCACTGTGTTGGTGTTCATTGTATGAACACTCATACGTCGATCGACGGGAGAGTCCACCATATAATTTTATTGAAAACAAAAGAAAAGGTAAGTTCTTTTTCTCGAATGTCTAAGACAATAATGATTTTAATAAATGTATTTCGAATAAAGAGACTCAACCTCTAAATATACAAAACGAAGACTATAGACAAAGTAATCTGTGGTTTTCGGTTGTTGATTTTGAACTCGGAAAGAGACTATCACAAACCTGCTGAAATGACATGTGAAAGAAGAGGATGATTGAAAGAAATTGCTATGGGAGAAGGCTTTATCTTTTTTCTTCAGCTTCCTCTGACGACAACGTCAAAGATCAAGGTACAAAACTGAGTGAAACTGGTAATAAATATTCTTTATTCTCAGTCTTACAGATACAAAGTTATTTGTTTTTATATAAACAAATATTAACATCTCATCATAATGGAGATTGTGTGTTTTCTGTCTGTAACCGAAACTATATTTCTAATCAAGTTACAATTCCCTTGGTTACTTATGCCACATTCTCGATGACTTTATTTTTATTTAAAACTCAATTATTATTAAAAATGTTTTACAATATTAATACCGGTGACCTTATCAACATGCTAATAACAGGCAATTGTATTTATATATACAACCAAATAGCGGTTTACAGTGTGAACGGAAAGGCTAATTTGCATATTAATATTAAAAATATGATTTTAATGAATATGTGCTGAGTATTATTGATTTCTAATTGTTTGGTTTTATCTTAATGAATATGAGCAAAAATATCGGCGATAAATCTTAAAAGAAATCCATTAACAAGAAGAAATAACCAATTTTATTCTTTACTTCCTATTTCAACTAAATAGTTAAATTAGGAAAATTTAGCAATGAAAGACAGGAGTGATGAACGAGTAAGTTTCAGTTGTTCTATTTTTCGATTATACCCCCTTTCTTTTTATATGCATTTTATTTGGTTTCATTAGCCTTTCTAATTTGATATAGTATTTTATTACAAATAAATATATGAAGATTGAAATTGTCCCATTAATTTACAGAATGTGTGGTAGACCAATATGATTAGCACAATTATTCGCTGTGTTTTCACTGTATAAAGTTCAATCTACGTGATTAAAGTCATTTTAACGATTATCCTCGTAGATAGTGGATTCGGCTACCCGACTTCAGATTCTGAGTAGCGCTCCTACGACAAAACCAGGTTATAAGACCAGTGATAGACTGTGTTATGGGCATTGAAAACGAAAGATTATGTTGAATATTAAACATTCATTACATAAAATGCCTTTTTCGCGATTAGGTTTCAAGTGTGGATATGCCATTAAACAAAATAACCAAATAGCCATCAATATAATACGCAAACGTTTTATGAATATACACATAAGCAAGTATACATATGTATATATAAATATATAAATATATACTTATATACGCTTCGTTCTCACAGACGCATTCACTCATACATTACATACACACATCAAGTTTAAATGCTGTTTGCAAATATTTGTTAGATGTAAAAGATACATTCACAAAGAAAAAACATGTTGTATGTACGCACTTGGACATGTCCACCTACCCGTTGACCGATGACATTCAGAAAAATCTAAGAAATAAATCACATGCTTATCACCTGTTGGTCGAAGCCCCATAACGTTGTGAGTCAACTGAGGGAGACCGTTTTATATTAATCAACAAGATGGCGCAATGTACTTGGAAATGGATGCAGGCAAGGATTACAAGAAACAAGATTGTTACGTAGGCGATGCTTTGTGGTAAAAAGAGGAGAGAAGAAATCTTCAACTCTGGCGACAAGAGATTGTGTTCCGATTAAAGGACATTCGCTTACTTGGCTATGCTACGTCACATAACGGTCAAGGACAATGTGATGTAGCCATGTTTTTATATGGTATCTTTCATTCTATTCACTCAGTTTTCTTTTCTTTTTTTTCTTCTCTCCTGTAACTCCATACAAGCAATGTCTGAAAAACTGATTTTCATATAGACAATTATGATTTGTTAACAAGTGAAATAACAAAAGCACAATTACGATATTTATATTTCAAAGTATTTCAAATGTTTCGATGTTGTACTATATTTCTTACAGAAGACTATAAACTCATTTACTCTGTTGGTATTCGTTGTATTATTTATGTTTTATCTCTAACTAAAGTGTCATATATGCATTTTACAATATATACATTGATGGGAAATATAATAGCGGCTTCTTGAATGTATGTTTGAATTTACTCAACTATTACGTTCACTTTCGGACTAATGCCCTTGGGGAAAGTATGAACCCCCCGCATCCCTCAGCTATGGGTTTAAATAGTACCACTAAGGACCGGTTTAACTTAGTCGGTAGAGCATCCGGTGAGGAACCACAAGTTTCTGAGTTCGATATTGTCCCTCGCCAACTCAGCACATGAGTTGCACGGCTTGGATCTTCGGGGTAAAGTGGGGAGCTGGTAGGTATGTGTGACACTCCACTTCAAACGCAAAAACAATCTCTCTTGTCTAGCACAAGGAAAGGGGATAGACTCCCTCGCTGTCCGGCTGATTCTGACAATAGGCCACCGATTTTACTTTTACTTACTGTTCTTCTACAAGAATGGGTTTGGCATTAAATAACCCACGAAGATTTATATGCCATTAAACAAAGAAACCAAATCAATTCATCCAAGTTTAAACATGTAGTTAACATAGATATTTACTGATCTTAGCTTAGATGTGGTACAAGGCCAGAAGTATGGGGCACCCAATGAGAATCGAACTAATTAACAATGGTCTGCGAATTTAGCTTGCTAACTATTACACTACATGAGATGCCCAATATGTAGTTAATATAGCTGTATAAAAGTGAATGATCCCTGTATAGATAAAAATATAGATAGGTTCTAAAATAAGGGATATATCAACAGTATTCTAAACACACTGCACAGATCAAAATTGGCACCGTTCTTCAGGGGGTTGCAATTCCCACCAATATATGTAAAGTAGCGTTTTAGCTACTAGAGTTTTCTAAAAATTTCGTATTATTTTCATTTAATCTATAGATTCATGATATTTGATAAGCAACTGGTTGTGTGCTTTCTTTGGTAACAATTTGTTTTAAGATCTTGTTTCTTGTTTCATTGTTTCAATGTGTCTCTTGTGTTTAGTGTTTTATCTACTTTTCATGACTTCACATCGCTGATCGTATTGATTGCATTTCAGTTCTGTTTGTCTTAATTTTCTGCTTCTATTTTTCACAATTGTAAATAAGATTTAAACAGGAAAAAGTATTACCAATTAACTCATGAGGGTTGTACTAATTTCATTTTTCGATAATGTTGGATTTGTTACATAATTCATGGGTAGCCTATGAGTTATGTAAGTAGGTGTAACTAAAACTTGAATAGAAATTCTTTAAAGATTCAAAATCGGAAGGGTGAATAGAAGGTTACTGTCAGCCGTTATAATTATGGTTGGCAGGTAGTGGCCTTTACGTGACCCCCACCCCGAAACCCACTATTAGAAAGGTGTGCGAAAGAAGATTAGGTTTAGTTAAGCAGTTGCCGACAGTAAGTCAGCGGGAGTAGACGTCAAGGATCATCGCTCTCAAGATGCCGGCCTCTCATCCGTGCGGTTAGAAAATCTTTGGGGTGGGATTTTTGTAATAGAGTCTATAAAAACAACAACGTCTTTATTAATTATTAAACAAGAAAAGTAGAGTGCCCAGCCCAAAGACAGAAAGAAATCAGCCCACCAGAGCTCTCTCCCCTATATAAATGGGGAGAGAGTAGACAGGTGAGATGTGTGATGGATTCTTACTTTTCTGCTTCTTACTTGCCATCTTTCTTTTTTCTGACCTAATCCTCACTCTGGTAGGTTGATTTTCTTTCTTTCTTTGGGCTGGGCACTCTGCTTTTCTTGTTTAATAATTAATAAAGACTTTGTTGTTTTTATAGACTCTATTACAAAAATCCCACCCAAATATTTTCTAACCGCACGGATGAGAGGACGGCATCTTGAGAGCGATGATCCTTGACGTCTAGTCCCGCTGACTTACTACCGGAAACTGTTAACTTACAGCAGATTAAGTGTATAATAGATTTTCCAATCACACAATCTGGAATTCCATAGAGATTATGTAGATTAAGAAATTTGGATTGACAGATTTTGTGATTTATCTTTAAAACGTAAAATCCAGGAATGGATGTCAACTCCCCCAATAGGCGGCATAATCTCATGGTTACTGATCCACACTTGGCCTTTTACATATTTACCTACCCCTTCACACGAGTAGGATATGACACAATGTCAATTTCTTAAGTGGAGTAACAGATATAAATTCAGAGTTTTCCTTCTCCAAGGTTAAAGAGCTCAGTCTGCCTTACTGATTGCTGGAGGGAGAATTGTGGGATTCACACCTTTCCCAAAAGTATTAGCGTTAAGTGAAATGCGGAGAGCCCTGTCCAGGATTTGAACTGGTATCGCCGTGTCCATTTCCTAAGACGATAAACATTACAATTCATGCTCCCTTTTACAGTTTCTGTCATAAATTCTACCCATTTTGATAAGCTTAGGAACTTGTCAGAAACTGAATTTTTTAAAGTTCATCTCATTTTTAATTAGTTAATATATTTTTGTTAGCAATTATGAAAATAAAATAAGAAATTAGTAAAAAGATTCATTGTTATAAACATGGAACTTTGATCACAGATTTATATCATCAATGATTGTTTAACTTAAACTATTATATATATTTTTTATGTATGTTATCATAACATATCAATTCTCTTATCGTAATAGCATTAACCTTGGTGTGGCAACCGGTCTAGGAAAAGGAAAACTGACTTCAAACCAAGAGGGTTCTCTTTTCGTTATTCAAAACTACTTTGAGAGTTACTCCTTTTGTTTTATAAAAAAATAGACTAATTCCTCCTCTGCCTTTGTTTTCCTTTTCACTTGGCACTAGGAGCTCATCAATGCTTCATATAACCTAATAAGAAATTCCACTCTATTTATATTACTAGTACAGGATTTTAACATTCAGTCTCATGATTTTGTTGCTTTTTATATTGGATGGGGGTGGGACGTGTAAAAAAAGGGGAAAAAGGAGAAAAATTTAAATGGTTGAATATGATGATGATGATGATGATCATCATCATCATCAAGGCCTGCAGACATCATGGATTCCCTTGACTTTCTCTCGTCATATGCCCTATCAGCCAATACTTTTGGTAGGTCCTCTAGCCGGTATCCGATATCCGCTCAGAACCGGTGAATGTTAGTTTTTGTTGGTCGGTCAACGCTAGGGTGTCTATGTGTATGGAGAGAGGATATAATACGAGTCGTAAAATCGTGTAGCATTGGAAACCATGGGATGCAGCATGGTAAATGTGAAGCGAGGTAGATGAACCCAAAAGGGGGTCAATGGTGCGCTTCACCTGGTGCTGGGTGGATCAAATAGTTCAGTCAGTAATCTACTACGGCTCATCTATAAGGTTGAATACTGCTCTTATTTCTTCTTCTTGTGTCTTTCTACGTCTTCTAATGTCTGCGATCTTATCTTCTCTTCTGCTGGCTCTGATAAGTTCTCTAGGGTTTCTTCTTCTGAGAGATGACATAGACATATTCTGTGTACAAAAAGGGATAAAAAGGAATAGCAAATATTGAGCATTGCGTAGATCCGACAGTGCAAGGAGACGAGGAATATACAAAAATAGTAACGAATTATTGAATACAACATTCGGCAACAACAATATCAAAATAAACAACTTTGGAACAAACTAAAAAGGAAAAATAAAAGATCTAGAGAAAAAAAGGAAGCAAAACAACTATATGGATACTTCAAGAGACAAACAAAGGAAATTGCATACGACATAACTTAGAAGGGGAAAGCACAAAAGAGAAAGTGAATTTTTATCAATAGCAGTACAAAATAATGCCATAAGAAGTAATTATATCATAGCAAAAATTGATAATATGCAAAAGAATAGCAAGTGTAGATTATGTAGTGACAGAGATGAAACAGTTGATCACATAATAATGCAGCAAACTGGCACAAAAGGAATACAAGACTAGGGACGACTGGAATAAGATGGGTGATCCACTATGAATTGTACAGGAGATTAAAATGTGGCCATGCTAATAAATATCACATACGCAAACCAGAATCCGTCCTAGAAAATTAGATCCATAAAATTCTCTGGACACAAATGGATTACCAAAATCCCACCAAAAGATCATATCTAGTATTGATAACAAGAAGAAGAGACATGCCGTCCCTCAGACTTCAGACCCCCTTCCCCCACCAAAAAAAAAACCCAGTTAAAACAAGTGGGAAAATTCGAAGGTGTAAAATAATAAATGGATAAATATTTGGATCTTACCAGAGAGATGATGAATTTATGAAACTTGAAGGTGGTAATTAGAGCCATTGTAACTGCCCTAAAGAATCTGGGATTTGGACTGGGTGAACTGTTGATAAGATTAAGAATCGGGACCATTTAAACCACAGCACTGCCAAAATTAGCTAAAATTTTGGAGATCTGAGGAGAGTTGCTGTCTCTCGGATTTCAGTGAAAACCACCAGTTGGAAAAGTTCAAATAGAGTAAAATAATAAAAATAATAAAGATAAAGAGAATGAAAATAAAACTACATAGAACTTTGACATTCAGATGGATTACACAATTCTGACCAAGAGACCGAATCTATTTATCGACGAGGGAAAAAGATGTTTTCATACTTTTACACTTATTCAAACAGTGTTCGTATGAAACTGAATTTGATTCTTGAAGTTGTATTCTCAAGTGAAACTTAAAAAAAAAATTTTCTCACGTTATTATAACAACGATTTCTGATATATGCCAACGTGAGAATTGCTTAAACCCACAAGTTCTTCTTCAGCTTTGATTCAATAAGTAAGCACTATGCTACAGGAAATAAAGTCCGATACGACCGTTTCACGCTACTAGTTACATTATCATTTCTTAAACATTTTAAATTACTATAAGGGACGGAGGCTGATACACAATATTTTCGTTGCTTTCTTGTCTAAGGTTTTTTTTTATTGTCAATCTTTTTTTTTTACCTTGAGTACAAGTTAGAGATATATTCAGGTGCCGATTTTATTTTCTACCCTTAAACCGACTCATAAACTTAATTTTGTCCAGTAGTATTGTTTGTGTCATAGGAGGCAAGTGGCCGCACATTTGCTTTTTTGCGGAGTGCTTGCTTCCAGGATTAGGACATCACGCAGTATCCTTGTCTAGTGCCCATCTAGCTTTTTCTTCAAGAGTTTCGTTAGAGTCCAAAAGCTTGGAAGAATACTTATTTACGGTTAATTACGTGGCGTTTGTAGATGAAAGTTTAATAACGTGATTATTGCATGCGAAAGCGAAAATTGATGATTTAACATCTACTCGTGACCATTCACGTTCGACATTCCACTTATTCTGATCATCAATTTTTGCTTTCGCATGCAATAATCACGTCATCAACTTTCATTTACAAACACCACGTAATTAACGGCAAATAACCTTTTTTCGAACATTTTTCTGATTCAACGTACACAGTACATCTTTCATCTTATATTCATAAAAATCCTTGCTTTTATTCTCATCCTCAATGTCCTGAAGAAGGTTTTTACTTATAAAACTGAAATACTCGAGTATCGACATAAAGATTTTCCATCGATCATAACATCCTGTGTTTGTTTTCTCTAAACTTTCTCCACACACACACACACACACACACACACACACATATATATATATATATATATATATATATATATATATACTCTTGGTGAAAATGACCGAAATTCAGTTTTTAGAGCTCGGTTTAGCTCAGTCGGTCGAGCATTTGCCAAGGAATCACAAGTTTCCTGGTTCGATACCGACCCTCGCCAAAGTGATGAACTAATGGTAGGCGTGGCGCTCCAACTCAAACGCAAAAACAATCTTCTTGGTCTAGGGCTAGTGAAAAGGGATAGACTCCCTTGCTGTCTGCATGATACCGACATTAGGCCACCCCGTTGACTTTACTTTTACTTTGGGGCTCGTAAATGGGATTAACATTGAGAGATATATTGTATGCTGTTTTGTGAGTCGCACGCTAAAGTACAATATAATACAGTGCTTGCCGTTAGAAGCAGCATTGTTTATCTTTGTCAGCACAACTGTAGTTTTAAGGTAAAAAAGACAGAAAAAAAAGTCCCAGTTTCTCAATTAGCTATTAAGAAAATAGGTGAATGTTTTGAAATAACAGGAAATCTTGACAGAAAAGAAATGTCCAGAAGATTGCTAATTTAATGATGCAGAGATGAACACCTACTAAAATTTACAATTCTTAAAGATAAGAAAAAGCTTATCAAACTGTGAGCAAAATTGAAAAGCTAAAAAAATGAAGACTCTTTCGAGAAGAAGAAGAAGAAGAAGAAGAAGAAGAAGAAGAAGAAGAAGAAGAAGAAGAACCAAAATCTTATGAAGACCTAAAATATGCCTTTAAAAAACCATTGCTGTCTCAATGTTAATGACTGAAAGAAATTTGGCAATAAATGGAAAGTTAGATTCGGGGTGGTCCAGTAGAGATGTGTGGTATGATAAATCAATATTCCAGTTGGAAGTAGACCTGTAAAATACGCCGACTGCACCTCTATAGAGGGATAAGACCCCCCAATGGTGCCACCAAATATATATATATATATATATATATATATATATATATAGAGAGAGAGAGAGAGAGAGAGAGAGAAGAGAGAGAGAGGGAGAGAGGGGGGAGAGAGAGAGAGAGAGAGAGATAAGATAATACTAGTGACAGCTGCAAAAGACCATGTAATCGCTACCATATCAAAAGGAAATAGGATATACAGTCACGATGTGGGGATAAAATAGTACAATAATGCAGAACTATCTCAATAAAATTGGGCGTAAGTCTCATACAAAGATTTGAATTCAATTGAATGAACCCAGTGTCAGAAATTCTCCACAGGATTCATTTATTTATCAGTACAACCCATTTAAAAAATAATCATCAAACTTTAACGATGTCTCGACTTTCCAATCGATTTGAAGTAATCATCTTTTTATCTAATTCAAATTAACATCATTGATTTAACGATTCATTATTGAGATCTTATACACTAACTTCGTATGAAAATATCACAGAAATTATATTCTCGTGTCATTATTCATTAAAATTTTATATCGTTGAATTAACGCTTCGTTGCTGGAAAGTTGTGAATGCAATAAAGTTTTTTTTATTCCAAGGACGACACAAAGGTTGAGTGTACGAATAAACCAACACGTCCTGAGGGGAATAAGAACATTCCTCAAACCACACCTCTCACAGGTACAAGACTCTGCCATTGGTGATCACCTGTGTAATATAAATAGTTGTAAAATCAACTATTGTGATCATCAATTTTCTGTTCTATACAAGGCCAGGACAAACCACCACCTTAATGTCCTTGAGGCAGTCACCATATTTTTGACTGCCCGACCTTGTGTAGACAAAGACATCTAAAACACTCCTTGGTAATTTTTGCTGGACACGTGGTAGCTGAAGTGGGGGTAACGTGAAGGTAAAATATATACATTTTTTCTTTCGTTCATGTTGCTGCAACATTTACATGGTCTTATCCCCCTCTTTTACCCAATATATATACACAGTTTGACTTTTAAACGATCTACCGGTTGTTACTTTTGAAAAAGCACTGGTCGAAAGGGCCCTTAAGTTTCTCCTTCTTTTGTTCTCTTTTCTTTTTAATTCGTTTAAAATTGCTGATCAATAAAGTATGATACTTTTTTAAATTATATATATAAGCGCGTGGTGTAATGGTTAAAGTCATGGGAAATGGACTCGTCGCCCGAGTTCAAATCCCAGATGTGGTAATTGCATTTCATTTAGCGCTAATATCCTTGGGAAAGGTATGAATCCTACTCTCCTTCCACGATAAATATGGGGATGCTGGATGCCGCGCAGAAGAGCTCCCAGAGGCAATGAGTAATAGGGAGGGTTGGCGAGAGACTGTCATGGATATCCGTGCTGCTTGCATGACATGATGATTATATATATATATATATATATATATATATATATATATGTATTTGAGGGGGTTATATACTGCAGCACAATCAAGATTATCCAATAGTTGTCACCCGATGGCGTGGGGCGAATTTTGATTGGATGGTGGTGCAGAGCGGTCCAAGTTATTGTTGCGGGTAACAGAAGGACTATGTTGGTTTATTCTAACCTCCATTAATGGGGTAGTACGCCCAAAGTAGCAAACATCGCATTGGCATTGAAATCTATAAATGAGATAACTTTTTTGGTGAGGGGTTACACTGTCTTTAAGATTGGCGGGAAAGAGCGGATTAGATTTGAGAACAACTCGCAACTTAACAGAATTGAAGCAATGGTGGACAGATCGTTTGATGCATTTAAGTTGCGTGCGTGTGTGTGTATATGTGTGTGTGTGTGTGTGTTTCAATAATTACGGCGTTCCCTTTGAACTTGAAACAATGATTACTGTCTTCCTCTCCAAAACTAGGTTTTGCCATCAGATATTTTATGTCCAAAGACAATTCACTCCCCCCCCCCATAGCGTGAAGGGTGTTTATCATATGCAATGACTGATGATATCCACGACTGTTTGGTAATGAAACGTTGGATGGCGCTTATCTAACCGGACATCTTTATGTCTATTTGCTCATATGGTAAGCAAATAGTTAAACCGAATTCATTTAAAAGCCCCCAAAATAGGTAACTTTTGATGATGCTCATTCACAAGAAAATAGAAGTTTTCAGATAAATTTATGACTTTAGTGGTAAGATCCCGCTCTTAGTTTTAAGCTGTGTGTGTATGTGTGTGTGTGTGTGTGTGTGTGTGTGTGTGTGTGTGTGTTTAAGCTAGTCAGTATAATTAGTTATCTAAAAATAGGTTTAACAGATAAAAACTCCTTTAAAAATGTGGGAAAGAAAGAGAAAAAAAAAGAAAATTATTATTAAGAGTGATGATGGAGAGACGATGTGTGACATTGATATGATGACGTGATGTGCTGTGTGTATTCGTGCATATTTTGAGAATGCGTGTGTACGTCTAAGCATATGCATATACGCGTGTGCACGTGTGCACATACGCGTGTGCACATATGCATGTGTACGTATATACATCTGCATGTATCCAGATGTATGTGTATGTGGTATTATGTGTATACATGTACGAGTATAGGCGTACGCGTGTATGCTTGCACAGGTATGGGCGTATCTGTCCGTGTATGCCCACGCACACATATTTTGCATGCATGTACTCGCGTACGTGCATATGCACGCGTATGCATGCATATATTCTTGCATGCAGAAGAAACCAACATGGGACATAGAAAAGCAGCTCAATGAGTAAAAATATAGACGCATTAGCGACATCAGCTTGCTCGACCATCAACAACGAGAGACTTCATAGTACAACGGCTGTCAATCTAGTATGTAACAACAGCGACACCAGATACGTTCTCGCTTCGTCCGCACTGCCGGGATACTACCAATAACAAACAACACACAACCTGGCGCCCTTCCCGCTTTTATTCCCTTCAATTCGCCTTTTTGCCTCATTTACGACCCGACACTTTCTTCACAAGTCGCCATTGGGCGGTGTGTGTAACACACACTTATGTTATTCAACATTATAAACGAGTACAGATTTTACTCGAAGACGGATATGCTCTCTCTCTCTCTCTCTTCTCTCTCTCTCTCTCTCTCTCTCTCACACACACACACACACACACACACACACACACACACACACACATGCACACGCGTTGTGTAGGTGCGCGTGCGAGTGTGAGAATACAATAAAATCACTAATTTCTGTTTGAACAACATATGTAATTAATATGTGGAAGGAAGTAGAACATTTATGTATTGTGTGTGATTAAAGACTTATTGGCATGTCCGTGTGTGTAAAATTATAAGTATTTATTTTTCACTATATAATGGACAGACAAATTAATACTTAACCCCACACACACATACATACACACATACACACTAACACTTTAAATCTCTGAAAGCATGCGTATATGACTGCATGTTAATATGTGAGTGCGCACGTGTCTGTATGTCCTATTAAATATATATATATATATATATATATATATATATATATATATATATATATATATATATATATATATATGGAAAGGTACATCAATATGTCCATAGCCTAATGATGAAAAAGCAATAATTGTATTCAACTGTTATTTATCTTTCAATATCATCTTCTTCCTTGTCAAGACACATCACCACTTCTAAGTATATAGACTGCACTACTCATCATAGATTGACATTATACAATGAAAATTTCAGATCAAACTTCAGCCAATGACTGCCATACAATCCACCCACGTAGATATGAATTAAAATACAAAACTATTCATGATTCTCCAAAATACAAATACTTCGTTGTAACATTCAGTAGTAAATACAGACATCAAATTTTGTCTTGAACTCTTCTTCGATAGAGTCCATTTAGGTGGTTATTAATGTCAATGGTTTGTATATTGCATGTGCGCATGTATCGTCTGTGTGTATGTAAATATACTTAGCTACGTTAATATCCATGGCCGAATGATAAAAAAAAGCTACGGACTTACTGATCCATCTTAAAAAGTTTATTAAAAGCCAAATGAGATGAATTTTCAATTTTTTTTTGTTAATTGATCTTTTTTCCTTACGAATGAATGTAGCATGTGGATTGTGTACACAAGAAATTTGGATAAATTTCTTAACTAAACGCTTTCAGCTATTCGTGTAATCATTTTTCAAGATCTATGACATCAAAGATTTTAAAACAAAATAAAAAAACAATTATAGATTATTAAAAAATATTTTAAATTCTTTTTGTGGGGACAGAGGGCGGTATTATTATGGCCTTTATGCGTTAAGATTATTAAATGCACGAGACAATTTGAAAATAAATATCACTCAATTGTTAAATACATTCAATACGCCAATACCTTGATTAAATATCCAATTTAAGTTTTTTTTAATGGCATAGGCCTCAAGTGTGTGCATCCCATTTTTATACAGGTATTGTCAACAAATAGTTGGTATATACTAGTGGAATAAACAGCATTACTTAACTGTCTGATTATTAATAGGAGCTCAGTTCTAGCTGGATTAGAAGAAAGTTATTATGCACGGTGTCTCTGTACAAGTTATTTTCCTTTCCTTTCCTTTTAGAAGTCCATTGCAGACGACGATGACGTCACTCCATGTCATTCAACAGTTGTGGACTCTCTGGTGGCTAGTTAGTCCAATTCTGGACTTGCATATGCGGTCACACACATTACAAGGGAAATTCCCATTTACATTTGCTGGTTCATGACGACGAAGATGCCGCCGCTCTGCTGCCATGTTAATCTCGATATTATCAGCTCCTGTGCGGCACGCGTCTCACCAACTCTGTCTGTTGGAGGTCAGATCTTCCAGGCTTGAAGGTGTCATGATGCTTTCTTCAGCGTCGTCTTAATGCGGTATTTGAAGCAGTTTTGGGGGCCTCCTTGTCCTTCGCGTGCCATTTGCGAGATCACCATAAAGAATTACGAGGGAGTCTATCTGCAGTCATGCGGATGGTGTGATCCAACCATCGCAGTTGGCGTTGGGATAGGATGATCTCAATTGAGTCAATGCGTGCTCTGCTTCGAATTTCTGAGTGGGGGATGTTGTGCCACCGCTTTACTCCCATGCTACGGTGTCTTTATACAACTTATGCACGGTGTCTTTATACAACTTATGCACGGTGTCTTTATACAAGTTATTATGCACGATGTCTCTGTGCAAGTTATGCACTGTGCATAACAATTTGCATAAATATATCGTATATGATAAAGATAATGTGCATAGTAATCTACATAAGTACAATGTGAATAATAAATTGCCTAAACACCGAGATATTGTTCATAATAATTTTATAAAGACATCGCGCATAATAAATTTGCATAAAAAAACGTGTATAACAATTTGCATAGAGGCACTTAACAAAGTTATTATGCCCAGCGTTATCATGCAAATTATTATGTAGTGTGTATTTACACAAGTGATGCCATATTGTCTTTATACACGTTATTATGCTCAGTGTCTTTTTACACGTTATTAGTTTATTTATCTTTGTTGTTATTATAGTCACAACATTACTGTCGTTGTACCTTCTGGTCTGACCTCTTAACAGCTAATTTTTGCTTCTTGTCTTTGAGATGTCGTTTGTCTGTCTCTTCTACTAGCCCAGGGAAGTTTTTTTCATGAACTGCCTAACCCAAGGAGTTCAAAGCATGATAATGTTTCTTTTTACCCATGCATGGTCCCCAAAATAAAGACATTATATCACATTTTTCCCTTATGGGAGTGGAGAATTGGATGATATTCAAACGAATTATAAGGAGTGCAATTGGTAATTGTTTTTCTTAATATAAGTATAAATGTGCAGTAAAGCATTTTCTTTTGAAACTCCATAATAACAATGTAGGTGTCTGCATATATGTTCACTCCGATCATAATGATTTTCAAGGGAGATAACTAATATTTGCTTGCAATTAATTATGATGTAAATTCTATAACGAATTGCTAAGGCTTGGTAAATTCGTCACATTCAAAATTTTGGTATTGAACTTTAAGAAAAAAAAAGACTATTTACGAAAGGGAGAAGGCCAGATAGTCATACTTTTATGACAACATTTGTCTATACGTTTTTTGTCGACCAAAAGAAAGATAAAGGTGTTTAAATGAAAAATGCTACCCCACGTGGTTTCATTAGATTATCATTTGATTTTCATTAATGCAGCATTCCTTATTTGATCAAAAATTTAAAGATTTCTTCAATGTTAATGTTTTCATTGACAAAACTGCTTTCCATGGTCTTCAGTCGGTGATTAATGTGTGGTATCTATTCATCTTTCATGTCTTCGAATATGAGGCGGGACAAAAAACAAGAGAACGCTGGACTCAATGACAATGGATACAGAGAATAAGTGCTATTTTTTACTCTGTTTATGTATAAACGGATTGGAACCTTCTTTAAAATGTTCATATGTTGCGCATAATATCACCAAGGGACTAAAACTTTATACGATTTATTTTGCATAAAAACCATTGGAGTCATTTTATCAAGACAGAATTTAAAAAATTCTAAAACATTGGCATAAGATCAATGAAAGTCAAGGGAAATAGTTTGATATTAATAAATATGTGCACTAGTTATTATTATTTAATTAATTTTAATAAGATTGTTGGAAACTTTTGTGTGCAATTATCATATATCCATTTACCAATCAATTCCTCCGCACGAGTAGGATGTGACACAAGTCAATTTCTTAAGCTGAGTCGAACTGGTTTGAATTCAGAGTTTTCCTTCTTTTTCCTAACCAAGGTTAAAGAGTCCAGTCTGCCTTACTACATAATCATACCTAATCGGAGAATAGTTGGATGCATACCTTTCCCAATGGTATTAGCGCTATGTGAAATGCAAACAGTCCAGTCCAGGACTTGAACTTCGAGTCCATTTCCTACGACAAAAAACTTTATACCACGTACCTCCAAACGCACGCAATAAATATATAATCGCTAAAAAACTATCTTCAGTGATTATTAACCTAGATGTAGAGTCCTATCTTATTTATAGATCTTATAATTAATTCATATTATTTTACTAGTTTAAAAGCCGCCCTATTGGGCGGTAATTAAGCTAGCTACTGATTGGGCCTTTGACTCAATAATAACACTTCTACATTGAGTACATATTAAATTCTATTAAACATTGCATATTCTCAGCATTGGAAGTTCTCCTGGTTGCCGTTTGATTTGGGTTTTCATTTGCAAGAGGCTTTCTTTTCCTTGCTGCAACCTTGGCTCTTTTGATTTCAATCTGGTTCTCTGGGATTTTTTTTTTTTGCAAGTCGTACTACTGCCGTATGCGTTGGGTAAAAATCAACTACAGAAGAACATAAAATTGATCGCTGCATTTAAACATTGCATCAATGTTTAAGTTTACTCTTTAGATGTTCAACGATAATTCTTCTGTTGCCATAATTCTTCTTCTAGCTGAAGGATTTCGCAATTAATTTCAATTACTCCCAAATCTATTTATGAGTTATGAAAATTATTATCATCGCTAAAAATCGCCAAAAATAATCACAGGAATTAGAACTTGGTAATCCAAAATTTCAGTATTACGGGTTCGGATTTGTTCCGGAATGTTAGATAAAATAGTATAATATGTTAGACTACGGCTTCTAGGAGTAAAGTTGAAAAAATGTGACACATTGACACTCACATTTATTATTAGAGATATTATAATTAATTCCTATTATTTTATACAGAAAATAAATATAAATGCACTATAATTAACATTTATTTCTAACAGATTTTCAAACACATCATCTTTATAGTGTTTCATAATAACACTTCTGGTGGTACATCTTTCCCAAACAACAAAGAAAGTAAAATAGCGGGAAAAAAAACAACCAACTCCATTAAACCACCTCTCCATAAGACTATTGCCGATTTACTAGCTAAAACCTTCTAAAAACATTCTTCCTGTCAGACCAACAAAAAATTCCTAAAAACCAAACAAATTACAGAAAAGAGAAACATGAACTTCACTTCAAAATATTCTGAAGATTACAACAAACCTTTTGCAATGGCAGAACTTACTGACTCCATAACAAAATCACATAATACAATTGCCGGTTCCGATGAGATTCACAACGAATTTTTAAAAAAATCTACCAGAAGAATCTCTCAGGTGTCTCCTAAATATCTTAAATCATATTTGGAAAAATAACACCTTTCCAGAAACGTGGAAACAAGCAACAATTATGCCCATTCCAAAAACTGGCGAAGATACTACTAATCCACAAAACTACCGACCCATCGCCTTGACAAGCTGCCTCTGCAAGACGATGGAGCGGATGATCAACAAAAGGCTGACATGGTATCTAGAAGCAAATAAATTAATTACAAACCTTCAAACAGGGTTCCAAAAAAAGAGAGGGACAATAGACCATCTGATCCGCCTAGAGACCTATATCAGAGAAGCATATATAAAAAAAACAACATGTAACGGCAGTCTTCTTTGACCTGGAGAAGGCATATGACACTACTTGTAGGTATGGTGTCATGAAAGACATGCACAATCTAGGGTTACGAGGAAGACTACCACTATTTATAAAGAACTTTCTCTCCAATAGAAATTTCAGGGTACGTGTGGGATCCACTCTTTCTGATCTCCAAACCCAAGAGGAAAGTATCCCACAAGGAAGTATCTTATCAGTAACTCTATTCTCTATAAAAATAAACAATATAATAAATTGCCTCAATCCTATAATCAACTGCGTTCTCTATGTTGATGACCTTGTCATCTGCTATAGATCTGCAGATACCCGCAAAATAGAACGACAATTGCAGGTGGGCATCAACAAAATAAACAAATGGGCAACAGACAATGGCTTTAAATTCTCGAAGACCAAAACTCAATGTGTACATTTCTGTTCCTTAAGGAAAATGCACAATGACCCTACCATCAAACTTGAGGGAAGTGTAATATCTGTTGTTGATCAGTACAAATTCCTAGGTGTTATATTCGATAAAAAAATAACTTTCATCCCACACATAAAATACTTAAAGAAATAAATGTACTAGAGCCCAATAACTATTACGAGTAGTTGTCCATACTCAATGGGGAGCGGATCAACAAACATTACTTAAACTATACAGATCACTGATCCGTTCCCACCTTGATTATACCTGCTTTGTATATAGATCTGCTAGGAGGTCTTACTCAAGCTCAACTCTGTACACCATGAAGGTTTAAGGCAAGTCATAGGAGCCTTCAGAACTTCTCCAGCCGACAGCCTATACGTAGAGGCTTACGAAGCACCTCTACAGCTGGTTTCCGGATAACACCGGGGGTCCAGCGATCTTCAACCGCAGGACTTGTTGAGAGTTTTATAGAATAATAGCGTCAATCCCAGGAGGCTATCCTCCAGGCAACAACTGCCCCTTGATTTAAAGGGACAGGGCTGGGTTTATTGCCCAGCACCTGAGGCGCCCCCCTTGAGGGGGAATGCCGACGGGCTCGACGCAATTTTTGTTCTTTCCCACCCATGAGCTTCGGTTTGTGGGTGGGCCCACGTTAAAACGAGGCCTTGTGCCCAGCCCATACAAGTGGGGTATGAGGCAAATACACCTTTACAGCTAAGATGCGAAAAACTAGCCTTGCAATACTACACAAAACTCAAATCCTGTCCATCCAACCCAGCTTATGACTGCACCTTCAATCAAGAATACAAGAAATGTTTTGAAAAAAAAAAAGAAGAAAAATCAATAAAACCTTTTGGTCTCCGAATGGAACCCATCCTCAAAGAATCTAACATTCCTCTCACAAATATTCACAAAACCATTATACCAAAAACACCACCTTGGATCATTAAAAAAACCTAAAGTGATCCTTGAGCTAAGTGAACTCCCCAAAACAAAAACCCATCCTAGCACTTACCAAGATAAATTCCACAATATGGAACGCTACCCCAACCACCTCTACATCTTTACAGATGGCTCTAAGGACAATCACAAAACAGCATGTGCAGCTATTTTAAATTTAAAAAAATTGTAAGAAAAAGAGCTTTTCTTACAATTTTTTATTTAAAATAGCTGCACATGCTGTTTTGTGATTGTCCTTAGAGCCATCTTTCCCAAATGAAAGTTCCATTTTTTCAGCTGAAACCCGTGCAATAGATCTAGCACTTGACATAATCTATGAAAATAACCACAAAAAACATATTATCTTCTCAGACTCGCTTTATGTCCTACAATCATTAAGAAATAAAAAAAAAACTGGAAAACCCTCTCATCATTAAGCTCCTGAATAGATTAGACTTGATGTCTAACTCTAAGGAGATTATGATATGCTGGATCCCAAGTCATATAGAAGTGAGGGAAATGAAAGAGCAGACTCCGCAGCTAAATCGGCTCTAGATTTGATCCCTGACAATTTCAAGATACCATATACTGATTTGAAACCTAAAATCAATAGATTCCTTTATACAAAAAGGCAACAACACTGGAATAACAACATACACAATAAACTCTTTCTAATCAAACCCACTTTGGGAGGTTGGAGACCAACTTTAAGGAAGTCTAGAAAGGAACAAGTCATTGTATCTCGATTACGCATTGGTCATACAAGACTAACGCACTCCAATATACTCAAACAAGAACAACAACCACAATGTGGAACATGCCAAACACCTTTGACAGTTAAAAACTTATTCATGGAATGCAGGTTTCTTGCTTACATCAGAAACCGTTATTGTAAGGCAAACAATATGAAAGATCTGTTTGAAAATGTCAACATGGAGGATATTCTCTCTTTTTTGAGAGAAATAAGATTATACCATAGAATATAGACATGAAACTAATCAATACCATACAACATAATCCACAATAATGCTAACACATTTTTAAAACCAATTACTAAAAAGTATAAATATAAATACACGATATATATAACTTCTTAACCGTTAGGCATAACATAACCCCAGATGGGTTGATATGCCGTTAAAATCAATAGCAAACAAACAAACAAGAAAGTAACACTTTCAATCGAATTCATAATGATATAGTTGACTCACAATAAAACATTTTTAAAACTCATCAATCGCTAAATGGTTTTATTTTTAAGGTATAATAATTTACTGAACTCCGCTCCAAAAGACAAAAGTGAAACGGACGAGAAAGTTCAAGTGTCCATTTTAATATCTTTAGAGATCTTAATTTCAATATCTGGTAAGTTATAAAATATTTGGCATGTCATTTCATCCAGTAAATATCCATATTTTGAGCAATTTATGGCCTGGATCAAACTTGTATTCTTTGACATGAACATTTAATTTAAGAAGGTTAGTTTTTTCAATATCAAATCTGTCAATATTTTGAACTGTTATAATATATGCACCACCAGAACTTTGTCTAAATTTTCCAAATTCACTTTCTAAATAGTCTGTGATAAATTCACCAAACATAAAAAAAAAAAACAAATTTAAACACACTGTTTAGGAAACATCTACAAACATCAATTAAACATCAATTAAACTATTAAATGGCTAAACAAAAATCCCTTCATAATGATTTCATTCTTTTTCTTTGCTTTCCTCCTTTTTGTCATTTTGACAAAATTACAAAGAAATATCAGATATTCATCATTTAAATATGGGAGAATACTTGGATAAATACCTCTCTAGCTACGTGAAATGATAACATTCTCGTTCATGATTTGAACTCGGGTCGCCGAGTCCATTTCCTACGACAATGACCATTACATAACGTACCACATTCATTTATGAATATAGAGCACTCCTGTGGATACCTACACAAGGACACGCCAGAGTTAGTCGACCAACAAAAACTTACATTGATCAGCTCTGTATGGACACTGGATGCTGTGCTGAGGACTTGCCAGGAGCATTGACCGATAGGGACGGGTAACGAGAGAGAAACATGAGCATTACTTGATTATATATATATTATATATATATATATATATATATACTAGCAAATGTACCCGGTCCATGACGGTATTAAAATGATTTTAGGAATACCAGGAAGTGGGAGAGAAAGGAAGAAGACAAGAGTAAGAGAGTGGACAAGAGGAAAATAATTTAGACAAGTCGCATAATAGTCGCTGAATAGTGAGTTTGATCCTCGATGGTTAACTCCTACTTGCGACTTCGTGTCACATGCTACACGTGGAGAGTAAATACCTACATTTAAAACATTATTTAAAGAATGTAACCTTAAACTCTCGATTGGTTTCAAACAATTTTATTTTACTAAAGGTTAATTCTTCCTTGCCTGTTGAGTTAAAAAATGATAGGAAATGTGTTCGTTTAGTTTATTCTCTTTTTGTCGTATAAAAATGTAACAATAAGAGGAGCTAAGAATTAAAAATGTTATATTTTCCTATTCCAACTTCTTTTTGATTCCCCTTTTAGATAGTATTTTTAATAAAGGTAGCAGTTGGTTTGAAACAAGTGATATAATTCAATAATCAAACAAGTTATAAGAAACACTTTTATTTGTATTATGGCAACACTACCAGCTAGAATATAAACATTGAATTCACAGACTGCTTTTATCCATGTTTCCCATTTAGTGTCTGTGCAATGAGTTGTATTTGCCTCTCATCTCACTAATGAGGGCGTGACACAAGGACATTTTTATGTGGGCCCACCCACAAGCCGAAGCTCATGGGTGGTAGGCACAGAAATGGCGTCGATCCCGTCGGCATTCCCCCTTAAGGGGCTCCTCAGGTACTGGGCAATAATCCCAGCCCATTCCCTTTAAATCAACGGGGTAGGTATTTCCTGGGAGGATAGCCTCCTGCGATCGACTCTCTTAATCAAAACTCTGGCTAGTCCAGTGCCCGAAGAACACTAGACACCTTGGGCATTCCCCCCACAAGGGGGGCGCCTCAGGAATCGACGTTATTATTAAACTCTCGATGAGTCCAGCGGCCGAAGCTAACCGCAAAACCGAATGTGCAATGAGTTCATAAAAAAAAAGATTCATTTTATTCAAAAGAAATAAAGTTTATATAAAATGGTTTTACCTACATAGTACAGATGGTTTGCGTAATTTGCATAATACCTTTAACAATCTTTGTTTAATTAATAACTATTAGTTGTAATTGATTCCTAATATTATTATTTTATTCTCAAACGTATTAAAAGCAACCCTATGTAAAATTCTATATCGAAATCAAATTTCAATTGAAATAATTGTAATCTTTTTATATCCGGTCTTATACAGTTTCATTAATTTATTCTAATCTCTATATAACAGAATGCCGCAGTACTTCCGTTTCGCCTTATAATTCAGAAAAGACACGTCATACACCATTGAAATTTTCAATATAATTTAAATTGATTTCGATTTAAAATTATACATAGGATTACTTTTAATACGTTTGAAAATAAAACATTGATATTAGATGTCAATTACATCCTATAATCATTTATTAAAACGTGATTGTTCAAAGTAGTATGCAGATTACGCAAACCATCTGTACATAGTACGTAAAACCATTTTATATAAACTTAATTTTTGTTTAATTAGCAGGACATATCTTAAAAAAAAAGAAAGAGAAAAAAGAGAAAAAAGAGGAAAGAAAAAAAGAAAGAAAGAAAGAAAAAGAGAGAGAGAAGAAAAGTAAGTAAGTAAGTAAACATTCCATTGAGTATAGGTAAAATTACGGAAGTCAGTTTAATTCACCGAAACAAAACGTCTGAACTTGCACAACGGATGGTAAATTAAAGCGTTAAGTTTTTGGGGATTAAGGTTGTTTTTATTTACGTATTGCTTAAAAAGATAAACAACAAAAAATTACTAAACATTAAATTAACCATTGAAATTAATTATGGAACCGATATTGAGACAGTTTTTTCTGTTAGTATGGCAATGTATAATTTCAATTAAACTTAGTTTAAAAAGATATTTGTCAACATTAAATGTATATTTATTTTGGGTTTTTTTGTTTTGTTTTTTAAGCAATATGTATTTAAAAACAACCTTAATCCCCTAGACCGTAACCAAATTCGAAAAAAGGTGATTCATAGATTAGTTAAATTGTCACGGGGACCACCAACAAACTTGCAGTTTTAATTTTACGATCGTTGTGCAAGTTCAGCCAAATTAAAATATGTCTGAAATGGGTATATATGTTAGGGGAAATATTTTTTACGGAGTCTCCCCACCCCGCTTATTTTATGATAACTGATAAAAAACGATTTTTTTTTCAATAAAGATAATAGTCTGAATTATATCAAAAGATTTTTTGAAGTTTCTATACGGGATTTTTTTTATCATAAAATTATGTCCATTTCATTCTGGTATACTTCATCACTGCTGATGGCTTTTGCTCGATGTTGTAAACAACGAACGATACCTTTCTTTACATTATATGGATGGTGGGAATTGAAGTTGAGATACTGTCCAGTGAAGGTAGGCTTACGATACATGGATGAACTGAATCCTTGCTCTGTGCGAGTTATTAACACATCTAGGAAGGGCAATTTGCTGTCTTGTTTTTTCTCCATAGTGAACTGTATAGATGGATGGATTGAGTTCATATGATCCAGTAGTATTTGAACATCTTCCTGATGGGGCCAGAGAATGAATGTGTCATCTACGTATCTAAGCCACATTGATGGCTTTAATGGTGTAGATCCCAAGGCCATCTCTTCAAAGTATTCCATGTATATATTCGCCAACACCGGCGATAATGGTGATCCCATAGCCAGGCCCTCCTCTTGTCGGTATATATCAGAACCCATCTCGAAGTAAGTTGTTTCTACACAGAACGTCAGCATCTCCATTAGATTGTCTATTGGGATACAGGTGCGTTCTTCCAAATCTGAATCTGCAGTTAACTTATTCCGTACCACTATCAGAGTCTCATCAGTGGGTACCTTCGTGAACAGACTCACTACATCTAGACTCACCATTTGGTTGGAATGGATGGGAGCATTTTTGATTTTTTGTTCCCGAGTCCGACAAGAAATACCTGAAGAAGGCCGGGGGGCATATCGGTTGAAACGTTGTACAAATAACAATGAAGATGAGGACAATAGTCCGAATAATGCAGATAATACTAATCTTCAAGCCTCATCTCAAACATTCAGAGAAATAGTTTATTTTTGGTGTTCCTAAAAAATCTTTTCGTCCGGTCATGGACCGGGTAATTTTGCTAGTATAATATATTGTTATTGTAATTATTGTAAATATTACTTTTCTACGAAAAGTTTCACTGAAACTCCAGTTTGAAAAGAATAATAGTATTTGGGGACAATTTTAAATTCAGTTTTTAATTGTTTGATGAGTTAGAAATACATTGTAATTTATTTATTTTCATTTTTTGTACATCACAATTCAAATCCAGTTCTTAACGATAAAAGAAGTTGAGAATCAAAACATTAAATTCTTCGTATTGCAATATTTATCTTTGTTTAAACTCAAGATAGTATTTTAAAAACATATCGTTTTTAAACGTTTCGTTAGTTCTCTAAACTATTAAGACTTTTTTTTAACCATTAGTATTAATTAGAAAACAACTCGTTTTATCATTTTTTTAATTTACATTTATACAACCCTATACTGGTGACTGATTTTTATTCACATTTAACATTTTATTTTAAAAAATGTAACCGTAAACTTGTGTTTTGAAACAATGTACAATTTAAGAATATGGACAAAGATTTGATTTTACTTTAAAAGTTAGTCTAAAAAAAATACGAAGTATGATTTTACTTCGTATAATCGGCTCTCCAAAGCAAAATATCTTAACACGCTGTAAAAAATAATTCAATGAATACAAATTAAATATTTAATATTTTAAAGATTTGGACAAAAAAAAAACGAATTTTATTGAACGTTAAAAGCTGATATTCTTTCTTTATTTCTTTCTTCTTTTTCTTCGGGTAGCTGAAAAAATCAGCACGCAAGCTTCTGCTGATACACCAGAAGCAGCAGCAGCTATGCTATAGCTTTCGAAAAATCGTTTGATTTTGTTTGATTAATTAATTATATCCCTTAATCAGTAAAAATCAATAACCAAATTTGGAGTGTTTCTTAGTTAGAACGATATCAATGTGTATGCAATATTTTGAATATGAGTGACCTCCTGTTTTAGAGTTATACGTCGACACGTACACACCAAAATCTCTCCTTTATATATATATATATATATATATATATATATATATATATATATATATAGAGAGAGAGAGAGAGAGAGAGAGAGAGAGAGAGAAACATTTTATATATGTGTGCATATATATATATGTTTGTATATGTATGTGTGTGTAAACATATGTTTATATATGAGTATATATATATATATATATATATATATATATATATATATATATACTCATATATAAACATATGTTTACACACACATACATATACATATATATAGTATATATATATATGTGTGTGTGTTGTGTGTGTGTGTGTGCATATATATATATATGCACACATATACACACATACATATATATATACATATAGAGACACATAAACATATGTATACACACATACATATACAAACATATATATATATATATATACATATATAGAATGTTCTCTCTTTCTCTCTCATATGTATGTATGTATGTGTTTATATATAGTTATTTACTAAGCTTAGTTAGATGTGGCACAAGACCAGAAGTATGGGGCGCCAAATGAGAATCGAACTCATTAACAATGGTCTGCAAATCTGGCTTGCTAACTATTATACCACGCGAGGTGCCCAGCTTAGATGTGACACAAGGCCAGAAGTATTGGGCGCTCAATGAGAATCGAATCCACTAACAATGGTCTGCAAATTTAGCTTGTTAATCATTACACCACATGAGGTGCCCAATGTGTGTATATATATATATATATATATATATGTGTGTGTGTGTGTGTGTGTGTGTGTGTGTGTGTGTGTACATATATATGTGTATACGTATATATATATATATATATATATATAAAGATAAAGATAATCTACTGAGTCAGATTTTAGCCCTGAAGAGCTTTATGCGAAACTGATAGTAGGTTCGTCTGACCCAGTAGATTATCTTTATTACTTGGCTCTACTTAGGTATCGAGCACTTTTTACAGATTAGCTTCTCCTAGCGGTTATATGAATATATATATATATATATCTTATATACATATATATACATATAAATTGTTTTTTCTTTTGGCCAAATACTATACCAATAGATTATTTTTTGTTGGTACGAATATCTTGGTCTTTTCTTTTTTTCAAACATTTTTTTCTTCCTGGTTGATGTTTGGTAGTATATTTTTACAATCAAACTCTCTGCTGGGTTTTTTCTCTTCGCAAGGATCTACCAACACGCTTGGTATATTATATATATATATATATATATATATATATATATATATATATATATATATATATATATATATTCTTCCTTCTCTTCTCTTTTATCTTTATTCTTTTGGTTTTAATTTTACCGTTTTTTTTTTAACCATTTCCAATTAACCATCTCTTTATCTTTTCTATTCAATCTTTCTTTCTTATCTTCTTTTTTTCCCCTGCTCCCTATTCTCATACCTCTTACTACTTCAACATGTAAAACAAAACTCGATCGCACACAACTTCCCTATAATAACAATGAGAGCGACCTTGGTGGCAGCAACAAGTTTAACACATGCTCTTATCTAGGTGGGTAAGTAGCTCGCTACGGAATTAGGTGATATACAAGTAGAGGGCTTCTCGTAAAAGGAGGCAGGTAGACTTATACGTAATAATGTAGTTGTGCATGTTTATGTATGATGGTATGTGTGTATGTATGTATCCACATTGACATGAACAAAGCAACATCGGATAGATAAAGGTCTCTTTTTTTCCCTTCTTTCTTTTATTCAATCGTCAGAGCTTGTCGAATGCACTGTTAGTGGGTTTTGTTTCTGCAATGTGAAAGGCGTTCTTAGCGATTACTTCAACACAATTGAGTCTCGTACAAGGCCGTACGTTTTCCTAAAATTGAATTAAAATTTGCTTTCAAAAAATTATTTCTGTTTAAAATGAATACGCTGCTTATTTGATTGATTAATTGGTTTTAACGGCATCTCAACCTGTCTAGGGTAATTTTATACCTAGAACTTAAGGAATCCCATTCATTGGACGTTTATATTGATATTTTTTGTGTGAAGTTATTAAGAGGGTTTTTTTTCTGGACACGGTCCTATCGAATACGAATAATTTTTATGCAGACCTATTTGACCCATAGATTGGAACCTAACAGGTACTATCACTCCGGGTCAGAGTGGACTTTGGGGTAATGGCAATTAAGGGATAGTCCACACTCCCCAAACCTCCAGAACTGGAGCCTCACCATCAATTGTTTTTTAGTTATACCCAGGATACCTGGGGGCGTACCTTTCCAAACGGGATACATTCAGCGTATGTCTAAGCCCATGCGACAGGGGAAATTGCTTATTTGAATAAATTTATTATCCATTGCTTGTTATTACATGTACTTCAAGACAAACTCCCACAACTCTGCATTCAGGGTGGTTCTTTATTCCTTGGGAAGTCCCCATAATGTAGTGGCTAACGTGCTGGACTGCGACATAATAGTAAGCGAGTTCGAACTCCAGTCCCACTATTAGGTTCACTTTCGCACTAATACTCTAGGGAATGGTATGAACCCATTTATTACCTCCACCCCATATATGGTTTAAATAGTACCACTACTGTTCTTCTACAATGGTGGTTTTGGTATTAAATAACCCACGAATGTTGATATGGCATTAAACAAAGAAACCAAAACAAACTTTTATCACTTGAGACAACTGTGTGAATGCGCGATTCTTGTATCACTAAATATGGTCGGCAAAAACACAAACATTTATAAGCAAGTCGTTTTCTGAAAAACGCTATTTGCATTTATATAAACATCAATGATTTTAATTTGCACCTATCTGTAGTTACTAAGTCAGGTTTTGGGTTTATCGTTTACAGCCCGTATCTAGAGTGAATGCAGTACTGAGTACACGTAAACAAAACTATTGGCAGTTTGTCACATTATATATTACCTTAAATATCCCAAAGGAAAATTTAGGAATGTTTTAGAATGTAGACAGAAATTTCTGACCAAGAAAAAAAGAGCACGTAATAGAGAGAAGGAAGAAAAGTGAAAAGAAAGAAGAAAATATAATAAAAAGTTGAAAGAAAGAAAAGGGGGGTGGAGGGGGAAAAAGGAACAAATTAAGAAACCAAAGTAAAATTGAATTAAACAAACGTAAAGAATTAAAATGAAAAATGGAATTGTGCTAAGAGGATAGAAATGAAAACAACGAAATAAAAAGGAAGTAATAAAGAAGTTTGTGAATAAGTTTGACACGCAAATAGGCAATTAAGGAAGTAAAAAGGAGAACGAAAAAGAAAAGGAGTAGATAGGAATGAAGAAAAGAGAAAAATACAATTGTTAGGGTGGGGTCGAAAAAGGAAAGGTTCATGAGAAAAATAAGGTTGAAAGAAATGTTGAACGACGAAAAAAGTAACTTAAAATAGAAATATCAACGACAAAAAAAAAAAAAAAAATATGATATTCTGCTTTTGTAGCGCTTTTTTTCTTCATAAAAGAAGAAGAAAAAAATGATTTAAAGAAATAAAGTGAATGTGGTCATATTTAAGGTAGAAAAAAAGAAAGAAAGAAATACATTAAAACAAGGTGATTACTGTTAGGGTGAACTGAATGGCAATTGTTTCTGATGTTATTGTTTTATTTATATCGTTGACAAGAAAAAAAGACTCAGTTCTATATACATTACCCCCCCTCTCTCTCTCTCTCTCTCTCTCTCTCTCTCTCTCTCTCTCTCTCTCTCTCTCTCTCTAGATGAAGGACTGAAAGCGATCGATAAAGAAGAATACAAATTTGTTTATTTGTTTGTGTGTTTCCCCCCACACACACATACACCTTTGTTAAGTCTGCTAAGATTGAGGGGAAGTAAGTGGATGGGAGGTGATGAAGAAAAATATGAAAAACTAAAGAAAACTATTGAAAATCCCACTAGGTGAGTAAAGAAAACTATGCGTAAGACATTAGGCATGTATACACACGCATAATGTTGTGCGACGGAAGGAGAGAAGGAAAAAGAATGAGAGTCATTGAAGAGAGAAAAAAGAAAAGAAAAGGAAGAACAACTTAACTGTTTACAAAAGGGAAGATTAATTCGCGGGTATTAGAATATCGAGATAAAGAAACGAAATCTAAAAGTTCAAGTGAGAATGAGAAATAAAAAAAAAAAAAAAAAAAAAAACACATAAAAAATAAGCAAAGAATGAAAGGGCTGGAACGGCGGGAGAAGTTGGTGGTGGAGTAATAGAAAGAAAAAGGAAGATAATATTTTTTGAAGGAAAATGAAGAAGAAAGGAGAAGAAAAGGGGTGGGGGTCAGGGATAGGGGGGTGTTGTTCTGTGTGCCAACAGCTTACAGGCTTCAACCAATCAAAGAGTTTAGCTTGAAATCAGGTGATACCTCCCAGCTGACGGAAAAGGAAGGGAAAAAAGGAAAAGAAAGGAATGAAGAAAGTAAGTAATAAAAGGATGTTTAATGGTGAAAAGAAGGTAGAACGTCAAGGAATGTGACAACAACCAATAATAATAATAATAATAATAATAATAAAATAATAATAATAATAATAATAAACTACTTTTTTAATAATATTAGTAAATAAATTAGTAAAAGTAGTTACATTAGTGTTCGAGATTATTACGGGTGTAACTGACAATTTGACTGAAATAATGTCTAGTAATTTCTTCTTCTTCTTCTTTGAAGTAGTAGTAGTAGTTGTTATTGTTGTTGTTGTTACTACTACTACTACTACTACTACCATTATTATTATTATTAGTAGTAGTAGTAATAGTAGTTAGTGGCAATAGTAGTAATAGTACAATAGTAGCACTACTACTAATAGTAATAGCAGTAACAATAATAATAGTAGTAGTAATAGTAATTGTAGCACTACTACTACTACTACTAATAATAATAATAATTATTATTATTATTATTATTATTAGTAGTAGTAGTAGTAGTATTGTATCAACATTGCAAATAAACTACAAGAACTATTTATACACAAAATACGTTTTGTGAATAATAATATCGAGGCAATCAGTTTTACATTAGCGGCGGAAGATGAAATAATCACAAGTAGTAGTAATAGTGAATAGTAGTAGTAATAGAGAATAGCAGTATTAATAGTACTTAGCAGTAGTAGCAATAATAGTATTGCTCTAGTAGAAATGAATATGTGTAGTTACAGTAGAGTTTAGAAGAACTGTCAAAGGAAAGTTGTTTTTAATCGTGTTGTTGACGAATGAACAACTGATCGGGTCGTGTATGAAGTATACGACCCCACATAACTCGTTTGACCTTTAAGTGTAACCGTATGAGTACTAATGTAGTATGTTTCCCATAATAGTAAAGATAGGATCTGACGTAGTATTATTGAAGATAATAACTGGGGTTTAAAAGTAAAAACGGCACCTGCACAAAATCTTATCAGGTATAGGCTACGTGAAGAGACAGACAGACAGATGAAACAAGCAGCCACATTATAAGTGACCCAGAATGAGTACAAGAGCAGGAACGACTGGGATGGGGAAGTTGATCCACTGAGAATTATGCAAACGACTGGATTTTGATCACCAGACTAGGGCATGTCCTGGAAAAGAGACACAAAATTCTGGGAGACTTTGAGATAAAAATAGATTACCCAATCCCGACCAGAAGACTAAATCTAGTGTTAATTAACAAGAAGAAAAGAATTGGTTATCTAGTGGTTTTTTTTCGTTCCAGCGAATTATAGAATGAAAATTAAAAAAAGCAAAAAGCTAGACAAATATTTAGATCTTGCCAGAGAACTGAAAAAACTATGGATCATGAAAGTGGTGGTAATACCAATTGTAGTTGGAACCCTTGGAAAGACCTGGAAAAGAGACTAGGTGAACTGTTGATCGAGGAAGAATCTAGATCATCCAGACCACAGCACTCTTATAACCAGCTAGAATAGAAGAGTCATGGAACCTGGGGAGACTTGCAGTTAGACTTCAGTTAAAACTTCCCCCTCTCGATTGGAGTTGAATCATCCGTAGACTGCACCTATTCTGAGTGGTAAGAATATGGGGCCATCTGTTGACCGTGGGAAGCAACCCGTGTTGTTTAAGGGGGGAATCCTGGTGGTTGAGCAGTCCATAACATGTAACACTCCGCTTTGGCTCTTACCCGTAATGCCTGAGGACAGAATCATGGTGACTGAGCGGTCCGTGAACCGGATATTAAGTGGTTTTGGATATGCAAGACTCTACCTCGCTCTTACTTGGTTTAGGCGGGCGGTTGGAAAAGCCCGAACCGATTAATTGGTTGGTCATGTCGAGCCCTAGCACCTATAGGATTGTCTCACTGTAATCTTCAGATTGCTCTAATAGTAAACATCCAACCCTTTTTATCATATGGGTATTAGAAGGCGGGGACTGTGTGCCAACCACAAGTTTACTAATACACATAAAGTTATTCGTTTTAATTTATTGATACGCATGAAGTCAATGAAAATTATTTCTACTAATTTAATATCCTAGGTATAACGTTAAACTGCATCTAGTGGTGAGGTTCCAATTCTGGAGCTCTGGAAAGTGCAGAAGTTTCAGCAAATATAAAGGGTGTGGTGGCAGAGATGAGACCATCAACCATATATTAAGCGAATGCAACAAACTTGCACAACGAGAATACAAAGCTAGGCACGACTGGGTTTGGAAGGTGATTTCCTGGGAATTATGCAAAAAAAAAAAACACAAAAAAAAAAAAATGTTGGGCCATACAACAAAATGGTATATGTATAAACCTGAATATGTGCTTGAGAATGAAACGCATAAGATTCTCTGGGACTTTGAGATAAAGACGGGTCACCTTATCCCAACCAGGAGACCAGACCCAATATTGATTAGCAAATAAAAAGAGAACTGGTAGACTTTGCAGTTCCAGCAGATCACAGGGTGAAGATGAAGGAAAACGAAAAATAACTGAAAAGCTTAGAAAAAAGACTAGAGGAACTGGAAATCAAAGGCAGATTTGTTACCATCCAGACAACAGCATTGTTGAAATCGGCGTGAATACTCAGAAGAGTCCTGGAGACCTGAAGAGATATGTCACTCAGGTTCCATTGAAAGACCATCAGCTAACGCTGGTGTGAAAAACTCACAAGGAGTGAAACAATAATAATGATAGAGATTTTTGCAAAAAAAGCGAAATAGAACTGAAAACACCTGTACAAACCATAAGACTATACAGCTAGCGTATAGGAATGGAATTCGGCATCGAAAAATGTGCAATGTAAGTGATGAAAAGGGATGAAATAGAAACAATGGACGGAATACAACTACCAAATCAGGAAAATATGAGAACGCGTGGAGAAAAGAAGAATTACAAATACTTGGGAATTTTGGAAGCGGACACCATCAAACAAACAGGGATGAAAGAAAAAGTTAAAAAAGAATATCTCAGAAGAACTAGAACATTTCTAGAAACCAAGCTCTGCAGCAGGAATCTCATCAAGGTAATAAATACCTGGGCCGCCCCCATTATAAGATACTCTGGTCCATTCTTAAAATGGACAAGAAAGAACTCCGACTGATTGTCCAAAAGACAAAAAAAAAAACAAAAAAAAAACTGATGCCCATGCATAAGGCATTACACCCGAGAGATTATATTGATAGACTATAAGTATCAAGAAAAGACGGGGGAAGAAGTCTCGCCAACATTGAGAATTGTGTAGATGCTACAATTCAAGGACTCAAAGAATGCACAAAAAAGAGCAAAGAAATATTAATTACAACAGCCAATAACAACAATTGCAACATATGAACAAGCAGAAAAACAATAAAAACGAGAAAACAAATGGGAAGAAAAACAATTATATGAATACTTCAAGCGACAAATTAGAGAGATTGCACATGAAAAGACCTGGACATGGTTAAGAAAAGGAAACCTCAAGAGAGAAACTGAGTCGCTCATAATTGCAGCACAAAACAATGCCACAAGAAGAAATTATATCAAAGCAAAAAAGACAACAGAACAGCAAATGTAGGATGTGTGGAGACATAGATGAGATGATCAACCATGTAATAAGCGAATACAGCAAACTAGCACAACAAGAATACAAGGCTAGGCACGATTGTTTTGGAAAGGCGTATCACAGGAAATTCTACAAGAAACTAAATTCTGACCATTCGACAAAATGGTATATGCACAAACCAGAATTCGTTCTTGAATATGATATGCATAAAATTCTCTGGGACTTTGAGATACAGACATCATCTAATCCCAGCCAGAAGAGCGGTTCTAGTATTGATGAACAAGAACTTGTCAGAAAGTAGATTTTGCAGTCCCAGCAGATCACAGGGTGAATGTTAAAGAAAACAAAAAGATAGACAAATACCTGGACCTTGCTGGAGAATTGAAAAACTGGAATATGAGAGTGAAAGTGATACCAATTGTAGTTGGGGCCTTTGGAACGGCCCCCAAGAGTATAGAAAACAGATTAGAGGAATTGGAAATCAGTGAAATAGTTGAGACCATACAGAAAACAGCATTGTTAAGATCGGCTAGATTTGGTGTAAAAAAACTTGCAAGGAGTGAAAAAAAATAATGATGATGATAATACACACACACTGACACACACACACACACACACACACACACGCATATATATATATATATATATATATATATATATAATTAGAGAGAGAGAGAGAGAGAGAGAGAGAGAGAGAGAGAGAGAATAGTTTCAATAAGGCAAGAGTACTCAGCATGTACACACACACGCACTCATAAATATACACATACTCATACATTTAATCTTTATTGTTATATCCATAACGTTTCGGTCGATGTACCTTTCGGGCTTCTTCAGGTATTTATCGTCGAATTCGGATTCAATAAAGGATTCGGTTCGAATTTCCGTGAAGGCTCCCGATTACGACATGTAGGTTCCGAGTCTGACAAAAAATACCTGAAGAAGGTTGAAAAGCACATCGACCGAAATGCTGTGTATATAACAATAGAGATGAGGGCAACTGTCCGAAAAATCTAAATAATATAAATGATGAGTATTGTAATTAGATAATTATATAATTAAAATCTGAAGAAAAAAAATCATATCAACATTGAAAGAGAAAAAGAGATAAAGAGATTACTAATTCCTTCAAAAAAGAATAATACATTTACTCTTATCATTTTCTTTTCATTTTCCATGTCACGGGACCACTTAGCCGGGTTATCGACCGCTCAGACATCACACTCCTATCCCCAGGCATTACAGGTCGCCACACAAGACCAACGGGTAGGCCCCATTGGGGAGGGATTTATTCCTCTGCAGAGGTGCAGTCGGAATATTCTACAGCCCCAGCCAATAGGGCAGAACTTTGAAGTGAAATGACAAGATAAATACAAAACATATTATTTGAAGTTCATCCTACATTTACCAATTTCAAAATTGAATAAACAGGTAAATTATCGAAGTGAATAGTTTGGCTTTTTAAAATTTATTTAATGGTGCACCAACCTTCGTGGGTTATTTAATGTCAGAGCCATCTTTATAAAACAAAAATAGTGACACAATTTAACCCATAGCTAGGAAGATTAGGAGGTCCATACCTTTCCCAAGGGTATTAGTCCGAAAGTGGGCGTAATAGTGCGACTGGGGTTCGAACTCGCTTACTACGATGCCGTAGTTCATCACGTTAAACACAACACCACTGGGTAACCATCCCGCAAAGTGAGTAGGTTTTTTTTGTCTTTTTTCCTATCAGTTCTGCCCTCTTAGGTTGGTGGTCTTTAGAAATATATTAGCTCTGACAGTGGGGCTTAGCATTTATTTAAATAAGCAACTTCTCCTGTCGGTGGGGTTTAGAATACGGTGATTGTATCCCCAAAATGATGTCCTTGGTATTACGCTAAACTCCAGATCTGGAGATCTGATTCGGGGTGGTTGTATCTTTTAGGGCCACATTTATAGGTCAAATAGATCTATTTAAAAATTATTTGTATTCAATAGGACTGAGTGAGAAAAAGAATCTTAAGAAATAAATGCACAAAAAATGTAAATATCAATGTACAATAAACACGATTCCATAAGATCTATGTATAAAATAGCCCTATACGGGTTGATATGCTATTAAAATCATTTAGAAAGATCTTTAAGATTTTGTCGATTTTCCATCGCTCTTGCAATTCTGTTAATTTTCTTGAATAATCATAATATACATTCCATAAATAAAAACTGACTTGATATCGAGCACCCTTTAAGCAAACGTAAATTAAAAATTAAATAAATAAATCGTCTGATAAAGGCGTTCTTCTATTTCTACACTTATATATATGTACATGAATGGGCCGACGTATATGATAGAACTATTTTCATTCGCTTAACTTAAAAGAGTTGAAAAATTCAAATTGGTAGAATTTTAACCCCCACCCATAGAATAACGTTAAAAAATAGAAAAAATAAAATAAAAATGAATTAGTGAGTGAAAATTGTTAATAAATTTTAAAATTATTTATCGTTTTGTTTTATTTTGTATTATTTTTTAATCTTTTATTTGTTTATTTATTTATTCATTTTGCTTTTCAACATTTTTCATTTCCCAAAATACAATGTATATCTACAGAAATGTAACTTTGAGTCGCCTATTATAATTTAAATTCTAATATACTCCTCTCCCTCTTGTAAATCACTATAGAAGACATGTGTTCAATTTGAGATGAAAATACGTAATGCAAGCAACAAGACTTTTCTTTCATGTTGGGACGACATATATGAAAGAGCTTTTTGCGTTGAACAATTTAGGATGATGAAAACTTCATTTAATTAAATTAACTTTAAATGACAAGGGTTGAAAATCTCAAATTAGTAAATTACATTTTGTTTTTAAATTAAGCGTAATATTAATAGTAGGTATTTACTCAACTCGTCTGCCATGGATAGGATGTGACACAAGGGGATGAAACTAACTTGCTATCCATTACACCACGATGTGACGCTGTAGTTTAAAATGATAGTATAAATAAGAATATAGATATTACATGCCTACCGTAAAATAATGAATCCAAAATAAGAATTAAATATTTTAGAAATTAAAAATAAGATGAACCCACATTACTTGCTTAAAATAAAATGAAACAGTTGGACTTTAACCAAGTTAAAACTTATTGAGAACGAAAACTCACATTATCAAAACGTGACAAGTGTAGTAGCGGATATATATAACTCCCTGAGAATACAACTACGATCAAACCAGAGAGATCAAATTCGGCGACAATCAAACTTGCGGCCTACATAATCATAGAGTTATCTTTCCCTGGTGCATCACTGGATATCAAATTCTGGAAGAGAAAAGTTGTTATACGAGTCATACACGCGTGTAGCATGGGCTATAGTATGGGGGGGGGGACAATGCAAATAAGCCCAAAAGCGTATCAACGGCGCACTTAACATGATGCTACACGAAGGAACCTCATAGGTTAACGGCCAGGATCAAATAGTTCAGTCAGTAAATTACTGCTACTCATATATTGATCAGTAAAATTACCCCCGAAAGATTATCATGAATCAAATTCAAGCCAAATGTCCAAACCGTATAGGTCTTCAAACGGGTCAACGAGCGTCGCATTCCGCTGAGGTAGAAGTTCTGGTCCCAGAGTACGAAAAATCTGCAACAGAACCCAAGCCAAACTTATTTGGAGGCAAGAACACTTTTAACATCGCAACGTTAAACGTTAGATCATTAAATCAGCTACACTAGCTTACCGCATCTGCAGCCGATAAGAATATAGATATTACATGCCTACAGGAACATAGATATTACCATTGCAAACTAGAACTAAAATACCATGAACCCGGTAATGGATGGACATTCATGTTGGCATTTTCATGGAATAATACCGTCAATGCCCTCATTGGAGTTGTGGGAATCACTTAATAGCATAGAGAAAATCCAACTGAGAATGATGTGTACTACATTTAAAGGCAACCCATGTATCACTATCATCCCATGTTACAATCCCACTAACGTTAAGGATGAAATGGACATCACCACTTTTAATATTGCGCTATCTTCTCTTGATCATCCTTCTGGTCATCGGTGGAGACATCAATCCTCAAATAGACTCAGATAAACATAATAAATTATGTTTATACAACTCTCCAAACAGAAATGGTGAACATCTAGTTGAGATTTCTCTTGAGAACTGGCTTGTATGCCTAAAGACCAAATTACAGAAATAGAAGTGAAAACTATGGATATATACCTACCAAAATAACTCAAAAGTTACACAGCTAGATTATATATTTATAAATAAGAAGTGGATAAATAGCACTATAAACTGCGAGGTATATTCCTTTTTTGAAGGAGTATCATCCGATCACAGAATAATCACAGTAAAGTCTACGCAGAAATAAAAAAAAAAAAAAAAAGTAAATCTGTACGATATGGCTGTTCCTTACCTGCGAATAGTAATATATACAATAATTATTCGATAAATGTAAGAATCAAGTTTGATACTCTTCAGGAGACATCTGAAATACTCCATACGACGAAAATGAAAACTTTGTCATCAGCCACTTAGAAGTAGCAGTTGAGTTGCTACAAACGAAACCAAGAGTCAAATGTATATGTTCCTAGTAAGAAAGCAGCCAGTTGAGAAGAAGTGGGAAGGTCACTTCAAGAATTGTAAACCCTCCTAAAATCCCAGGTGAACATACCCAAGAAATCATTAATATCAAACTAGACATCCATCTTGGACACTTTACAGAGGATAATTTCGAAGAAGTTATAAAAACAATCAAAATCAGAAAAGCTGCAAGGCCCCGACGAAATACCTCTTGAATTATGGAAGACAGGGAAATTTAACAACATACTTCTTAGATTATGTAACGTCGCGTATAAACCAAAGACAATTAAAAAATGGATGAAACTCATTGCACTTGTGAAACATATTTTCACACAAAATGATAATTGGTAAGCGTTCGCTACATGGAAATAATCGCCGGTAAAGTTTTTAAAATATGCAAATTGTTTTAAGCATGAAAGATTATTTTATTTTTAGCCGTCTATTCGAAATTGTACAATGATAAGTTATACATTGAATGCTTGTAAATAAACGTTAATAGCCCAGCGAAGTAAATTTGGTAAGTACTTTTATGTACATTCAAATACTGACAATGATTCTACAATAAAATAAACGACACATTGATAAACTATTGACTTAAGAGGCACAAATATACGTGTGTTGTGCATCGGTGAAGAGCGTATGGCCCAGTTGATTTGAAAGAATATATGAATTTATTGGTGCAATTGGAAATGTAATACCACCCTCTGGTCACGATTACCAAATGTAATACTACCCTGGTCGCGGGAACCAAATGTAATACTACCCTAGTCACGGGAACGAAATGTAATACTACGGTGGTCGCGGCAACAAATGTAATACTATGCCGTCCTGCTGGAAGGCACCACATGTACCAATAGGCTGTCGCGGCGCCGAATCTAACACGATGGGTGTTCTTTGACCCACAGGAAAGTTGAAGAGCTGTACCTGAAAGTGACCAAATTCACCAATTTTAATAATAAAATACCTTTATTAGTTATACGGTGATAAAAATCATGTACAACCACAAGGGGTATCGAAGTTGAAGTGGAGTCAGAATTTTGTGGACTGACTGGCGATATATGTTGAGTTCTGATTCAAATTCAGGACTTTTGAGTAGCAAGATGACAAAGCAAAGACGGCGACAAGGGCTCTGGGATGGAGCTATCAATCTGCTATGGAAGCAGTTGTCCAATCTGGTCAAGAACCAGCTGTCCGATCTGGTCAAGAACCAGCTCTCCAATCTGGTCAAGAACCAGCTCTCCAATCTGCCTGGAACCCTTTTGGGACCTCTTTTATGAGTTCCAAACCCCTGAATCCAGGGCTCTGATTGGCCAGCCAATAGAAACGCCGGACCAATGGCCCTAAAGTGTAAACATCAGGAGGCGTACAAAAACCCACCCACGCGGTCACATTTGATTGGACGGCCAATCGAAAGCATGGCCTTGGGTTACATATCTTGGAGGGGGGGCAACAAGTCTCCGACCCAGTTTCCTGAATGGTGAGGCACCTGATAATATTTTTGTCATTTCATAAATGGTCTTGTGCCAAACTTATCTGTCAGTTGCTATGATAATTCCCAGAAATTGGTCTGGGATTATGTTATTCTTACTGAATCTATATTTTTAAGATTTAATCTTTAAACTAACTTCGTTGAGTAAATTCTCTTATCTTATGCAGTCCTCACAAGAACGACAATAGATATATATATGACAGCAGTTGTATAAAACAGTCATTCGTTTTATATCAACCGACTTTTAGCCTTTAAAATTTCTTTTGTTCGAATATTTTTTCCTATCTTGTGTTGACGTTACCCCACCCCTGACTTGTACGTCGCTTGTACGACTCTAGACACAATTGTTATTTTTATATCCAAAAGTTAACCAACATTGTTTTTTTAAGTATCTTATGAAATATCGCCAGTCAATCCATAACACTACTACAGTGTTATAGAAAAGACAACGAGAAAGAGAACAAAAAGTTTCACTTCCGGTTTTGTAACATTAGTTATATTTACTACTAATGCATAACCTAATAGGAATTCTATTTATTCTGTACGTTATTTCACTGCTAGTGAAATTGACATTGTTTTTATGAGGACATTCCAATACCGCAAAGGAAACGACAATAGAAGAAATCAATGGTAAAAAAATGATGACTTCTGTGTGTACTCACGATGAAATAGCGGTGGGTGGGGTAAAAGAAAGTTCAGATGTATTGAATTCTGGATCAATTGATTATACCATTGTAATAAGTGAGTTGATATTACGAAACAGGAATTGTGACTTCACTGGATATACAAGAAAAAGTTACCTTTTTTAATATAAAAATTCCACTGTGCTTACATAAGAAAGAGAAAAAAATTTGAAAAAAGAAAGAATAGAAAAAAAGTAATATCTGTACGAAAAATGGATTCAGCGCGCTGAGTTCAAATTCTGCTCGAATCTATTTGCATTCGCTCGGCACTAATGCCCCTGAAAAAGATATGAATTCATCCCCCCCTCTCTCTCTCTCTCTCTCTCTCTCTCTCTCTCTCTCTCTCTCTCTCTCTCTCTCTCTCGTTAGGAATAAAACTGGTTGCACAAAAAATTAAAAAAAATAAAAACTAGAGAGCTTAGTTTGACTTCTTATTTAGGATGACAACTCTGGTTGGTTGGTTGGTTTTATGACGTGTTAACCCTTGTTGGACTATTTAATGTCGAAATCAGCCTTTCTTACAAACAATTATATGGTTTCAAGTAACTGATAATAATTTGTAAACGGCTATAACTTAAAGTAACTATTCTTAATACAAATAATTTACCCACAATTATATGGTATCAAGTATTCCTAATAATAATCATTTTCAAACTTATCTATTTAATCCATAGATGGGACCTTATTTAGTACTACTAATCCGGGTCAGAGAGAACCAGGTAGTAATGGCAACAAATAGATGACTCCACACTCCTCAAATTTCCATAACTTGAGCTTCAATATTAGATGCAGTTTAATGTTATACCCCGGACACCCCTTTTTGAGGGAGGAAGTCAATATATTTTACTCTCCACCGATAGGGTGAGTGACAACTCTGAATTCAAAACCAAAGGTCGGTGCGTGTAGTCTAGCCCAGGGAATGGTTGCTCATGGGGGGGAAATGACACGACCGTAAAGGAAAACGAACAAATGCAATCATGACAAGAGAAAATCGTGGCTCCAACTGGTCGTAACTCAGGAGCACAATGATCATATAAAAGTTGGGAGTGACAATAAGAGAGAAGAATGAAAAAATACTGACCACAGGGAAGAAAAACAAGCTTTCGCAGTACAGAGGAAAATATGTTAATACGTCCTCAATAACGAGGTCGATCTTTATTGAGCGTTCATATAATAAAGCGATTAAACTGTGTCAATGTCAATCTATTTGTATTCCTATCTCTTATAGTTATTTACTAAGCGTAGCTTAGATGCGGCACAAGGCCAGAAGTATGGGGCGCCCAGTGAGAAACGAACTCACTAATAATGGTCTGCTAATCTAGTTTGCTAACCATTACACCACATGAGGTGCCCTATCTTTTATATACGGACAAATTTATCAGACCAGTGTCAGCTGAGTGGAGGACCTCCAACCATAAGTTCCTCACAAGAGTTTTTTTCTTTTACATTGCCATGTGGGGAAAGGATTAGAATAAGCTGACTATATTTCCTGCAGTGGGGTAAGAACACCCGGTGTGATACTTAAAGGTATAGATATGTTTAAAAATGATTTGTATTCGATAGGACTGTGTAAGTATCAGCATACAATGAATGCAATTCCGTAACTTCTAGACAGAAAATAAACCTAGACGAGCTAACATGCCTTTAAAATCAATCAATCAATCATCTTCTTTTATAAAATTCAATCATAAAAAAGATAAGAAACTCTGCCTTACTTTCCCATAATGAAAGTTTGTTTTTTTTCTCTATGAAATGTGATTTATTAACAATAGTAATTTTAGTTATCTACTTATATATAAAATATAATGTACATATATTGTATAAACAATGGTTCAATTTACTTATTTTATTAGTGAAAAAACCAATCTGTTCTTTTTCTCTCTTTCAATTTACACATTACCTTCCTTTTTCTTTCTAAACTTTCTTCTCACTACCACAGGTGAGATTAAGATGTTTTTGTTTCATAAAAATAGGAATAACTATATACAGACAATCAGATAATTTTTGTATCCTTAGAATGCACATATTAATAGTCATGTGACCTCATGTGTGTGTGCACATGTAATTAACCAACACCTCCATAGGATGCAGCACAAGGTCATTTTTAAGTAGAATACTTCTGTTTTGTATTCAGAGTTTTACTTCTTCTAGACTGGTTGCTTAACCAAGAACAAAATAATTCAGTATGTTCTGATATTTACCCATAGATGGAGGGTGAAAATATGGATCCCTGCTTTTACCCAAAGATATCAACGCAAAATGAAATGTAAAAAGCGTCGTCCAGGATTTGAACTCGAGTCACCGATTCAGTTTCCTACAATGATGATCGTTATGCTCAGTTAGCATGTATGTACGTATGTACGTATGTACGTATGTATGAGTTGGCTGAAAAGTTCTTAGGCTGACCAATATGCTCTCATTGAATGTGACCAAATACAGTTCATTTTTCAACATAGTCTTCCATGCGGTCCACACACTTCTCCCCTCGGTGTTGCAGTGCTTGGATCCAATTGGCCAAAAAGTTATTAACTGCAGATAAGACATCATAAGATTTTTTCAGCTCACCCTCGTATGTATGTATATAGGCATGTAAGCTAAAAGAAAGAAAAAAGAAAGAAAGAACATCTATACCACCAACAAATCTTTCGTCAGATGATGACTATGTGGTCAGGAATGTTTTCAGATTCTAAACATCATTGCTACCAGAGACTCCCCCCCCCCGCCAACTGTACCTAAACTTGTCATCAGATTTTATTAGTTTTACCATCGTGATGTGATGGTTACCAAGCTAGTCTTGCACATACATTATTATTGAATAGCAAATTCGATCCTCGATGGATGCCCCCATACTTGCAATTTTTTGTCACTTCTACCCGTGCCGAACCTCAGCCAAAGCCAGATGGCAATGGAGCCTCGTATATATATATATATATATATATATATATATATATATATATATATATATGCTGATGACCTTGTACTTCTTGCAGATACACCGGCACAGGCTGAATCACTGCTACATAGCTTAGAGGAGGCGGCAAAGAATATAGGCCTCTATGTGAACTCCGGTAAAACAGAGTTCATGAGTTTCAAAAATAAAGGAAACATCTCCACACTCAACGGCAAGCCTCTTAAGCCAGTAGAACAATTCACGTACCTAGGTGGTAATATCTCCTCCACAGAGAGCAATGTTAATACACGGATAGCAAAGGCATGGTCGGCCACAAATAGATTATCAGTCATATGGAGGTCCGATCTCCATGACAAGCTGAAGCGACAGTTCTTCCAGGCTGTGGTTGTGTCGGTGCTGCTATATGGCTGCACCACCTGAACCCTAACAAAGCGCATTGAGAATAAGCTAGATGGGAGCTGCACAAAAATGCTGCGTGCAGTCTTGAACAAGTCGTGGAAACAGCACCCCTCAAAGAAGCAGCTGTACGGTCACCTGCTCCCCATCTCACAAACTATCCGAGTGAGACGGACAAGGCATGCAGGACACTGCTGGAGAAGCAAGGATGAGCTCATAAGCGACTTTCTCATGTGGAAGCCAACACATGGACATGCAAGTGTGGGGCGCCCAGCAAGGACCTACATTGACCAGCTATGTGAAGATGCTGGCTGCTCCGCAGAGGAGCTCCCAGGTGCAATGAAAATAGGGAAGGTTGGCGAAAGATTTTCATGGATACCCGTGCTGCATGCGCGATATGATGATGATGATGATGATGATGATATATATATATATATAACAGACAAATATCGATCAAAAGAAACAAATAAAGCTCTTTTACAAGTTTCTCTTCCATAACGTGTACACACACACAATTCATATATATATATATATATATATATATATATATATTTGCTTGAACAGGATTTTAAAGAATCTTAAACACATGTCGTGAAGGGGTACTGCATAGTCCTCAGACCTCCAGAACTGAAGCCTCAACATCAATGTCAGATTCTTGCCCTGATGAGCAAGTAAGCGAAACTGTTAGTTGATAGACCTGGCGCATTAGGATTAATATTACTATTTACTCTACTTAGGTATCGAGCACTCTTTACATTTTAACTCTAGACAAGCCAAGCGGCATATATATTTTTTCTTTTGACCAAGTGATATAGTGTTAATCGATTATTTTCGGTTGGTGCGACTTTCTTGATTTTTTCTTTTTTACCCAGGCAATTTTTTGTAGTATATTTTTACAAGCAAATTATTTGCCCGGGTTTTTCCTTACCGCAAGGGTTTACTAATAGGATTAGTACACACACACACACACACACACACACATATATATATATATATATATATATATATATATATATATATTGTCACGTCACGTAAGTGACACAACAAAATGGAGGTTCTTTTTAAATAATGATAAGGTTCAAATTGTACGGACCGATGATGAGAAATAATAGATACGAAATATAAAGGATTAAAAGAAAAGAAAAACTAATCAATGGAAATAATGAACAGATGTGAGATCAACAAAAAATTGTACTCAACTGAAAAAAGTTCACTTTTAGAAGCAAAAATTTTCGTCGCAGATTTACGGATTTACAGAAACTTAAATTCCTTTTCTTCTTCTTTTTTTCTTCTCCTTTTCTTTTATAGGGTTAAATGCAAGGTCTGCCCCTTTTTCTTTGCGGACAGTCTCTTTTCTCCTTTCCTTCTTCTCTTCCTCTGTAGGCAGATTCGAGGTCATTTTAAGTATATAAGATATTATATATCCCATGATTTTTCTTCTCGGCGATTACCGGAATAATTTTATCTTCAATCAATGGACGTTTCGTCACTAGAGAAAATGTTCCGAACATTTTTCTTTTAATCTCTTTACGATGAGGAAGTTCATAATCAATTCAGCAGTTTTCTTCTTAATCTTTCACATCGAAGGAGTTTGCATTCAGCTGACTTTACAATTCGCAATTTGTGCCTTTTCCCATCCGTTCAGTCAAGGAATTAAAACAAGTGACCCTAAGCTGATCACCATATATCCGCGGTTAATTTCGTGTCAACTATTACTTTATCAGGACAGAAAGAAAGAAAGAAAAAAGAAAAAGAAAGAATAGAAGGGTAAATCGCTTCTACTTAAGACATGTCGAAACCAGACCTTTTTTTTATTTATTTAAAATTAGTAAAATATAAGACTACGTTAGAATATATATTAAAGTTTGCTATATTTATAAATACAGAGTCAATGGCGCTTGGTGACTCAGTTTAGTCCGATGATCACATAGGCGAGAAACTGACAATCACCAAGCGTTTTTACATAATTCCTTGAACACAGAATCAATCCAGCCTCCACAACATAGAAGTACCTACGCTCTCAAAAATGACCGAAAAAGAGTTGAAAATACCCGTAATCTGACTGCAAAAAGATTTTTAACAGTTGCAACATCTTTGCCAAAAAGAAAAGTTTAATAAAAAGCTAAACACTAAATCCTTGTCGGTCATTTTTAATACAACATGCCGACAATATATATATATATATATATATATATATATATATATATATATATATATATATTATATATATATTAAATAAAAAGGTTTTACATATCTATTTATTTTGCATTCACGACCATTTTTGTTTCATGCGTCAACAATCGTCAGGTGAAGAAGTATTATATATATATATATATATATATAATATATATATATATATTAGTAGCATTTTTTCTTTTAAACATGTTTTGTTAAGCTCTACGGACAATTCTTGTCTGACTAGTTTATGTTCAATACTTTCTTAACCGTCTGGCCATATTTTTAATATCTGGGTGGAATTGGTGTATGAATCCACCTAAGATTCTAACACGAGCGCTTTCTGCGCTACTTAGTGCCATTGTCTGCTGCAGAACTGGTGAGGTGTTTCCATTGTTTCTTTTTAAACAAACAGTAGCAGTAGGAATTAGTAGATGGAGGGGCTCACAAGTATTTAAAAAATGTTATGGGGAACGGTGATAGGAGAATTGGCGGGAAATTATTGGCATTTGAGAACATGTTGACTGGTTTCAAAGTTGATCTTGTTTAAGGTGGTTTTTTTTGTTTAATGTATAAGGTTTCGAGCATTTGAAGTTTTTTTTTCTTTGTGCAGTATAAGTGTGTTTTCAGTTAAAATGTTCCGTAATTAGAGGGGGGATGAATGTGATTTTAAGTGTTGCATTATGGAGCCTGTATCCGTTAGATGTAGTGTTAACCGGCGTGACAATATCGTTGTGTGACCGATATACATGCTTTCAACTTTGGAGAAGCAGTCTCCTACTGGACATTAAATTTATACACAAGATTGGTCTCATTAAGACGAGTAGTTTTTGAGAATGAGTTGTTGCATGTGACAAGGTTGGTGGTTTTAAACTTTTGGTAATAGATAATTAATTTAACTTTGTTGTTTGGGTCAGTGAAGAAACATTATTACGTATTAATTTTTTTAACGCAGTTTCGTCCAGTTTATAATTTCGGTGCATCTGATTGCGATAATATATATTGTGAGTGGAGATTTGACTGTGGTATTTTTTCGTTATGTTATGAATGTTTTTTCGAATTTGTTCGTCAACAATGTAATTGGAAAATTCGTTGTTGATGAGAGTTTGTTTAATATTTTTGAGTTCAGAAAAGAATATTGTTTAAGAAGAGGAAATGAGTCTTGCTCGATTTATTAAGTTTTTTTTATGATGACCCTTTTGTACTGTACGGAACATTTGCTTTTGTAATAGAGAGTAGGAATTGTTACTTGTCGGTTTTTATATGGATAAGTGGTGAATACGTTGTTGTTAGTGTTTATAATTACGTCGATGGAAGTTTATTATTATTGTAGAGTTCATATGTAAAATTGAGGGCGGAATTTTGTTATGGAGTTCATTTATGCTATTGATGGTCGGCTTTTTTTTTAATGATATTAAAAACTTTGTTTTCAAGGTGGGCCATATAGAAATTGCTGAGTGTGGGATATTAAAAAGATGGCCAGACGGTTAGAAAGGATTGAACAAAAACTCGTTAGACAAGAATTGTCCGTTCAGTTTAACAAAACACACACACACACACACACACACACACACACACACACATATATATATATATATATATATATATATATATAATATATATATATATAGTTTAGTATACCCAGCGTGAGAAAAGTAAATATCTTATAATAAAAAAAGAATTTTATTTTTTCTATTTATTTCAGTAAGCGTGACACGTGTTTCAGACTCTTTAAAATCCTCTTCAAGCTTATACAATTATGGTTTGTGTTGGGAATTGTTTTAATATATAGTCATACTGGTTAATTCCAGTTGATTCCATGTTCAGTCTTGTAGTCTGTGTTTATTTCGGTGAATTACTTTGATCTGACCTTTTTCCTATCTTCTTGTACAATACGTACACGTATGTGTCTGAATGTTGGGGTTGCTTTTTTTGGTGTGTGTGTGTGGGGGGGGTAGTATTTTGTGTATGCATATATGTATATATATTTTTGTGTGTAAGAGGATTTAATGGATGTTAGCATGTGTGTGCGTCCTGGTTATTTGTATATACTAGTAAGTGTACTGGTGCATATTCAGATTGATATTCATATATTTTTTAGTCTATTAAGTGGATTCAATGTGTTTGAGAATGTAGATGTCTCCATACATAGGCTGGTTATTGTGTGTATGTGTGTATAGTCATATTGTCCTCAGAGAGAGAGAGAGAGAGAGAGAGAGAGAGAGAGAGAGAGAGAGAGAGAGAGAGAGAGAGGACAATGTGTATGCATTTTCAAAGAATATTAAAAAGTAGAATATTACATGATTGTATGAGAAATATTTGTTGTCCGATGTATATTAACTTGCTGACTAAACTCATAAATGAATTAAAGGATTCAGCACATATTTGAGACAGGTGATTCCTTTTAACAAAATTGCTAAAATTGAAAATATTTCAAAGGAGACGATTGAAAAAGGCCAAAACTCGTATTTGTAAAAAAATCCTTATATGAGACAATATGATTCACAGTGAAACTCGTTATTAAAACCAAACACAATTTTCGCCTTTTACCAATAATTTTCATTATTCACATTGATAAGAGAACACTGAGTATTTGATCCCCAAATATTCTTACTTTACACTCTAACTACATACACAAGGTATGGAACATCGTCTCTAATAATGATTGAAAGACGTTTGGTATTCAATGTATTTAATTTCTTAGTGTTAAGATATCAATTAAAACTTATTTTGATTGATTGATTGGTTTTAACGGTGTACCAAGCTGTCTAGGGTAATGTTATGTCAAGAAGTTAGGGAATTGCGTTCATTTAAGTTCATACTTACATTTTTATGTAGTTGTTTCTTAATATTTTTTGCACGGTCCTATTGAATACGAATAATTTTTAAACATATATATTTGACCGCTGGATGGGACGCTAACTCGTACTACCATTCCAGGTCAGAGTGGACCTGGAAGTAATGGAAATAAATGGGTACTCTTCCCAGATCCTTTGAACAGATCGGATGTAGTTTAGTGTCACACCCTGGATATCCCTTTGGGATTGTCTTATCCTATGCAGGGGATAAAGTCAGCGTATTCTAAGCCACACCGACAGGGCCAGAATTTATTGAGAATCAACAAAGATCAGTAAAGTATTTAGTTCAGATCATTGTTATTGATTTGTGTCGTTAACACTAGAAGAATTTTACTATTTTATGTCAAACGCAGTTTTCATTTTTTTTCTTTTCTCTTATTTCTCTCATTTTAAAAATAGGGTGTAGTTTTGTTTGAGTTTGAGTTTTGTTTAACGGCATATCAACTTCTGTGGGTCATTTAATGCCAGAAAAGGTTATTATGAATTTCAGTCTTTAAAGTAGTGATTTTATGGATGTATTCGGTTATGTTTTGTTATATCTTGTTGAAAAAGGTTGCTCTTTTTTAGAAAATTTAAAATGTCTTCTGGGTTTGTATTTCTAAAGAGGTCTTTTAGGTTTTTTATTTGATAGTATTTGGTGCGGGTGTGTTTGAGGCGGTTACAATTTAGGAGATGTGTTTGATTGTAAGTTGTACTTTGCATATTGAGCACACTAGCCCCCCCCTTTTTTTTTTAAAAGGTGAGAATGGGTGATGTGTGTGTACCCAATACGCAATCTGGCGAATATTACTTCTTCTTTCTGTGGCCTGCTAATAGTTTCTTATATCTCATGGAGTTTATTTTGAGTCTGATTATCCCATGATTTTTGACATTGGTCAGATATGAATTTGTTGATGGCTGGTTTTAGATCTGTATATGGGATTTTTGATTTGCTCAAGTCTGTTAGGAGTGTGTTTCTTTTTCAGTCATGCCTGCTTTTTTATTTCTTTGGATACCGATGTGACTTGGTATCCAGGTAAATATAATTCTATTATTTTTGTAAGTAGTTTTGTAAGTTTGACACTTGTCTGGTTACATGACCATAACATGATGAGAATACCGATTACCTTCCACCTATAAAGATGTCGGTTTTACAAGGGTATAGGCCGGTTTAGTTCAGTCGGAATCATAAGGTTCCTGGTTGGATACCGGCCCTCGCCAACTCAGCGCATGAGTAGAACAGGGATCGGTGCCGTAGAATGAGGAGCTGACGGTAGGTGTGGCGCTCTACCTCAGACGATAAACAATCTCCTTGGTCTAGCGCTAGTAAAAAGGGAATAGACTCCCTTGCTGTTTGGCTGATACCGACTTTAGGCCTCCCCGATGACTTTATTTACTTTTTGATTACTGCTCAGTGTAACTTACTCTTTCCAAGTCCCAGTTTTTTATAGCTCGTATTTTGCTCTCTCTCTCTCTCTCTCTCTCTCTCTCTCTCTCTCTCTCTCTCTCTCTGATACTGAAGGCTTCTCCTCTATTTTTGTCTTACCATGATACTAATGTATCAAATATTTAAATGCTATTTTTTTTTTCTTTTCGCAAAATACGATATCTTTCTATCCCTTTAATCATCTACATAGATTATAATCTGATACATATGGATAATTATCTATATGTATCAGACGAAAGACAATCATTTTCACGCAGAGTTCAAATACTCACATATGACTGCATGCTCTTACACGTTTCCATTCATGACTTATGCATGCAAACAACCAATGCCGGTCGTCTGCAAAATCTACGCTGATTTGCGCATTCTTTTTTTCCATTCATTGATAAACACACAGACACAGTGTTACATAGAAACAAGATGGCTGATTACCGGGGTTTTAAGATAACCCCCCATCTCTCTCTCACCCCATCCTACCTGTTGACGTGGAGGTCTAAGTGACCAGCAAAGGAAGCAATTCAAATCACCTTGTTTTAGTATCTTTCATCTTTCTCTTTTTTCATCTCACATTCGAGACTTATATAATTTTAGTTTAATTTTTCCTTTATCAAATTTTCTTTCTGTCTTTTCTGATCTCGTTTACATACTCTCTCTCCCCCTCCTCTCTCTCTCTCTCTCTCTCTCTCTCTCTCTGTCTCTCTGTCTCTGTCTCTGTCTCTCTCTCTCTCTCTCCATATGTAAGTAATTTTTTTCGTCAATTTCCTTAAGAAACATGTCCAGCTGCAATGCTCAGGTATTTAAGTTTTCGAATCATAACCTAGGAATTCATACAGGCACACGTATGCATGCATACATATATACATACATATTCACGCGTGTATATGTCTGTCTGTCTGTCTCTCTATCTATCTCTCTCTCTCTATATATATATATATATCTTTTTCCCTATCTATCTATAGATAAATAGATAGATAGGGGAAGGACACACACACACACACACACACACACACACACACACAAACACACAAACACACACACACACACACACACATATATATATATATATATAGGGGTGTTTCGAAATATATATGAATCATAAAAATGAACCTTTCTTTGGCGATTTCCTTTCTATCCCAGGTAACTTCTTCTTTTCCCCATTTTTCTCTTCATCTTTTTTTCTTCGCTCATTATGTCTTTCCTTAAATTCATCTTTGTCTTTCTTACTATTGTTCTTTTCTTCTTTCTTTCATTCATTTTCTTACTTTTATCATAATTAGTATTACTTTTTTTCTTTTTTCTTCTTTCATTCTTCTCTCTAGTTTTCAAAAATTCCCTTTTCATTGACTTCAATTTTCTTTCTTACAAATTTCCTTTATTTTGTATTTCATCCTTTGATTTCTTCTATCCTTTTCTTTTCTTTTATTATTTCCTTCTTTCTTCCTCCTTTTCTTTTATTCTCTCTTTCTTTTCTTCCATTCTTCCATTCTGTATTTCTTTCTTATTTATTTTCTTTCTTTCTTTGTTTTTTCTTCCATTCATCCTTTCTTTCTAGCTTTCTTCCTTCCTTCCACCCTTTCTGTTATTCTTTCTTTCTTTTCTTTCATTCTTCCTTCGGCCCTTTCTTTCTTTTCTTTCTTTTTTTTCTTCATTCTTTCTTCCTTCTTTTCTTGCTTACTTCTTTTCTTTCTTTCTTTTCTTCCATCGATCTTTTCTTTCTAGCTTTTTTCCTTCCTTATCCTTTTCTTTTTTTCTTCTTTTTTCTTTCTTCCATCTTTTCTTTCTTTCTTTCTTCCTTCCTTTCCTTCTTCCCTTTCTTGCTTACTTCCTTTCTTTGTCATAGTTTCTATCTATACCAGTGATTGAGGGTTTTCCCCTCTATTTCTTGTCTAAATTCTTTCCCTAATCGACCACCCATTTGTTATGTTTTGTTTCTTGGCACACAACACCAATTCTCTACATCGATTCCCACCAATTCTCCATCTCTTCCGTTCGGTGAGTCATGCTCACACGGCTGCATCACAACCAACAGCAGCAGTAGCAGCAGCAGCAGCAGCGCAACTGACAATCACATCAACAGCATCACCAACACAAGCAACATCGGATTTGCTGTTAAAGACGACGCCAGCAATGATCAGCTTTTTCTCCTCCATAAACAGTTGTCAGAATGAAGCTGTAAACATTTGCGAGGTGCCTGGGCGGACGTTATTAGCACTGAGAGGGCGCGTTTGGGGTAGCGGGTGTAGAGACATGCGAGACAATCACAGAATACTGCGTTGTTTTCACGAGACAGTTGAAACGTCGAAGCTCTGGGGGAGATGATGGAAAGAAAAAAACTAAAGGGATAAAAATAATAATACGCACGATTCGTGAGACGTTGACTAGTGAGCATTTCTTAGAATGACACTGACTAGAATGTTAAATGAGAAACCAAGAATTGTGCATTGAAGGAAATTGTTTTTATTATTCAAGGAGAAAAATCAGCAATGTATTGTTTGAGAGAAATAATATAAGCATTTTAAGCGCTTCTTTTGCTTTTAGCAGTTTAGAAATGCGTTGATTTGAATGATGGGTGGGCATCTCAAGTATGTTCAAGACAAATATTGATAACAATATTTTTTGATATGATGAAGATTAAGAAGACACAGAGTTATGACAACAACAACGACGACGGCAGCAGCAGCAGCAGCAACATTTTGATCTGGCCACGTCATAGGTCAATAATGGAAAATGGGAGCAGCAGCAGCAGCAGTAGGGATTCTTAAAGAAAGATCAAGCTGGAAAACATTATTGCTAAAGTGACTGTCAGGTATGAGTGGGGAAAAGCAAAGAGAAAAATTACACTGGGCTTGTAGCGAGATAGGAATGTCAAGTTACACTGACGTCATCACAAAGAGTGCACGAGTGGTGAAACATCATGTAAGACGTTACAATGATAAGCCAATGTTCCGGCAAATTGAAAAAGTTATATTCATGTATTTTAGATAGCAGAAAGGTATACATAGATAACCTACTTACGTTTCACCAAAAAGTATCATCAGGGTTAATTGTAATGAATTTATCAAGAAATTCATTAATTAAAGACAATTGCGGAAGTGAATAATAGAATTAGAGCCATTGACAACAGTTTCGCAGTGAAGATGAACTTTAGGTAGTTGATTGTGTCATTCAAAAGTCAAATATCAAACACGGTTGCTGTCAAATGCCGAACGTGACTGCTGGCTTGAAAACAACTGTTTGGAATATCAAAAACACGTGTGTTGAATAGGCTTCTTTTTATAACATTTTTATAATTGTATTTTAGATAGATAGATATTCTCAGGTCAGGTTAAAGAGTGGATCTCGTGGATTAAGTATATTTTATCATTATAACTTTTGAATTCGAGTCATGATAATCTTTCAATGGCTAATTATCTCACCAATAGTGGGGGACACTTATAAATAAGTACCCATCGTTTCCTGACTGAACTATTTAATCCTAGCCGTTGACCTAAGAGGCTTTCACACCCACCATTCTGTTTCCCATGGTTTCCAATACTATACGCTCGCATGAATTGTACTCTTGTACATCTTTTATTCTCTCAGAATCTTATATACAGTTATAGACCAAGGTAAGACGACTGAATGTGTATGGAGACCGTGTATTTGATTGTCACAGAGTTTGACCTCTCTACTAAAACCGAGTGTCTGGTGGCTTCGAACACTGGACCGGTGATGAAATTAACGGCATGATCCCAGGGGACCACCCTTAGGGAACACCTGTCCCTTGATTTAAAATGACATGGCTGCGTTATTATATTAAAAAGTATATGTACTGATAATTAAGTCTTGCTTCTTGTCAACCGGCAACCCGTCCTAAAATAGTCTGTTAATGTTAGAAATTAAACTGCTATAATCTACCATAACTCTCCCCGTTTACAAACCAAATTATTTAAAATTTTACTATACATTTTACAACAATTATACAGCAGACATATTTTGTCTTACCTGCATTTCAATTTTTACATGAAGAAAATAATTCTTGTATACGGTCTCCCCAAATAAACTTTGTCACTATAATGATGCTTTATAAAAAATAACAAAGCAATGGATCGCTGACATTGTCACAGGAGTCCTGCAAGGAGATACATTAGCATCATTTCTATTCATAATTTGCCTAGAATACGCACTACGAAACTCAATAGATCTAATGAAAGAAAATGCTTTCACACTAAAAAGGTAAGAAACAGATATCCTGCAGAAACTATTACATATACAGACTTCGTAGATGATCTAGGGCTTTTCGTAAATATCCATGCTCTGGCTGAATCTCTGTTGCATAGCCTGAAGCATACAGCAAGAGGCTGATGTCATTTCTTCATTAAATGAAATTAGTAAACGAGTTCACATACCTAGGTAGTAATATCTCATCTACTGAAAGCAGTGTCAGCATATGTATAAGAAAGGCATGCACTGTCATTGATTGGTTAACGACCATATGGAAATCCGATCTCTCTGATAAAATAGGATAAGAATTCTTTTAAGCTGTAGCCGTGTCGGCCCAACCTGGGCTTTAACGAATTGCTTGAAGAAAAATCTACATGGTAACTACATAACGATGTCGCGTGCTGTTTTGAATAAATCCTGGAAAACAGCACCCCACAAAACAGCAGCTGTATGACCACTTGCTTTCTATCTCACAAATCATTTAAGTAAAATGGAAAAGACACACTGAGAACTGCTAGAGAAGCAACGACAAACTCATAAACGACATTCTCATATAAACTTCTACACATGGACACATCAGTGTAGACCGACCAGCAAAGAATTTCATCATCTTTGTATGGACACTGGATACCGAACAGAGGACTTGCTAATAGCGATGGCCGATAGGTGGTGAGGGAGAGTCAAGGAAATATATGCTATCAGCACGACGATGATGATTATCATCATCATTATTACAAACATTTATTACTAGCTGAAATACCCGTTTACGCTGAATAAAAAGATAAAGACTTATGACGGTTGGTTATTTTATAAATGATCATTTAAAAATTTACACCGACCATAAAAGATAACTTCGCACGAAAGAAAAGAGATTCACTCTTGATACTTTAATATTATCTTATTAAATTAACATTGTTCTATGCAAAGTTTCACGGAGTTTGTGCCGAGAAAGATATCTTTTTTATCTTAGATTTTTATATCTAAGCAACACTGAATAGATGGCGGATAGAAGTCGGCTGTATTGTATGAAAAGGCTCATTTTAAAATTGTCACGTCAGAACGCCGATTACATTTTGACGCCATTGCAAATCAAACAATATTTTCCTAAAATCCATCAATCAGAAACAAAATCAAAAGTATATAATAGAAATTGTTTTCACAATTTTTTTTTTTACCATGAGTGAGAAAAATGAAAATAAAAACCAAGAATTACAAAGAAGTTCCTTTACTAACAAAAGTTGACTCACAAAGTATGACCGTCTTGATGAAATCAAGGATCCTAAAGTAATCGGTACGTCAAAGCATTTGATGTAAGATAGACAAATTTGTGAGAAGTAAGTAAGAGATTATTTGTTCAAAAACGGAAAGTCGAAAGCTTTTTTGAAAGTTCTAACAACAATCATCATGTAATCAATCTAATGTAATTTAAAGATGTAATCTAACCGGAAAAAATCCCTAATGTAGGAACACAAATTTAGCAATAGAACCTACAAAAACTGATGTCTTTGTTGTTTGTGCAAATTCACTTCCAAACAAAAATCTCCAAATGCTACAAACGGGATTAATCTTCAATCTTCTAGTAAAGAAGATAACCAATTTTTTTGTATGAAGAGAAAAAATAGGGGCCATTAAAAATCTGGCAGATGAAAGGGGGCAATATTATAAGATATTGGATGGTTACTTCACTTGGTAAAACATTGCACCATGAATCAAGATTAAAGACATTATCATCAGATCCTGCAAACTACAAACTAAAAAAACTACACATAATTCTGTGAATGAGATATTTAACACAAACGTATTTGAATAAATGAAATGTATATAAAGGAAGTAAGATATTATGCAGTCTTTATTTTGGTTTGAGGCACAATGATTGCATTATTCCACATCATCGATTCGACACTGGAGATACAACTAAACACTGGAGAGTCTATAATTGTGTGCATTTATTATCTAACTCTTTTTGTGTATGTGTGCATTATACTGATTATATATGTACACAGATGTCTATTAGAAGATACCGTATTTAGACAAATGCGACTGCGCGTCATTTGCTTGCCATAAGTGGACATTGTTAGAACTAAGCGTTCTTAGTGACATTTACTTCACATGAAAAGCAAACCAGCTGGCAGACGACATAAGAGAAATCCTTCAAAAGACCAACACTAATATTTTCTGTAAAATTCTCATCTCAGTTTATTTTTAACCCGATCTCCCGTTTTTATTCATTTATTTATTTTTCATTTCATTTCTGTGTTTTCTGTAAATTTGATTGATTAATTTAACGGTATTTAAACCTATCTAGGGTTATTTTATGTCTAGAGGTTAGAAAATCTCTTTCATTGTACATTCATATTTATATTTTTGTGTAGTTTTTTCTTCTGATTTTTTTTCACATGAATTTGCATTCAAATACGAATGATTTTTAAACAGATCTATTTGACTCAACAATGAGACATTAATAGGTACAAGCTCTCCAGATCAGAGTGAACATGAAAATAACGGCAATGAAGAGGCATTCCACACTCCTCAGATATCCAGAACTGGAGCCTCACCATCAGATTCAGGATCCCTCTTTTGGTGGTAGTGGGACTTACCCCTCTTTAGCGGATACAGTCAGCGTATTCTAAACCACACGCTCAGGCAATGCAAATTTGAATCAAAATGTGTGACTTTTTGTTCGCTCTTCTTTTTACTAATAGCCGGCAAAAATTAAGAGATTACCGGCTTATTATGATGCAAAAGTTCATTATATATATCAGAGATGTAAAGTAGAATATTGATTGTACAAGATGTGGGTTCGAACCTTAGCAAGTAGATTTAGAATATCATTTTTCTTACCTATTATATGATAGCTAGTGGCTTATGAAGTATAATGCCGATTTCGAGTTCAAAAGAAATATTGATAGCGAGTAAAATCGGAGAGAAAATAGATGAGAGAATGAAAGAACGGACGAATGAATGATCGGACGAACTGGAAGATGGATGAATGAATGAACGATGCGGAGATGGTTTTGAATGGAATTCAGTTGAAACTATTTGGAGTGATGTTACAATAATCTGGCACGTGGCGCGAACGCGCGTGTACATGTGTCTATATTTCTGCAACACTTTTTTTTTTTCATTTTCTTTTCGCTTGTTGAGACAGACATGAGGACAAGGCGACCGAATACAAATGATACAGGTTGGCCTAGGGGGAAAAACGTGGAGAGACAAGCTTTCAAAGACTGGAAAGATCGAAGATGCTGAAGTTGTTGCTGAGGGAAGGATATTTTATCACTGGAAATGTGGAAGATAATATGAATGGAGGAAAAGAGGAAATATAAAAGTCAAGAAGGAATGGAGATGATAAGTTTTACAAGCATGCGAATGTACTGAATTCTTGCAGTTTAGAAATAATGTGTAGCTTCAATCTGCTTTGTGAGAGTGGGTATCGAAGATTAGCATCGAAATCGAACCTATATATATATATATATATATATATATATATATATATATATATATATATATATATAATAGAGTAAGGCTAATGAGTCAGAGAATATCTACCTAGAATCAGAATTATCTTGATGATTCGTTAGGAGAAACCTAGGTAGATATTCTCCGAGTCATTAGACTTACTCTATTATTTATTAACTCTACTTTTTGTATTGAGCACTTTAGTAGATTCAACTTAGGCAACTCTTACAGTATTTTTTTATTTTGTCCATTTTTATAGTACCATCTGATTTTTTTTTCAGGAGGTGCATATGATTTGGTCTTATATATATATATATATATATATATATATATATATATATATATATATATATATATATCCAGGCAAAAGTTTGTACTGTGTAATTACAAACGATAAAGCCGGGAGTTGGTTTTTTTTACTGTCGGAGTTTAGAGCTAATATATATATATACACTCACACACACACACACACACACACACACACATATATATATATATATATATATATATATATATATATATATATATATATTATTGTATTCTGATCTGTCTATCTATAAGTGTGTATGTACGTATGTTATTGGAACTTTATAACATTATGCAAGCTAATAAACCCTATGCACTCATATTTTTGTAATTTTCTAAAACAGATATAGGGAAAATGATCAGATGTAAGTTTAAATGTATTTCTTTCGGCTTCATATTATGATTTAAAGTTTTTAAGGTGCATGCCTTCCTCAAGAGTATTAGCTCGAATGATTTTGCAAAAGCACAAATGGGATTTCTATCTATAAATTATCATAAGAAAAAGATAATCAATTGACCTTTGGATGATAAATTGCAAGGTCAATTAAAGAAAAAAAAAGTTAAATACAAACTTTTAATTTCTTTCTAATAAAATCACTAAAGTTCATTGACTCATAGCAAGTACTTCCTGTGTTGTCATGCAGTAAGCGGTAAGTCAAATATAATACAATCTATAACGAGGCAATAGTAAATTGATAGAAAAAATAAACAGATAATATAATTTCATTTTTTAAAATTTGATATTAAAATATAATTACAAATTTCGTATAGACCGGTGTTTGGTATGAACAATAAAACAAATGAATAATATTTTTAGATTTAGGATTTTACCTTGTTTTTAGAATTTGACATACCCGATGAATAATGACCACCGACACAGGAGTAGAATTTAGGGATTTACTTTAAATATTTCAACTTATACATCGGCATATTTAATTATCTTACACACACACACACACACACGCACGCGCGCACACACACACATATATATATATATATCCCGCTTTAACCTTTCCATTGCAGTGGCATTAGTAAATTATTCAAAACTGTTCAATATATAAAAACAGAGCAATAATAATAATAGTAGTGATAGTAGTAGAAGAAAAGAGTTAAACGTCTATTATGGTTCCAATCCAAATTATTTCATCAGGACCCTACCCTATACTTAACTAAGTCGATGTAATTCCTGTGTTAAACTCCTAACTTAGTTTAACTAAGGAATTACATCGACTTAGCTAAGTATAAGGTAGTGTCCTGATGAAATAATTTGAATTGAAATCATAGTAGACCTTTAACTCTTTCCTTCTACTACTATTACTAATATATATATATATATATATATATATATATATATATATATATATATATATATATATATATTATGGCCTCTCTCGTCGATTTTCGACGCATGAGGGTTCATACATACAATGAACACCCACACAGTGATTTGTTTATTGTTTTTTGGCACAGTCAATAGGAAAGAATTAGTGCATCAAGGGTTGCCACAAACCCAATCAACGACCGACCTCAGGAATTTTGAATTCAGAGTTATCCCTCTCCTAGACTGGTTACCTACCCAAGGCTGAAGGGACTAGTCTGCCCTACTATTTAACACATAACTGGAGGGAGAATAATATATATATATATATATATATATATATATATGTATGTGTGTGTGTGTGTGTGTGTGTGTGTGTGTGTGTATGTGTGTGTGTGTGTGTGTGTGTGTGTGTGAGAAAAACCTTGTATTTGACAGTACAGGGAAAAAATAATAAAGTTTAAATCTTTGAAATGATCCCAACTACTAAGTTTTCTTTTAGACATAGTGGTAGAATAAAACTTTACCCAATAAAAAATACTTCAGTGATTGTTCTTGAATAGCTTAGTGACTATTTGTTCAATTGTTTTGAAGCAATCCTTTACCGCGTACTTAAATAGTTGGAACTTGTAATAAATATTTTTCTAAATCTTCCTATATCACTATTGAATCAAATATAGTGGCTACAGCAGAGCTGCGTTATTTGGGTTGCTCTTTTAGAATAGTGCGCCCTTTCCTGATTTTTCATACATCTCAGTTTTCTCACATTTCAATGTTTCTTTGGAGTTAAATATTTATTCTATATAATTCAATGTAATTCTTAGTTGTTATACAGTGGGATTTGTTGATACTGACTTCGATTAGGGTTTATCATGAAATAACCTACATCATGATTATTAATGTAAGACTTTCGGCAAATGGTATTACTTCTTGTTCTCTGTCAAGTATTTAATATTACAATTCAAATCCTGAATAATTCCATTTAATTGTAATCCTAGATAGATAAATCAATCTACCAAATTTCTAAAGTAGAATTATAATATCTTAAAACAATGAAAAAGTGCCAAAAGCAATTTTCGAAAATTGAAGGTTTGTCACTCGTGTCTGAAGATTCTGTGAAAAACCATGACAACATCTAAACCAACTGAAAAGGTTTGACTAAATAATGATGACGCATAACAAAACACAGGAAACAGAATTCTCAATGAATATATATAAGAACATAAAAAAAAACAATTCATTTATATATAAAAAGGGCCGGTTTAGCCCAGTCGGTAGAGTGTTTGGCTGGGAACCTCAAGGTTCCTGATTCGATACCGGGCCCCGCCAACTCAGCGTATGAGTAGCACAGGGATATGTGCGGTAAAGTGAGAGCGGACGGTAATTGTGGCGCTCCGCATCAGACGCTAAAATAACAATCTCCTTGGTCTAGTACTAGTGAAAAGAGGATAGACTCCATTGCTGTCTGGCTGATACCTACTTTAGGCCTCTCCGACGACTTTATTTATATATATATATATATATATATATATATATATATATATATATATAGGAAATGAGAAATCCCATTGGAACTCAACTTAAAACAAAAGAAAGTGAGACAAACTAGGTAGACAACATTATTCTATCTATCTATCTATATATCTATCAAAGGGACCGTTTTAGCTCAGTCGGTAAATCACCTGCATAGGAATCACTAGGTTCCCGGTTCGATAACGGTCCCAGTAAATTCAGCACATGAGTAGCACAGATCACGTAATCTGATCTGTGTGGTAAAATGTAGCGCTCCACCTCAGCAAAAACAATCTCTCTGGTCTAGCGCTAGCGAAAAGGAGGTTGGGTCCCTCACTGTCCGGCTGATACCGACAATAGACCACTCCGCCAACTTCTCTCCCCCTCTCTCTCCCCCTCTCTCTATATATCCTTTTCATATTTGAATTGTTTCTTCTTTCTCTCATTACAACTATCTATACATCAGTCTTTTCTTCTATGCATAACTTCTTTCTCTCTTTTTCTATTTCTCTTTCCTTCAAACTTCTTTCTTCTTTCTTCAGTTTATTTAACTGATTTGAAATGACTTCAGTCAACATATGCTCCTGTGTTCTCGACTGGTCACCACGACAGTTGCCCTAATCTTGCATAGACAAATTAAAGTGCTGATTCATCAGTGATTAATTGCAACGATACTTGTGAATATGGTTATTTACCAACCTTAGCTTAGACGTAGCACAAGGCCACATATATGGGGCACCCAAATGAGAATCGAACTCACTAACAATAGTCTTCGAATGCAGCTTGCTAACCATTACACCACGTCGATGCCTATATTTGTGAATATATGAAATCAGTGGCATGTCAAATATTCTTAAGCAAAATCGTTTTGTTTTCCAACAATATCTTATAAAAATTGCAATTCTAAAATAGATTTAAAAAAATAAAAGAAACGGAAGCAAAATAATAAAAACAGCAGCAGCAACAACAGCAAGAAAGATGATGATGATGATGATGATGATGATGGAGGCAACTTCCTGTTTTGTTGTTGCCTTATTATAGCATTAAGCAACCTGGTTAATATTAGAAGTTGACATCATAAATTAATTCGAGAAATTAGCATATCAAAATCAACAATTCAGTTTGTGTCTAAATTATATATAAATTTAATATTATTTTATTGATACATAAATTAGATGGAAATCCAAAAATGGTGGATATGACTCATTAAAGTGTAAAATGACACAGAGTTTCTTACACTGAGAATAAAAAAAGAAGAGTTTAATAAAAAAAAATATTAGCTCAACTAAAAACAAGACTAGTGAATTTTAAACTTACAATTTTAAAATACTTCCAATAATTTTAATAAAACCTCATTTATCTGGTAAAAATTGATTACTTCTTTTACTTTTGATAATAATTAGTATCATTTAAAAAGAGAGGAATATAAACATTTGTATAAAACAAAAAAGAAGGTTCTGTTTTTTTTTTTTTTTTCAGTAATGTTTACCATTAGCATATAAATAAGTAAAGTAAGTAAGTAAAGTCATCGGGGTGGCCTAATGTCGGTACCAGCCAATCAGCGAGGGAGTCTATCCCATTTCACTAGCGCTAGACCAAGGAGATTGTTTTTGCGTCTGAGGTGGAGCGCCACACCTACCACCAGCTCCTTACTTTACCGCACAGCTCCCTGCGCTGAGTTGTCGAGGCCGGTATCGAACTAAGAACCTTGCGGTTTCTAGCCGAACGCTCTATCGACTGAGCTAACCCGGCCCCTTAAGCATATATAATCAACATAATTTTAAACGTCGATGAATATTCACACATTCAACATAAACGAAAACAAGTCTTTCTGTGTACGGATAAGTTAAAACTATTTACAAAACCAAAAAGTAAATAGAAAGAATGATCATGATTTTCATCAAAGACATCTGAATAGAAGTTGGAATAGAGAAATGGCCGGTGTCTGTGAGAAACATTGACCTATTCTTCGTGTTATATATTGATAAACCGTTGTTTTTTGGACAGTTAGTGTAGAGTTAGATTTTGAATTAAAAGTCGTTGACATTCAAAATCCGTGGGGTTAGATTATTGATATGATATAACCTTTAGGTAACCTTCCCAGTTACCACACTGTGGGAACTAAGGCGCAGAGCTTAGTCAGTTAGTTCGGCATGGTGCGTCGTGATGTAAAGACGTCCGACTTCGGTGCGGTGGAGAAAGTCTGGTTCTGAGTAAAAAATGTGATCACATAAAATATAAGCCTTGGTTGTTTCTTTGTGAACTAATGGCAAACCAGATTCTTGAGAACCAGTCAACATTAGAAGAAATGAAGATAGAATCAGACCAGTTAGAAAAAAATGAAGAAACAGACAGAAATAAGGTACCAGCCAGCTACTCGAACTACACCAAGCAAGTAAGAAAAGACACAAATATTCGGGAGACATAACCACGGATGTCTCCCCGAAAGAAAGTAAGTAATAGAAAGAACTCTCGTCATATTATATACCTAGTAAGTGGGTATATAACATTAGTTTATGAGAAAACTTCTACAGTCAGAGTAACTATTTTTATTCCCATTGATTAAATCGATAACAGGCATATACATAATATATTTATTATAGCCAAATGGAAAAATTGTCAACTAGGTGTCACGTAAAATTTCTAGGTCCGGCTTAGCTCAGATAGAGCATCCGCCTAATAACCACAAGATTCTGAGTTCGATACCAGCCGCGGATGAAGGTAAAGTTTGGAGCTGATGGTAGGAGTGGTGCTCACCTCAGACGCCAAAACGATCTCCCTGGTCTAGCGCTAGTAAAAAGGGGATAGCCTCCCTCGATGTCCTGCTGATACCGAAATTGGCCATTCCACCTACTTTATTTCTTTGACTACTTCCAAAAAAAACGGTGAGTTAAGTAATTTAATTGACGAACTTTCAAGGATAAAGAATTGAGTGAAAGAAAAAGAAAAACAGCAGCAGCAGCAGCAGCAGCAGCAGCACTAAACAGCCAAAATGTCAAATTGAAAGTAAAATATGAATTGTCACTTTGCAACCCTTGTCGCGTCTTTACTGAGGAAGATTCACTTCTTTTAATCAAAACATTTTCAAATTTCAAGTTAGAAAATGGCCGGGCTAAATCTATCAGCTGTAACAAGGTGTGCAATAATCCATAATACCTTCAAAAAGTATAATATATTTTTTCATGGTCATTGTTTTGAAAGTCATCGTTCTGAAATTCCAATGCATTCAGCAATTTCCTCAATCATCTCTAAAAAAAAAAAAAAAAATTATCTAATAGCCCAAATACAACAATTTTGTAATCAGGCCAACTCTGTGAGTAAATTAAAAACATTCTGTCCCAAATCCGCAATCCTGAAATTTGGGATTCCCAAGTTTTAATTATTGCGATTGTTTTCAACGATTTTTACGTGATTTTTAGCGACCATTTTTTAAAACTTGGAAATAAATTTGGGAATAATCAAAATTAATTGTGAAATCCAAGGAAAGTCACACATGAAATAATCATTTGTAAGGAAAGTAAGGATCTGCATACATCAAATTGTCTTTAAATTGAGTAACAGCAGAAGAATCATCGTTGAACTTTTGAATGGTAAGCTTAAATATCAAGAATGTTAATTGTTTTAAGAATATTGTTCAAGTTTAATAAAATTTAATATGTACTCAATGCATGAAGTGTCCTTATTAGGCCAAAAACCCAATTAAGAACTCTCAACAGGAGCTACCTTAATTACCACCTGATAGAGGGTTCTTTAAGCTAATTGATTACTATGATTTAAGAAAGAATATTTTATATTAAAGAAACATCCTCGAGCAGAAATGCAATGTAACTGAGTAAAATTTTCTTTTTCCTTTTCCATTGTTCCAAAGAAAATTCTGTAACATAGCCAATTTAATTTTGTCATGAAAAGTTGATGATTGAATAATTTTGATGAAGGAAATGGAATGAAACTTACAGCTGGAAATGTGAAATTGTAGTCAACTGACCCAATATGACTTTGCTCTTCACCTGACAGAAAACAGAATCTCGCCAGAAAATGCCAATTCTGAAAATAAAAGAAACATAATTCAATAGAATTCTATTTTTTTTTTTTTACTTTTGAAAAATTGATAACTTTTTCAAAACTTGATTAATTAAGTGGTTAGCCAGTTTATGTCTAATTGATTTGACATTTCTGATATGAAGTACCAATATATACATCTATGATCTCATATTACCTTATTTTTTTCTTATAACTATCGATATCCAACCGTGGAATATCCTATATTTAATACGGATATCCTTTGATCTTTTGTGTTTAAATCTATCATTCAAAATCCTCAAAATGCAATCTAGAAACTTTAAATATTAGTCCTTGGGATTTATTGATGTATATGGCACTCCTTCGTCTTACTAGACATTGAAGTCTCTTGAATCGAAAGGTTACATCAAATGGAATTCTAGGGATAATTACATGTTCTTTTTTGGCTCACCCACTGAGAATAGAAGCTTTGATGACATTTGAAATAATCGTTTTAACAATCACTGTTGTATGATTGCATAGTCGTAGCTGATCTAATCACGTGACCGTATTCCTGTGTGGTGGTAGACTTGTATGTTCAAAGAAATTGTTAATTTCTGCAGAATAATGAACTCTTTGTCCACAACACTGTCTACAGATTTGTAAGCATAACTATTTCCTGGAAGTAGCTGCAACAATTCCCAGTTGATTGTATAAGACCATGTTGTTCTTTGGGTACCATAACAGGAACATGGAGATGAGACGTGGTTGAGATAAATAAAAGAAAGATTTTATTCTCGGTCGATTAGCTGTTAATGCATCATATAATTTGGTTGTCACGTTTTCGTTGAGGTTGTTAGTGAGCGTATATGATCTCTTGGAAGTCGCTGCTGCTGCTTCTTTGTGATCGCTTGGTATCTCTTTTTAGGCTGATGTTACTTAGTGATCGATTTAATGTGTCTTTGAAGTAGCTGAAACCAGGATCCATTTCCTTTTGACTGACGGATCAAATAAACCTTCTTATATACAGTCAGATTGGTTTGAGTCGGCTCAGAAATTGACGTGCTTAAAAGTCGCGTAACAGTTGCTAATTGGTAGAAAATATTGTCGAGGTGAACACTTCCGGTTGGGTTATCAAAAGGAGTTCCAACAGGTCACGACAACCATAACATTTTTGGGTGCAATTATAGATCTCTTGTCTACTGTGGTTAGAGAATCTGGGTCGGTGGTGATTTATTTACTACTTTACCACTCAAAGTTGCCACAAACGTTTTGTAAATAAAACTAAATCTTCATGTTTGTTGAAAGATTTTAACGTCGGTCTAAAGCAGTGATAGTTTAAGGCAAGCATGGATTCCGTTGTCTGCATTAGCTTTGTTGTTCTTGCTCATCTGTTTCTGCGGGCAGTCGGTCGTCGAAGAGAATGTTGTACATAGAGAGCATCTTTTCCGTGGCTTTATTGTTTTTTATTATTTGTATTGAAAATGAAGGCGTGCGTCTCGTTTGAATAAGAGCAGATAAGAATATGTAAACAGAGAAGTTAGCAGGAGATAGCAAAACTAATTATTTAAAAAACAGTATCTATTAATAATGGAGATTGTCTGTATTTCTGTCTGTAACAAAAACTACGTCATAGCTCTACGTCACAGCTTAGGTCACAATATTCTTATGTTGTATACACCCAAATTTAAGTAAGCAATTTTAAAAATTGTTTTTTACTTTCGTCCTTTTTTTTTTTTTTTTTTTTTCAGTAACAAGAAGTTAACTAAAAGGTTAACAAATAAAAAATACCTACGATTTTGTGTAAAATTGATGTGGAAAATATTCAAAATAATTGTTTGATTATTACATGCATGCAACTTTTTATTTGAGAGGGACGGGGCTCAGTTTTCATTTCAAATTGTTTTATTTTACTCCTTTAATAAATATGAGGATGTGTCTTACTTATGATACAAACCTCTGACATTGAATTTTTAACTCCTACCCTCTAAGGCAATGTCTTTCAAAAATTAATTTTTACGATGCCCGGAGGGTGTTTTCTGTTGCTAGTTGTAATAATGTACATATTTTTAAAAAGTCTTTTTTGTTTTAATTGCAAGAAAATAGCAAACAGTTCGTCGAAAAAAAAATTACTTGCTAAAAATGTATATTAAGTTAAAAATCAGGAATATTCTTTGGGTTCTTAAAATATTTCAAAAAGTAATATAATATAAATTAATAAACAAACAAAAGGCATGGAAAAGAGTTTGGATCAACAGGAGGTCATAAAAAGATTCGAAACCATCCAGACTACAGCACTGTTAAGATCATTTAGAATACGGAGAAGAGTCCCGGAAACCTGAGGAGACGTGCTGTGACTTGGACAACCAGTTAAAAGGTGTGAAAAACTTACATAGAGTGAAAATAATAATAATAATAATAATAATAATAATAATGTTAATAGGCTGTGTGAATTGGAGATCAAATAATGAGTCAAGACCACCCAGACTACAAAACCGTAAAAATCGGTTAAAATGCTTAGAAGAGTCCTATAGACCCGAAGAGACTTGCTATTACTCAGACTTCAGCGAAAAACAACCATTTAAAACTGATGTGAAATTCTCTCAAAGATAATAATAATAATAATAATAATAATAATAATAATAATAATAATCCCACTATTATTATTATTATTAATTGAGTTTTTCACACCTGGCGTAGCCGGCGGTGAACCACCAGCTACGGCGGGTGTGAAAAACTCAATAATTATAATAATAATAATAATAATAATAATGATAGGAAACCCCAAGAGAAAAACTGAACCTCTTTTGATAGCTGTGCAAAATAACGCCTTATGAACTAATTATGTGGAAGCAAAAATTGATAATATGCGAAGGATATCAAGTGTAGGTTCTATGGTTACATACATGAAATAGTTAATCACATGATAAGCGAACGCAGCAAACTAACACAAAAACAAAGATTAGGTATGACTGGGTGGGGAAGATGATCTACTGGGAATTGTGCAAGACATTAAAATTTGACCATGCATCTCATACGTCCAAAACAGTATTTGTCCTAGGAAATGAATGAGATGCATAAAATTCTCTGGGACTTTGAGATACAAATGGATACCCCAAACCCGACCAGAAGAATAATATTAATTAAAAAGAATAAAAGAATTTGTAATATAGATTTTGTTGTTTCAGTGCACCACAGAGTGAAAATAACAGAAATCGAAAAGATAGACAAATACTTGGATCATATGAGAGAGCCGTAAAAGCTATTGAAATGAAAGAAGCGGTGATACCAATTCTAGTTGGTGCCCTTGAAATGGTCCTCAAAAGCCTGGGAAAGAGTGTGGATGAACTGGAAATCAGAGGAAGAATCGAGACCATCAAGACCACAGCACGGTTGAAATCAGTTGGAACGTTTAGAAGAGTTCAGGGCACATGAGGAGACTTGCTGTCATTCAGATTTCAAAGAAAAAAACAACAGTTTAAAGTAGTGTGAAAAAAGAGTGAAATAATAATAATAATAATAATAATAATAATAATAATAATAATAATAATAATAATCAACTGCATAGATAAGCGAAAAAACTCGCTTGAAAGTCTCATACCTTTTCCTGAAAAAAAAAAAAAAAAAAGAAGAAAGTATGCCGCAAAGGAACTAAAGCAACGAATGATATATTATACATAGACCAAATTGAAAGCAAACAAAATAAAATCTTACTATGGTATGAATAGACTAAAGAAAGATTATGATCCCATAACGATTGTTGTGGGACCATATTGAAAATCTCTACAAAAAATAATAAGAGGAATGGAAACCTACAAAATGAAATTAATCACATAAGTATAAGTAGTAGATGGAAAAATACTCGTTGTCATAGTGATATCAGTAACTATAATAATACAATGTAAATCTAATGTGTATACAGATTCTCAAAATCACAAAAAAGTAAACCATCTCATGTACATGAACGGGGTAATTCTTTTGCTAAAAACAAAAAGGAATTGGAAACCCTCATAGAAATCGTTAGTTGGTTAGTGTTTAACAAGATATCAAACCTCGTGGGTTATTTAATGCCAAATCTTTATATATATATATATATATATATATATATATATATGTATATGGGAGAATATGTGCTTAATTAAAGTCAAACCTAATTTTTTTTAAAAGTTAATTCATTAATGATTAATTAGGCGGGATTTAATCATTAATGAATTAACTTTCAAAAAATTAGGTTTAACTTCAATTAAGCACATATTCTCCCAAATATTTCGGCTGAAAATAGTCATATTTGTTTACACACACACACACACACACACATATATATATTTGTTTAACTTAATGCGTATAAATAAATTGGGAGAAGTAATTTTCCTTAATTTTATGTATATTAATAAATACTGGTGTTGAACCTCAGTCACCACCTTCTAGCGCCTTTATGATAAAAGCGTTAGGAGTTTATCATAAGAATAGTTTCAAGAATAAGGTTGGGACAATCATATAGTTGCTAGAGCTTGATATGATCAGCCGATTGATCAGTTCAGGTCTTTCCGATCGACTGTCTAGCCCAAGTGAGGGCCGAAATTCAGTGTTTCATGTCATGGGACCATTTATTACCCGGGCCAAAGACCGCTCAGCCACCACAATCCTCTCCTCCTGCTCTACAGATCACCACACACGGCCAACAGCTGACCCCATTGGCGGTGTTACCCCTCTGCAGAGTTGTAGTCGGCATATTTTACAACCCTAGCCGACAAGGCGGAGAAACGGTTAGAATCTTCAGCCAAGACATAAGGATTGAATTTGGCATTGAGAAATATGTAATACTAATGATAAATAAAGGGAAAAGAGAAACAGCATAATGAATAGAATCGCCAAAATCAAGAAAGTTTTATAAATCTTGGAGTAAAAGAAAACAACAAATACCAGGGAAACGTAGAAGCAGATACCATTAAACAGAGATGGAAAAAAAGTCCAAAAATGAATTCTTCAGAAGAACAAGGAAACTGCTAGAAACCAAATTCTACAACAGAAACTTAATCAAGTATATACATAGAAGGAGAATCTTCATTGTAAGTTAATCCGAACTCTTACTAAATTGGACAAGAGAGACGTTCAGAAACCAGAAGCACAAAGTGAGAAAACTGATGACTATGAACAATAAATAGAAATAATGTTAACAGGTTAAAAGAATGAGTTTTTGTTGGTGGTACAATTGGGGTAATTAAAGAATATAGAAAACAGAATAGAGAAAGATTAATCGCAACTGTCAACATCTTGAACAAAAATAACACAAGGATAAACAGAAAAACAGAAATTATAAAATTCACGAAACAAAAACAATTATATGGATACTTCGGATGACAAAAGAAGTTATATAGAGAAGAAAACTAAAGAAAGTAATGTGTTATAAAACTCAGGAGAATAGCAAATATATATATATATATATATATATATATATATATATATATATATATATATATATATATATATATATATATATATATATATATATATATATATATATATATATATATATATATATATATATATATATATATATATATATATATATATATATATATATATATATATATATATATATATATATATATATATATATATATATATATATATATATATATATATATATATATATATATATATATATATATATATATATATATATATATATATATATATATATATATATATATATATATATATATATATATATATATATATATATATATATATATATATATATATATATATATATATATATATATATAGCGATGTTAATACACGAATAGGAAAGGCATGGTTGGCCACAAACAAATTATCTATCATATGGAAATCCGATCTCACTGACCAGCTAAAGCGACAATTCTTCCAGGCTGTGGTTGTATCAACTGCTGTATGGCTGCACTACTTGGACCCTAACGAAGCGCCTTGAGAATAAGCTAGATGTGAGCTGCAAAAAAATGCTGCGTGCAGTCTTGAACAAGTCGTGTTAACAGCACCCCACAAGGAAGCAGCTGTATGGCCACCTGCCCCCCATCTAGACATGCCGAACTAGACATGCAGGACAATGCTGGAGAAGCAAGGACGAGCGCATAAGCGACGTTCTCTTGTGGAAGCCAACACATGAGCATTCTAATGTGGGCCGCAACGAATGATAGGGAAGGTTGGCGAAAGATTGTCATGGATATCCGTGCTACTTACGCTACATGATTATTATATATATATATATATATATATATATATATATATATATATATATTATATATATATATATACAAAATTATTTGATATGCTTTTAGCTGACAATCTTTGGAGGATATGTGCTTAATTGAAGTCATACCTAATTTTTGAAAATTAATTAGTTGATAATTAATGAATTTAGGCGGGCATATATGTTCAAATGTAAGGCTAAACAGATCGAGAAAATGTCAATCCCTGAATGTACTTTTCGACCTATTAGGTCTAATCAGCAAGACATGGGAGATAGTATGCATATTGCTTCAAAAATTTGTAGGCGTTTCTTATAGTTATATATATATATATATATATATATATATATATATATATATATATATATATATATATAGAGAGAGAGAGAGAGAGAGAGAGAGAGAGAGAGAGGGGGGATCAAATATAAAGTGAATGCAGCAAACTGGCCAAGAAGGAGTACAGGTGCAAGCACGACTGGCTGAGGTGATGATCATATGGTAACTGTTCAAACGAATGAATTTTGTCCACACAGATTATAGTAGATGCACAAAGGAAAACTTTTTTCCTGGAAATTAAGACACACAAAATTCACTAGAATTTTTAAATAAGAATTAATCAACCAATCCCAGAAGACAAAAAGAAAATGATTCATCGGGCGGTCGACTTGGCTTTTTCAGATGATCACAGTGTGAAATTAAATAAAAGCGACAAACTAGATAAATACCTAAACCTTGTCAGAGAAATGACAAACTGTGGAACAATAATGTGACAGTGATACCAATCATAATCAGAGCCCACGGAACAAATCGATTCATTGATTGATTTTTATAAAAAATGTACTCATACCGAGTAACATTGATTAGCTAGTTACCACTGATTATATATATATATATATATATATATATATATATATATATATATATATATATATATAGTGCTAGTATATATTAGATAAACATATCATTTTATGAAAGGCTCCTTCTTTTTCTGTTAGAGAAATATTAGAAATGTTAATAATATTTACTCATGGCTTTATTGATTGGATAACCACTCAACTGTAGTTTTCTTTACAAACTCGGGGGAAAAACTCAGAGGCTAAGAAAATACTTTCAATATCAACTTTGGGATAAGAACACAGATCAACATCTAAACACTTGTTTTACTCTTGTGGTGTAGTGGTTATCGTCGTACGAAGTGGATTTGGCTGCTCGAGTTCAAATCCTAAACGAGCCTGTTCACATAGCACTAATACCCTTGGAAAAGATATGAATCTAATTCTGCTACCAGCTATGGGTAAAATAGTAGAACATTATGGACCTTTTAACCTTATGGTAACCAATCTAGGTGAAGGAAGACTCTGAATTCACACCTGACATGAAGAGGGATGTGCCCCGTCAGATATGCTACATGAGTAACGCCCGATGATCAACCCCGGTTACGAGATAAATTTAAATCTAAAGTCTAAGTCTTTCCCTACAACATTGTCACTGTCGATATAAAATAGGTTTATTACGAAACACACAAATGAAGAAAATCAAAACTATATTCAAGACATCTGGAGGTGGTCGTTTGTGTAATGGTTATCATCGTAGAACATGGACACGGCGACACGAGTTCAAATCTTGAATAAGGCTGATGCCCCTGGGGGGGTATGCATCCAACTATTCTCCCTCCAGTTGTGGGTTATTAGTTGGACAGACTGGGCTCTTTAACCTGCTATATACCCTACATATGAACATTAATAGGTATGTCCCAATCCTCATGGATACGGGAGTATTATGCTGACTGAGTAGTCTTATACCACTAGCAGTGATTTACCTTCTTCACTCGCTGCTGGCGAGGATTGTATTTTGTTAATGTTAATAAAGATTCCATTTCATTTCAAACTCCGTTTGGTTATTTCTCATTTAGTAACCTTTGTTAGGTTACAACATAACCATAGTTAGGCAACAAGTATAGGAGAAGGAAAAACTCTTAATTCAAACCTGTCAAACCCGACTTTAAAAACATTGACCTTGTGTGTGTCACTTCCTTCTGGTACGTAAGGTTAGGTAAACACATACATCTAAGATAGTTTTTTTCCAAAACCAAATCTAAATGGAATCTGCTGTGAAAATTTTATTTTCTGTGTTTGGTGAGATTCAAAACAATTCTTCACTAAAAATTGATGGAACGTGAATAAAATAATACTGTACGACACTACAGAGAGAAAGTGTCGCATTTAAATGAGTTGGGATAGAAGAAAAGATAACTTTATTTGGGCAAAGAAGTCTATCGATGGTTTTGTAGAATGACAATAGGTTCTCAAATTGCAAAAGTGACGCAGCAAAGAATCACAGAGTTGAGAAATGGATGGAAAATTATTCCATGAGTAATCTAGTCTTCAGACTCATTTCGTTTTAAGCAGCACACTGTGTCTGATTAGCGATTCCAACAGTTTCAAAGTATCGAAGAATTCCTCAAAGAATTCATTGAAATCGTTCTTTTATGATTAAATACACAATTAACGTGAAAGGGGAATTAAAGACATAGAAATCTAGGAAAATAGTTTGATGAAGGAATGATACTTTTAATTTATATAAATGAATTATTTTGCAAGTAAAAAAGAATAGTGGAAAGTTTTGCACCAACCTGATATGTATGCATAAGAGTATCAATTGGATAGTCAAGGTGAAAGCTGCTCAGATCTATTTCAGGTAGATGTGGTTGAGAGTGGGGAGTGAGGAAGAACGTGGGGGAGAATCGTAGACTTAATGATTCTAGATCAGTGCTGAGAAAAGTAGAATCTTACTCCAGTCCTTTTTTTTTCTATCGTTTCAAGATTCGAGGCCGACAATAAGTGACTGTAAAACGATCAAGCAGTAATAAGTAGTTCTAAGGCAGATCGACTGAAGAGTGTTGGCACATTGGCAGACACACGCACACACGAACGGAAATATACGTAGATGTACAAAATAGGAGTCAAGTCAATGGTTGTTACTGAAAGTAACGCATATTGATATCATGGGAGTTTAGATACGATACGCAGAGTCCCTTTTTTTTCGTTTGGGACATTCGATTTTAACCCTACTTTTCCGTTTATATTATTTTATAATTTGTTTCCTCGCATCTTCTCTGTCTTTCACCATCTCTATTTTTGTGACACAATTCATCCACCAGTTCGATCCACTTTTGAGGGGAAGAATTCACCTTTTTATTGAATGAACCCACCTGCGTTGAAACAATGATTTTTATAGTGTTATTTACTAAGCTTTGCTTATATATGACACATAGGCCCCATGTTGCCTACAATACCTGCTGTTGCTTAAGATTTTCTTTATTTATATATTCTAAGCTTTGCTTAGATAAGATACACAGTCTTCAAGTTGCTTACAATACCTGCTTAAGATTTTCTTGATAGTTATATGAAGGTTTTTCAATGTCATTATTACATAAAGTTTGGATAATTCAGTTGTAAAATGTTGCTGATACAAAGAAACTAAACGACTGTAAGTCTCTGATTTCAAAATCACATGAGACAATAATCAGTTTGCAAAGGACAAGATCCAGTTGCCGATTATATCATAAAAGTCTGGGGCACCTCATGCAGTGTAATGGTTAACAAGCTAGATTAGCAGATCATTGTTAGTGAGTTCGATTCTCGCTGGGTGCTCCATACTTCAGCCCTTATGTAGCGCGCGTGTGTGTGTATGTGTATGTGTATGTGTGTGTGTTTCCACCTTATAGTTGAAAACATTAAAACTTTTGATCATTTACAAACCTATAAAATTAATAACATTTTCTCATAGAGATAACAATCTACTTATATATAAAACAAATTCTTTATATACGTGAAAAAGGGATATAACGTGTGGACGAAAGGATAACAGTTAAATGAAGTGGATAATTGTCTTAAGAGAATGGCCCAAAATGCTAATGAATTACATTGAAATGACATAAGGGAAATTTTAAGAGGAATTTAACACGGAGGTTTTTAAATCCTACAAAAAGTCAATTAGGAAAAATCATTAAAATAATATAGCATTGTATTGATGAGAAGAATCTAGATAGGAGATTCAAGACTCGGGGTTTTTTGACGAAGTAAGATTATACACCAACATAGTTGATGTGCAGATAAAAATGATTAAACACTGTTGTAAATCGATTGTTTCTCATAAAGGTTACCTGAATAAGAAAGATTGATTGATTGATTTTAACGGCATGTCAATCCGTCTATGGTTATTTTATGTGTAGAGGTTAAGTAATCGTCTCCATTGTACGTTCATATTTACATTTTGGTGTTGTTGTTCTTTGGATTTTTCTTTTTTTTTTTGCACATGGTCCCATCGAACATGAATAAATTTTAAATAGTTCTATTTGATCCATAGAGGGGACGGACATTTTGATTCAGCGTCACATTGCGCCCCACCCCATTATTATGTTGCCTTAAATCCAATGTCTCCTTCATTAAGTGACAAAAGTGCCAGATTCTATTTTCGAGTTATATTTCCACAGGTGTATAAATCTGTATGTGTGTGTTATTTCTTACACACACCCCTGCACACTTATGTTTACACGATGTTTATTGCATTTCGACCGGTTAACGCACTTTTTTGTTAATCTCAAAATAGATTACAAAATCTTGTCCATATGAGTTTAGTTAGGAGTTGTATAGAGAGATTGTGACATTATATTGTATGTTGTGCGAATGGCCAGTATAAATACGATGTTTTGGTGAAATTATAGAAATGAATATTTTATTTTTCTATAATCATTTGTTTATAATATCAAACATTCTTAGCTAATACAACTAATTTGTATAGGTTAAAGTATTCCAATCTAATATTAATAATGTATATAGAATTATATATGATATCGAGCAATCGTACATAATTCGTACTAATAATTTATAAACAATTATATAGTTTAAAGTAACTATTCCTATTTAATGATGATTATTTGTTTGATTATAATACTTACTATTTATATTTTCAATGTTCCATGAAATTCCTTGATTTAATCGCACTTTCTATGTATAATACTCATTTGTTTGCACACAGTTTTATGGTATGAAGTATTCTTATTTAATACAAATAATTTTGCAGTTGCATGGTTACGCATATTCACATCCGATATTAATAATTTTGGAACAGATTTATTTTAACCCTAACAGATACTATCATTCCGCGTCAGAGATTACAGAGGGTAAATATATACTCCTCAGATCCCCACCAGTTTTTTTAAATTCATAGTTAGCTTTTACTAAGCTTTGCTAAGATATGGAACAGAGGCTTTAGCATGCTTACAGTACCTGCTGTGTGTTTAAGATTTTCTTGATACTTATATGAAGATTTTTCAATGCTTTTGTTGCATAAAGTTTGATAATTCTGTTGAAAAAAAATTGCAGATACAAAGTAACTAGTCTCTTTCCTTAAACAAAAAAATGTCAAAAAATGTCAAAATCAAATGAGACCATAGTCAGTTTGCAAAAGACAAGATCAAATTGCCGAAGTCACACTAAGAAAAAAAGTACTAACTAGCAAGTTAGAATAAAAAATCCTCCCAAAAAAGAAGCAATCTTGAATCCCATTTACAATCGTAGAAGACGGGGTGGAGCTGCAGTAAGGTTTTTGAGGCATATTTTTCCCGGGATTTTATGCTCATTTTTAATTCAAAATGGCCGACCATATATATATATATATATAGGTTCAGAAAATTTCATATCCGAAAACTACGCCCAGTAACTCCCGTTTGATGTTGACATAGCGTTGATCTGTTTCCGTGATTTGGAAGTGAAAACTATGGGCTTGCCTTCTAGCAGGAATGCTGCACCTCAGCCTTTATTTGAGAGGTCTACTTGAATCACTTTTTGGAGAAATTGGTGAATAACACCTTGCATCTCAAATCCTTAATTTTCTGGAGAGATTTATGGTGACTGTCAGTCTACCTGTATTCAGAATATTTTTAATACTTCTCTCAAGGGTGATGTAATTTCAGATAGACGAGAAATGAATGGTGCCACGTACATGATGATTCCTACGACTATCTGGACTTTTGTCACATTCGTATGACAGTAGTGATTCGATTTCATCTACCATGCTATGATCCGGGTGTATTCCATTCACATCGTATATAACTCTGAAGAAAGATATTTGATTCTGGTCCACTGCATATTTAGCAAAATTGAAACTCGGTTCTTCACTTCTGACAACCTTTGACAGATTTTGATTGTGTTTCTTTTTTATTTATCCACCACATCATCAATTTGGCCGATTGTCCCTGAGAATTTCTCCAGGATTATTTTTTATTGGAATCCACCATGAGACATTATTAGAGCAAAGAGCGCATTCTTTTGAAACAAAAACTTTCAAAAGAAAAATCGAATGTGGTCAGAAACTGTGATTCAGCATCTCGTTTTTATTTTTAAAAAGTGTAGTCTTCGCTGATTCATGGGAGACCTCCTCGATTATAGGATGCAGTGAGCGCTTTATAGCCTTATTTAGATCCTTTAGGTCTAGTCTATTCTATTGCTTTTGTGCGCATACACAATTCTACTAACCCTGTCAGTTGGTTCATCAAATTTCCTGATGATTCCTTGATCCACCATGCCTTCTTATTTGGATTTAATTTCATCCTTTATATGGATAGGATATTTTCTGGGTGCATGGATAATAGGATTGCTGTCAGCTCCATCGGAATTGCCAATGTCAAATCTATCTACATATATTTCCATAAGATACATTGTGGAATACAATGAACTACCTTTTGTTTTCCTGGATGGTGCAATGTAGTGTCATTAGCTTTAACTCTCTTAGGGAGGGGACACCTAATATAGTAAGAGCTTCCAAGGTGACGACATAAAATTTTACCTGTCTCCATTAACGTGTGTATGGACACTGTATCGATCCATGTTGGGGTATGGCTTGGCCATTATACACAGTCAATACAGTTTTTTCTGACGTATTGTGCCAGGGAGTGGCTGTCCATTTGGATCGACATATTCCGGAAACATTTTCTGAAAGAGACGTAAAGAAAGTGTTAGTTCCACTGTCAATGTTGACAATACTTGCGAATACCTGGTCTGTTGAGATTAATTGATTTTACAGCATGTCAACCTGTCTAGGGTTATTTTATGGCTAGAGGTTTGGGAATCGTCTTCATCGAACTTCATCTAACTTTTGAGAAGCTCACAGCAAGAGTGTGGGACAACAGGAAGCTCACTATCTGTACAAAGGTACAAATGTATACAGCATGTTTTATCAACAATATCATGTATAGAAGTGAAATATTGGAGCTTATACTCCCACCAAGAGCGGCGGCTAAATAACTTTCTACCTTCGCTGCCTTAGACGTATACTGGTCATCACCTGGAGGGACAGGATCACTAACACAGCAGTTCTAGAGAGAGCTCAACTCCCAGTTTCCCAGCGTCGTCTCCGATGGCTGGGCTATGTCTGCCGGATGGATGATGGACAATCCCGAAGAACATCCTCTATGCTGAGAGAAAGATTGGTCGCTCTCAGCTGCGTTTCAAAGATGTCTGCAAGAATCTCAGTTGCTTTGGCATTGCCCCTTCCAGCTGGGAAAATTTGGCTCAGGACCGCCCTCGGTGGTGACAGGCTCTCCGTAGCGAACTATTCATGTCTGAAGCCACCCTAGCGCACTACCATGAAGCCAAGAGGTCCAGAAGAAAGCAGCGGCAACAAAGCACCGGCACATCAACATCTTCAGGGACAGCCTTCACATGCGACATCTGTGGTCGAGAATGTTTTTCAAACATTGGACTTCAGTCACAGGAGGTGCTGAAAGTTCAGGAGCACAAAAACTATATTATAGTCTTCCGAGTCTGAAATGCCAATGCAAGAATGCTAAAAGAATTGGAGAATATTCTGGTTATGTTATTTCGCACTTATTCACTTGGGACCAAATATTATCTCATTTCCCAACCAGTTTGTTTGAATTACCTTTAAGCAGGTAAGACTTTGCTCAATTTTTATGACTTTGAATATGAGAAAGGAGAGAAAGGAGAAAGCAAATCTTTCGCGTTGTAATTGGATTCCATACTCAACAATCAATCGCCGAAAGAGAATTGAGGTCAGAAAGGGAATGGAAACTTTCATATTAGAATATAAGTTCTAACATTTTCATTATTTATTTACTTTGGTTATTTAAGTTGCTGTAGATTCACCGAGGGAGAGAAAGAAATTGATTTTAAGTCAGATTCCAACAGGGAACACATTCTCAACTTTTATTGTAGAATTACGATTGATTGATTTTACGGCATGTCAACCGGTCTAGGGTTATTCTATGGCTAGAGGTTTGGGAATCGTCTTCATTGTACGTTCATATTTACATTTTTGTACACTTGTTTAAGAGGGTTTTTTTACATTCGAATATGAATCATTTTTAAACGTATCTATTTGATCCATAAATGGGACACAGATAGTGGACTTGGAAATAATGGGAATGAATGGGGGGGGGTACTCTACTCTCCCCAGATCTAAAGAACTGGAGCCTTACCATCAGATGCAGTTTAGTCATACCCAGTTCACCCATTTTTGGAGGGTCTTATTTCTCTGCAAGGGATACAGTCAGCGTATTATAAGCCCAACCGACAAGGCGCATAGGCTTACTAAGATCTGATTGACTTCTTAGTTGAATATACATTTGTTAGGTAATAAGGATTAACAAAACGTTTGACTAGTGAGATATTAAATGACCATGAAGTCTTTAAACAATTCAACAGACCGACCAATGAAGATGTTGATTCTAAAGATATTATTTTAAAAGAATCAAAATTAGCGGATTTGAAACAAAGACAATGTAGTCCAGTTATAGATTATCTTCAGTGATCCTTCCGCTGAAGAACATAAGAACGGAATGGCATAGTACAAAATAGTTGATATCGTGTTAGAGAAATAATGGTAAAAGGAAGAATTTGTCATGAAAAGAAAAAGTCAGAAAAAGTTCGTATTTTTATCAAGTTCGAGAAGTAATGAAAATTCCTTGCAAAAATTTAACTGCTGTAAAATGGAAAATTCATTTTTATTTCTTCTCTATTTCATTTCTTATTATTTAGGGACACACATTTTTCATCTCTTTTTTGTCTCTTTTCGATTATACTTTTTTATCTAACTCCTTTTTATTTTCACTATTTCTTTGTTATTAAGGAACGAGCTGGGTCGGGTATAATAACTCCACGGATTCCCATAACTCTCTCTCTCTCTCTCTCTCTCTCTCTCTCTCTCTCTCTCTCTCTCTCTCTCTCTCTCTCTCAACATCGCTCCCAGCAAGTCCTCCACACGACATCCAGTGTCTGCACAGAGATAATGAATGTAAGTTTTTGCGGGTCGGCATACACTGGTGTGTCCATGTATAGGTGCCCAAGGAGAACATCACTTATATGTTCGTCTTTACTTCTCTATATCTTATTCGTCTTATTTGGATGGTTTATGTAATAAAGCTTGAAAGAAGTCTCACTTTATCAGAGAGATCAGATTTCCATATGATAGATATTTTGTCATTAGCAGTCCATACCTCTCTTATGCGTATATTGACACCGCTTTCTGAAATATTGTAACCTGCGTTAACATAGTTCGATGCCTTTTGCTGTTTTCTCTAGGTTATGCAGCAGTGATTCGGCTTGGGCAGGTGTATTTGTGAGAAGTACAAGATCATCTGCGTAGGCCGCATCTGTTATAGTTTCTGCAGGACATCGTCTACTTCTTGCCTTTTTAGTTTGAAACCTTTTCCCTTCATTAGATCTACTGACGTTCGTAGTATGTAGTCTAAGCATATCATAAATAGAAATGGTGCTAATGTATCTCCTTGTAGGACTCCAACGACAATATCAAAGAAATCTATCACCATCAACTGAATGAATAATTGCTTTCGTATCTTTGTAGAACATCATGATAGCGCTATCAGTTTCTTTGGTGAAACCATTTGCTAGAAGCATTTGCTCCATCTTATGGGCTGGTTTAGCTCAGTCGGTAGAGCATCAGCCTAGAAAACACAAGGAGCTGATGTTAGGTGTGGCGCTCCACCTCAGACGCAGAAACAATCTAGGTCTAGTGAAAAGGGGATAGACACCCTCGCTGAATGGCTGATACTGACTTTAGGCCACCCCGATGACTTTACTTTTTATGGAGTAAAATGCCTTGATAAATATTTGCCTGTTGACACTATTTGAATTCTAATTGGAGGATCCCTGTAGTCGCGTATATATATATATATATATATATATATATATATATATATATATATATATATATATATATATATATATATATATATATATATTAGGTTTATCAGGGTTAAATATTCAAAAGATATTTATACTGAAGTATTTACTTAACATTGTCAATATTTTTGTCTTACATAATCTATATGCAAAATAGGGCCGGTTTAGCTCAGCCGGTAGAGCTTCCGACTAGGAACCACAAGGTTCCGGGTTCGATACCGGCCCTCGCAAACTCAGCGTAACGTAGCACAGGGATTTGTGCGGTGAAGTTAGGAGCTGATGGTATGTGTGGCGCTCCACTTCAGACGCCAAAACAATATTTTTGGTCTAGCACTAGTGAAAAGGGATAAACTCCCTCGCTGAATGGCTGATACTGGCTTTAGGCCACCCCGACGACTTTATTTTTACTTTTACAAGTTACTTAAGCGTACAATCAACGTTTTACGATTTGCTGTAAGTGTGAGTTTGGGTATCCCAATCCACATCACGAGAAAAGGACAGATCTTAAAGTATCGATATCGGCAGAGAAGGATCTTTTTTTGAAGAAGAAGAAGAAGAACTGCTTTCTTCAGTTAACAAGGATTAGATAAAAGAATTTTTATTAATGTCTGAAACTGACCTTAAAGGCAGTTTTTTTTATTTATTTGTGTAGGTTGATAGAAAAAAGTATTTGTAAAACTAAATAAAAGCATCTGGTCGGTTAATTTTATTGAATTCCGACAATGTAGAAAATGTGGCAGTGTTTCTGTTTTGACTGTGTTGATAATATGCAGGGGAAAAAGACACGAACGAAAGAACTGTACAAGACCAAACATTTTTCTTCCGTCTCGAATTACAATGTTTTATTCTGGTGTCTGGGGGGTCGGGATCCTAAAATGCATCTTTCACATAGCAACAATCATGACTCTAGTCCATGTCGCAGTCACGTGATTCTTAACGGACCGATTTTCAAACATGAAATACTTAGCGTTACAGTTTTAAGCCGTTCACACATGGCGTCATTAAAGCACGTGACATTAGCACGTTGATCTAAAAATGTAAAACGTTCCTCGATAATTCTACAATTTTCTGGATTTCAAACAATAGAACAATTACTCATGTTTTTGAAAATGACCAACGTTAGTTGAAATTACTCTAACTACAACAAAAAGAGATTGACTGTTTTATATACACACGCATACATATATATATATATATATATATATATATATATATATATATATATATATATAGGTAGGTTGCTGTATTTATAAGTGAAGAGTTTTCAATATCATTTATAGCACATGTATATATAAGTTAGGATAACGAAGACATAAAGTCAACGGCCTTTGGGAACTGTCAGTTTCTCGCCTATGCTACAGTATTACAGTTACTAAGCGCCGTTGATTTTATGTTAGCTACCAAGAATTGTGACGTCATAGACGTATTTTACAAAATCAAATCACTACCCCTTATTGAAAAAAAATTACCCAAAAAATCAGGGAATTATCCGATTTTAATGAAATTGTCAGTATTGATTCATCAATGAATGAATCTTATAATGCATCAGTTATTTTATTTCAAAACTTTCCGTTTTTTTTAAGTAACTTAACTTTCGCCCCTTTGTTTCCTCCTTTTGTTTGTCAGGATCGGGGGTTTATATAAAGTTTTGTCGCATAAACAATCGTTTCTTTCCACCTTGAACAAGTTTCTTTGTATAACTTGACAATTATTTCCAAATTTGCCTATTTTGCTTTAAAAATAGCTTTGAAAAAAGCAAAATATTCCTCCTCCTCTCTCTCTCTCTCTCTCTCTCTCTCTCTCTCTCTCTCTCTCTCTCTCATAAAGGCACACGTGACACGCACCCCCCAGGCGTAATGATTTATACATATATATTTGTGCAGACGTAACCAATATGTAGAAGGGAATAAACAACGACAGAATTGGGCCCAATTTAAAAATACTTGACATTACCAATTTATGGAGCAGTTTAAAAATAACGATAATTGTGACATTTAATGTTAAGGTACTGAAATAAAATGAAATAACCTAATAAAATGGCAGAGCCAGAAATCTAAAAGGGAAACGGACAAGTCAGACAGGTCAATGATTGTAGTACAAGTGGAACATTACAAAGTACAATTAGCAAAGAGTTGAATAGCTTTATGGGATGGAAAAGAAAAAAAATGGACATTCAACAACTTTGCTTGGATACAGAAAAAATGTCTAGACAACTATATTTGGATGAAAAAGATAAATTGGCATAAATGTGCAGCAATATGTAGTTAGAGATTGGTTACATTTATTTTTAATGGTTGTTTGCTATAAATTAGTTTGAGCATTATAAAAAAACTTGCCTTCTTATCTCAAGTTCTCGTCTCAGCTGTTATAGTCACAACGCCACTATAAAAATGCATAGAAAATGATTTTTACTACAGAAATACAATGCAAATGATTTTTACTATTAAAATGCATAGAAAATGATTTTTACTATAAAAATGCATTGGAAATTATGGGATCTTCCTGGGAACATCAAATCGAATCTTTTATCCAATTCACGGAAATTCCCAGAAGATTATCGACAACAGACGTTTGAAAAGCTGTGACTAAACCAAGATTAGAACAGAAGTCTGAATACATCAATGTATTTTATTTCTCTGAAAGAAATAATTGAAGAAGGCCGGAGGGTACATCGACCGAACGTTGTACAGATAACAATAAAGATGGGACAATAGTCCGAATAATCCAAATAATCCAAATCAATGTATTTGTTTGCCAGGGGCAGGGTATGACAAGGTCGAAAGTATGAGGCATCCAGCGAGAATCGAACTGGCTATTCAGTCGTAATGGATCTACGAAATTAGGTTGCTAACCATTACACCACGATGAGACGCCCTTTGAATACATCAATGTATAAGAATGATAATTCCTTTTTTCACAAATCCAATCAAAACTTATTTAAGGTTAATTCCATGTCAAATCATCCAGGAAAAAAAATAAAATTGTCACCCTCCCCCTTCAATTTTTCTGAATTTTTTTTTCCAGGTGTGGACTATGTTAACATTAGACGATCCCAAAAATTTGAGCTTCCAATTCTAAAAATTGGCGGAGTAATGTCGATATTTAGCTCTCCAAATTTGGTGGGGTTGGCGAAAAATGGCGACTTTTAGTAACCAATTTTGTCTGTAAAATGAGTTCTAGAGCTTCCCATTGGAAGTTCAAATTTTGGGGATTGGCTAACTTTATCATAATCCATATTTGGACAAAATTTCAGAAAAATTGAAGTGGGTGGATGACATGGCCTGGATGATTTGACATGGAATTACCCTTAACCTTTTTTTTTTCGAATTAATTTTCTCTACATTTTTGTTTTATGAGACCATATCAATTTATTTTTCTTTTATTCTTAATTTTCCTTCCATCTTGCCGGTGATTGTATCTTGCAGAAAGCTAAGACCCCCCCTCCACCTAAAAAGGGGGTGGGGTCCTAGGTATGACACTAAATTTTATCTTAGGGTGTGGCTCCAGTTCTGGAGATTTGTTGAGTGTGGGTTACTCCTTCATTAACATTACTACCTGGTTCACTCTGACCTGGAATGGTAGTAACTGTTAGGGTATTATCTATAGGTCAAATAGATTTGTTTAAAAAAACTCTTAAGAAACAAATACACAAACAATCTAAATACGAACATACAATGTACGTGCTTTTCTAACCTCTAGGCATAAAATAACCTGGACGGGTTGATATGCCGTTAAAATCAACCAATTAATCAATCAATTCTATCCTTTCCAATATTAACTGTCTTCTTGTCTTCTTGTCTTTGATTCTTTAATACTTTATTTTCTTTTATGACAACAAATTGTTAGAGTTGGAGTTATCAAAAGATTAAACTTTAACAAATTATGATTAAACACAACAATTGTACTTAATGACCTCTGTGATGCAACTGAAGAATATTTACATATTAAAATAATAGCTCAGTAAATAGGAACATATTATGAAAATGAAGGCAGTTAGATATATTTAAAAGTTCATGTGGGATATTATACTTAAAAGCCTTTGATAGAAAAATTATTAAAAATCGATTCGTCATTTATGTTTTATCTTATCTTTAATTTATACTTTAAACAAGTATACTAAATAGAAAAGAATAATTAGAAATATATCAATTAGTTTTATACAGTAATATATATATATATATATATATATATATATATATATGGGGGTGTATGTGTTCCCCTATATTCAATGGAAAATACGCCAGAAACTATAACCGAAGAATCTTATCGATAATGTCTGTTATTTTATATTAACGTAGTTTGATACAAATCTACCCTCTCTCTCTCTCTCTCTCTCTCTCTCTCTCTCTCTATCTCTCTATATATATATATATATGCTAAAATAAATAAATTATGTAAGCAAACTCATTTAAGAATATTTATAGGAGAACTACACAAGGATACTACGTGTTGTCTAGAACAAATCCTAAAACCACACCCCCCACACACAAAAAAACAGATTTATAGACACTTGCCTCCTATAAAACAAACCATTCAAGTAAGACGAAACATGACATGCTGAATACTGCTGTAGAAGCAAGGACGAACTTATAAGTGACGTCCCCCTATGTATACCCAATTGTAGGGCGACTAGCAAAAACCTACAACAATCCGCTCTATGCGGATTCAAGATGCCGTGCGGAAGACCTTCCAGGGGCAATGACCGATAGGGTTGGTTGGCTGTCAACACACCCTGATGATGATTATGATGATGATTATACGGAATATTAAATAATAAATCATTAAGAAATTGTTTTGTTTCACTTTTGAATATGAGATGAAACTAGATGAGTTTGCTTTCATTTAACTTTAATTTTAATTCCCAAAATGGAATCTGCAACTAATTGATTAACTTTCTTGGTGTCATCACTTAACGATACACTCATTTCTTTTATTATCAAAATATATCTGAAGCCGTTTTTTCCTCACTACTCGTTGCCTTATTTGAACTGTATATACGCTGGATATGCAGGTCTGTATTCATAGAGTTTTGTTGTCGTCAAACAGCGAGAGTAGCATTATAGACACTATGTCATCGTTTACTGCGCCTCACGTGGGTCAGATATCATCGTCACTTTACGGTTTTACTCTTTCGGAAAGGCGGTCAAGTTATAGATCCAACCGGTCATGAAGGTGTTGTATAAAAAATTGATAAGGAGAATTTAGATCCCTAAGTGTTATATACATCACAGCAAGTACACTGTTGCAGTACCACTTCGGTGGACCCAACCGAGACCTACCTCAACTGCTGCTGGTACTATGCTCGCCCTGTCCCGTCCTTGCTGCTGCTTTTACCATAAAACCTTTAGTACAGAATAAAATCTTGTATCTGACACACGTGTTTATTATCCTCTCCTTTCAGTATCACGAGCAAAGTGTACGAGTAGGCATATATACAACATATAAATGTTACAGTTTCAAACGTGGAAGTTAGTGATTTAGAGTTCAATCAATTCAGTTTAGGTCAAACAATGACTACTAGTAAATATGGCAGTTTAGTAAAGTCGAGGATTGTTAGGTTTGCAGAAATATTGCATGCAAAGGAATTTGTTATAAATATCTATTCTTCTTAGTAACAAAGTTCTGTAGCCTTAGTTCGAGTGTTAATAGGTTACCATTTTTTAGTTTAGTTTTAGTCGACGGCCCTAACTCCTTAGGTAGAAGTAGCAGAAATTCATCAACCGTCATGGGTAGCGATGCAAGGGTGCTCGTCTTTTGTCTAATCGCTGCGTGGGACCACTGGCGAGAGACAGGCAAGGTGTGGCGGTGAGAAACAGAGTTCAGCCCATCGTGGCTTGTTGAATTCTAGCTGGCCCACGTACCTTGTTGCCTTAGCAAGGCCAGTAGGAGACAGACGAGGAGCAACGTTGGGAACTTGCCTTTATAACTGATCCTACGTGATCCTCAGAGAGGCTGCTGATGCCCGGTGTAGCGGTGTCACCTGTCCCCTAATAAATTTCAACAGTTGATAAAACTGGCAACGGATTTGTTATGGTATGAGGGTGTTCTGTTGAAGTTTGCAAGATTCATTAGGGAAACTTGAATCTGTCTTGACAGGTGTGACATACAGAGATCTTGTTGCACGCCATTTGCTTACCATGTTTCAACGGTGCTGATGCGTTGTTCCAGCAAGATATGGACCCACTCCATCGTGCACCGATGATACAAAATTAATTTCAGGAACAGTCGTCTGACTTTCAGGTCTTCTTCCATTGGCTCCTGGGCTCAAGAGATTTAAACCCCGTAATGAACATGACACAAAATCTTGCAGACGACACAAAATTCTCAACACGTTCCCCCCAACAAATAAACAATTCAGTCATAGACAGTTCTGGAATTTTCCTGTATAGATATACCCACTCCACGGCTCACGCATCACATAGATTCCATGGGACGTCACATAGCCGCTGTTATTCAAGGTAAGCGGAGCAATATACGTTATTAGGATGATGTCTCTCATATTTTCACACTTCACTTAGTATGAATAAAAATGATAAAATGAAATAACAGAGTTTATAAACTGAAGCTGTTCATTTCATCAGTCCTTTAGCTATCTGTCTGTCTGTCTGTCTGTCTGTCTGTGTATATTTAATGTTGTCATTGTATATAAAAAACTATAAATGAATTTCATTAACCATAATATGCAAGTGTTTAAATGTTTTAATTTGTTTGTTACTTAAAGCTGCTTTTCTTTCATCTTATCTTCTAACAACCGCTTTTCATTCATTCGTCGTCTTACTTTCTCTCTTCTCTCTATCATTTAATTTTATTACATAATACGGAAGATCTCTAATCGAGAGGGGGTCTCTAACAATAAACACTAAATGAGGAGTCAAAAAATATCTAAAAAATAAGAGAAACACTGATCAACGGGAAGCCATGTTGCTATATGACATAACTAATCATTTAAATTTCCAAAAAGTCGTCGGGGATGTCTAAAGTCGGTATCAGCCAGACAGCCAGTAAGTATATCCCCTTTTCACTAGCGCTAGACCAAGGAGATTATTTGGGCATCTGAGGAGGAGCGCCACACCTACCATCAGCTTCTCGCTTTACCGCACAATTCTTGTGCTACTCATACGCTGAGTGGGTGAGGGCCGATATCAAACCAGGAATCTTGTGCTTCCTAGTCCGACACTCTACCGACTGAGCTAAAAGTATTGTTTAATTAGAACAGACAATTAAATAAGCCTTGTATCTCCTGCAATTGGTAAAGCCCCCCCCCCCCGCAAAAAATGTGATGTCCTTGATATGACACTAAACTGTATTTTATGATGGAGAACTGGGGAGTGTGGAATATCCCTTCATTGTCATTACTCATGTAAACATTCATATTTTATTCTCACATTTTCTTTTAATAAAAAAAAGGTCGCAATTTACGAAGAACATGCGAAAGAAAATGGTTATGACAATTTGATTTGTAAAATTAGTGGAAATCTTATACAAAATCAGTTCACA
>CM042147.1:103633835-103706335 GCA_023376005.1 Doryteuthis pealeii | reverse complement strand
TCGTGGATTTCTTCTATTCATGGCGATTTTTTGGAAAAAAAAAGACGAATGTGCCAAAATCCCAGTTGCAATTTGTTGAAATCTGGATGAAGTATGAGAACCAGTTATCGGCTGTGATAGCAAATAAAGACAAAGTGCAATTGCTTTTATAGATGTTACTTTCCTCCATTTTCTTGATTTATAAGAAATTGGGGTGAAAAAAAGGTTTCCTTTAATCAAAATTGAAAAAATTACAGGGATATTAATCAATTAGGGTTTAACTATATATATATATATATATATATATATATATATATATATATAACCCCTCCGCACGAGCAGGATGTGACACAAGGTCAATTTCTTAAGCGTGGTTTAACAGGTTTGAATTCAGAGTTTTCCTTCTCCTAGACCGTTGCCTAACCAAGGTTAAAGCCCAGTCTACCCTACTATTTATCCATAGCTGGAGGGAGAGTAGGATTCATACCCCCAGTAAGCGGCAATTAATTACCACGTCCAGGATTTGATATATATATATATTAATATATAATATATAATGTGGTGTGTGTGTGTGTGTGTGTGTGTGTGTGTGTGTAAGAGACAGACAGACAGAGAAAGAAAGTAAAGTTTTTAAAAAAGTATACATTACAGTATTTTACGTGACTACCTAAACACAACTGCAACATTTACTTGTGTACTGTAAGTGGTGATATATATTTGCCAAACGCGGTATACATAATACTCGATATCCTTGTTACATTCATTCATTTGCGGTGTGTGTGTGTGTGTACGTGTGTGTGTGTGTGCGCGCGCTTGTATTGGTAGAAAGCGGATGAGATAGCCATCAGCCTCAATACTTATCTACATTGCACTTCGTACATATACTCACATAAAAAAACACACACACAATATAGTAGCATGATCACCCATGATATTCAATATAAGTGCATTTATTTACATTCACTCACGTATATTGATGGAATGATATAATTTTAGATACGAAATGGGCGCACGTTGTATAATGGATACCGTCATAGGAAATGGACACGGTGACATAAGTTCAAATCCTGTACGAGTCTGTTTGCATTTCACAATGCGCTAATATGAATCCAGCTGTGGGTAAATCGTTGGGCAGATTGGGATCTTTAACTTTGATATGGCAACTAGGCTCGGAGAAAGAAATGTCTGTTAAACCCCGCTTAAAAATTGACCTTGTGACACATCCTACTCGTGTATTTACCCAATGTAAATACAGATATAATTTTAGATACGTTATTGCAAAAATACTAACAGGTACTATCAGAGTTGACCTGGGAGTGATAGCAATGAAGGAGTATTCTTACTACCCAGATCTCCAGAACTGGAGCCTCACTATCAGATGCCCCCATACACATTTTTTAGGGGGAAACTTACCACATCTGCAGGGATATAATCAGCGTATTCTAAGTGTGCGCAATTATTATGTGACCAAGATTTCGGTAACATTGAATGATGATACGTATCAATGTAAACTGATTTTTTTTTCATTGTCAAGATAATTAATATAAACCATCCCATAATGTTATTTGTTCCTTTTAAAGCTCTACTTATGCTTTCTGCATCGGTACCTATTCGTAGAGATGCTGATAAGTTCTCAACCCGACCAATGAAAGGTATATGCTTTTTTACATGTAGTTCAGCACGCTCGGCAATTCATTTTTTTGTGTTTCTTTCATCAAAAAATTTCAATAAAAATCTTTTGAGCCTAGAACTTTTAGGTACCTTCTGGTACATCGGTCATTATGCATCTCTATAATATATATATATATATATATATAATATATATATATATATATATATATATATACATAAGGTAGGTGGGTTACCTTAGAAAATATTACAAGTGTATTTTGTTTTATTTACAAATGTAATAATACAGTATTATTTGAAATTCCAAGTTGTGTCCATATATTTCCTGATACTAACTTATGTTAACACCACATTCAGGGCTTAAATCAGCACATGTTTCATCTGTGGGAGAAAACCCGCTAGTACCTAGACCGCCCTTATCAAAGGGGCTTAAAGCTGAATCTCCTGTAGCGGGGGTAAGACACCCGCCAAAAAAAACTGTGTATCCTGGGAATGGCTAAACTGTATTTGATGGTGATGCTTCAGTTCTGGAGCTATGGGGAATGTAGATTACCCCTTCATTACTCCGAGATTCACTCTGACCCGGAGTGACAGTATCTCATCTATTAATGGGTCAAATAGATCTGTTTAAAAATGTTCCATATTCGATGGGAGAGAAAAATCTTAAAAAATATATACAAAATCTTAAAACATATATACAAAAATGTAAATATGAACGTAGAGTGAAAATTATTCCCTAAACTCTAGGCATAAAATAACCCTTGATGAGTTGCCACACCGTTAAAATAAAGTTTGAATTAAAAAATACACGTGCTTTGAGGTCGCGTGTGGTATACAGTTTATAACAGTTCTGTAATAGTATTACTCATATTACAATTTTTAAATAATATGTACCACTGAAAATACAGCTTAGATAATTGCATATTAGCCACTGTGAAGAGTTTTCGAACCTATATAAAAGCCCTATTTCTTATGCTGGTTTTCAAAGTAGTTAGGTCATTCCTTATGGCAAGCCCCAATCCCTTTTTATCATATGGGTGCTAAAAGGCAGTGACTGTGGGTCTACATGTCCTGGGAATGACGTTAAACTCTATCTGATGGTGATGTTCCAGTTCTGGAGGTTTGGGGAATGTGGAGCACCCCTTCATCACCATTGCTCCCTGGTCCACTCTGACCCGGAGTGGTAGTACCTGTTAGGGTCCCATCTATGGGTTAAATAGAAAAATGTATTTTTTTTTAAATTGTATTATCCATTAAGAATTGATTTATTTCAAAACTTTATCGGCATTAAATGACCCACTGAGGTTGATATGCCGTAAAACAAAACAAACCATAGATAGTTAGGTCATCTGTACTTATCGACTGGCGTAACATGATCTTCCTAACCCACAATTTCTCTTTGTATCAAACTAAATTATATGTATCTATGTTTAGATTGGTCTATATATGAAGTGTTTATTTAAATTATAAACAACTAGCAAATGTACCCGGTCCATGACGGTATTAAAATGATTTTAGGAACACCAGGAAGTGAGAGAGAAAGGGAGAAGACAGAAGTAAGAGAGTGGACAAGAGGAAAATAATTTAGACAAGTCGCATAATAGTCGCTGAATAGTGAGTTTGATTCTCAATGGTTAACTCCTACTTGCGACTTCGTGTCACATGCTACACGTGGAGAGTAAATACCTACATTTAAAACATTATTTAAAGAATGTAACCTTAAAATGTAAATGTAAATACCTACATTTAAAACATTATTTAAAGAATGTAACCTTAAACTCTCGATTGGTTTCAAACAATTTTATTTTACTAAAGATTAATTCTTCCTTGCCTGTTGAGTTACAATGATAGGAAATGTGTTCGTTTAGTTTATTCTCTTTTTGTCGTATAAAAATGTAACAATAAGAGGAGCTAAGAATTAAAAATGTAATATTTTCCTATTCCAACTTCTTTTTGATTCCCCTTTTAGATAGTATTTTTTAATAAAGGTAGCAGTTGGTTTGAAACAAGTGATATAATTCAATAATCAAACAAGTTATAAGAAACACTTTTATTTGTATAATTGCAACAATACCAGCTAGAATATAAACATTGAATTCACAGACTGTTTTCCCATTTAGTGTGTGTGCAATGAGTTGTATTTGCCTCTCATCTTACTAATGAGGGCGTGGCACAAGGACATTTTTATGTGGGCCCACCCACAAGCCGAAGCTCATGGGTGGGAAAGTACAAAAATTGCGTCGATGCTTTCGGCATTCCCCCACAAGAGGGGGGAATGCCCCCTGGGATCGACGCTATTATTAAACTCTCGACGAGTCCAGCGGCCGAAGCTCACCGGACCCCGGCGTTAACCGAAAAACCGAGTTCAATGAGTTCATAAAAAAAAGATACGTTTAAATCAAAAGAAATAAAGATTATATAAAATGGTTTTACCTACATAGTACAAATGGTTTGCGTAATTTGCATAATACCTTTAACAATCTTTGTTTAATTAATAACTATTAGTTGTAATTGATACCTAATATTATTAGTTTATTCTAAAACGTATTAAAAGCAACCCTATGTATAATTCTATATCGAAATCAAATTTCAATTGAAATGATTGTAATCTTTTTATATCCGGTTTATACAGTTTCATTAATTTATTCTAATCTCTATATAACAGAATGCCGCAGTACTTCCGTTTCGTCTTATAATTCAGAAAAGACACGTTATACACCATTGAAATTTCGATATAATTTAAATTGATTTCGATTCAAAATTATACATAGGATTACTTTTAATACGTTTGAGAATAGCATAATAATATTAGAAATAAATTACAACAAATAGTTTTTAATTAAACAAAGCTTATTAAAGGAATTATGCAAATTACATAAACCATTTGTACATTGTACGTAAAACCATTATATATTAACTTTATTTCTGTTGAATAAGTTATCTGAAATTTCTCTCTCACACACACACACACACAGAGAGAGAGAGAGAGAGAGAGATAGAGATAGAGATAGAGATAGAGAGAGAGAGTTAGTTAGTTAGTTAGTTAGTTAGTTAGTTAGTTAGTTAACCCACCGAAACAAATCGTCTAAACTTGCAGAACGTATGGTAAATTAAACCGTTAAACTTTTGGGGGACACTCTCTAATGAAAGACTATGATTTGATAATTTGCGATTTAGTTTACGGTTTTAGGGGATTTAAACAACAAAAAAATATTTACTATACATTAAATTAACCATTGAAATTAATTATTAAACCCATACTGAGACAGTTGTTTCTGTTAGTATTGCAATTTATAATTTCAATTAAACTTAGTTTAAAAATATTTTTCAACATTAAATGTATAGTAATTTGTTTTTTTAAGCAATGTGTATTTAAAAACAAACTTAATCCCCTAGACCGTAACCCAATTCGCAAAAAGTTCATTCATAGACTGTAGTCAAACTTTCCGTTTTCATTTTACGACCGTTGTGCAAGTTCAGCCAAATGAAAATATGTCTGAAATAGGTATATATGTTAGGGGAAATATTTTTTACGACGTCTACCCCACCCCGCTTATTTTATGATAACTGATAAAAAACGATTTTTTTTTCAATAAAGATAATAGTCTGAATAATAAAAAATTCAGGATTACATTTTTTTAAATATTTTCAATTTAAAAAAAAATCCCTAAAATAAACACTGTAATACATAAATTTTCAGTGATTTTTTTTTTAATTTTATTTTTGGTATTATCTGCGTTATTCGGACTATTGTCCCCATCTTCATTGTTATTGTACAACGTTTCAGCCGATATGCCCTCCGGCCTTCTTCAGATGTTTCATGTCGGACTCGGGAACCTTCTCGGACACGGGAACTTTCTTTTCGAACTCGGGAGCCATCACGGAACTTTGAACTTAACCCTTTATTTAGTCCACGGGGGTATCCTGTTCTCATTCCGCGGGGGTAGGAGTTGTATTAATTATTTTTCTAACTGCCTCTACTTAGGATTGAACTCGGGATACAGAGATAACTGTCACTTAGAACTGTCTTAATCTAACTACCTTATCCACTAGACTATGTGTCCAATTGGACAGTTGAGTATAAATTTTGGGAACTTATAAACCTAATGTCTTGATTTGGCTAGAATATCTACCTATTTACTTATGTATGATTTTTTACCTAGACTCATATTGTGTTTTTTTTTTTCAATCTGATCTAGCCTTCTTAATTATGGGTTCCCATATTGTATTCATTTCTATGCTAGGTCTACTTAACAGCCCAGTACAGCCTATCATATGTGCTGATTCTTTGAGGCGTCTTCTCTTCCAATGTTCTTCTCTATCTATTATTCTAACTTCATCCCATAATGGCAGATGGTTTCCCTTTTCATTCCATATATGGTCAGCCATACCTGACTTTTCTATTTCTCCTCGGACCACTGCTTTACGATGTTCTTCTAGTCTTACTTTCAGTGGGCGGCATGTTTCACATTTGTATTCTTTACCACAGCTGCATGGGATGGAATACACACAATTATTGGTCATGTTGTATTCTGTTGGGGGCTTGACTCGGACGAGATGTTTACGAAGAGTTGAGTCACTCCTGAATCTTGTCCTGATGTCATAGGGATTACATATCTTTTGAATCTTTTCAGCCAAGCCTTTCACATAGGGTACACAGACTGTGGTGAGTTTTCGGGTATCATCTTCTGTCCTGCGATCCAGATTTCTCATAGCCGATATTATGCTCTCAGGATAATTGTTACGACGGAGGGTCTCTCTTAAGCTGTCCATTTCATTCTGGTATACTTCATCACTGCTGATGGCTTTTGCTCGATGTTGTAAACAACGAACGATACCTTTCTTTACATTATATGGATGGTGGGAATTGAAGTTGAGATACTGTCCAGTGAAGGTAGGCTTACGATACACGGATGAACTGAATCCTTGCTCTGTGCGTGTTATTAACACATCTAGGCAGGACAATTTGTTGTCTTGTTCTTTCTCCATAGTGAACTGTATGGATGGATGGATTGAGTTCACATGATCCATTAGTATTTGAACATCTTCCTGATGGGGCCAGAGAATGAATGTGTCATCTACCTATCTAAGCCACATTGATGGCTTTAATGGTGTAGATCCCAAGGCCATCTCTTCAAAGTATTCCATGTATATATTCGCCAACACCGGGAATAATGGTGATCCCATAGCCAGGCCCTCCTCTTGTCGGTATATATCAGAACCCATCTCGAAGTAAGTTGTTTCTACACAGAACGTCAGCATCTCCATTAGATTGTCTATTGGGATACAGGTGCGTTCTTCCAAATCTGAATCTGCAGTTAACTTATTCCGTACCACTGTCAGAGTCTCATCAGTGGTTACCTTCGTGAACAGACTCACTACATCTAGACTCACCATTTGGTTGGAATAGATGGGAGCATTTTTGATTTTTGTTCCCGAGTCCGACAAGAAATACCTGAAGAAGGCCGGAGGGAATATCGGTTGAAACGTTGTACAAATAACAATGAAGATGAGGACAATAGTCCGAATAATGCAGATAATACTAATCTTCAAGCCTCATCTCAAACATTCAGAGAAATAGTTTATTTTTGGTGTTCCTAAAAAATCTTTTCGTCCGGTCATGGACCGGGTAATTTTGCTAGTATAATATATTGTTATTGTAATTATTGTAAATATTAATTTTCTACGAAAAGTTTCACTGAAACTCCAGTTTAAAAATAATATTAGTATTTGGGGACAATTTTAAATTCAGTTTTTAATTGCTTGATCAGTTAGAAATACATTGTAATTTATTTATTTTCATTTTTTGTACATCACAATTCAAATCCAGTTCTTAACGATAAAAGAAGCTGAGAATCGAAACATTAAATTCTTTGTATTGCAATATTTATCTTTGTTTAAACTCAAGATAGTATTTTAAAAACATATCGTTTTTAAACATTTCATTAGTTCTCTAAACTATTAAGACGTTTTTTTAACCATTAGTATTAATTACAAAACAACTCGTTTTATCATTTTTTTTATTTACATTTATACAACCCTATACTGGTGACTTATTTTTATTCACATTTAAAATCTTTTTTTTTAATGTAACTGTAAACTTGTGTTTTGAAACAAAGTACAATTTAAGAATATGGACAAAGATTTGATTTTACTTTAAAAGTTAGCCTCAAAAACATATGAAGTATGATTTTACTTCGTATAATCGGCTCTTCAAGGCAAAATATCTTAGCACGCTGTAAAAAAATAATTCAATGAATACAAATTAAATATTTAGAAAGATTATAAAATAAATATTTTTAAGATTTGGACAAAAAAAAACGAATTTTATTTTACGTTAAAATTTGGTCATGACTGGAAGCTGATATTCTTTCTTTCTTTCTTTCTTTCTTCTTTTTTCTTCGGGTAGCTGAAAAAATCAGCATGCAAGCTTCTATGTTATAGCTTTCAAAAAATCGTTTGATTTTTGTTTGATTAATTAATTATATCTCTTAATCAGTATAAATCAATAACCAATTTGGAGTGTTTCTTAGTTAGAACGATATCAATGTGTATGCAAGATTTTAAATCTGAGAGACTTCCCGTTTTGGAGTTATACGTCGACACGCACATATCAAAATCTCTCCTTTATATATTAGATGTTAATATTCTTATACCAGAGTATTTATCATGTCCGAAACGGAAATCTTGATAACGAGAAAGATGATTTGTCTATGAATAAATAGATTAATGTAAAGTAGATCACAAAAGCGTATGTAAAGATTATCAACTCCGATACATGAAATTTAAATTTTGTTGTTTGTAATCCCAGTTTTTATTATTTCATCACCTGATTTAATTTGACGCCCGGCAGTGGGACTGATTCCCTGTTGAGGAGAAGACTGCCTCGAAAAGAGGGTGTCCTGGGTATGAAACTAAATTGCATCTGATAGTGAGGCTCCAGTTCTGGAGACTCGGTTGAGAGTGATGTACCCCTTGCCATTACTCCCACGTCCACTGTTACACGGAGTGATAGTAACTGTTAAGGGGGCCATCTATTGGTCAAATAGATTGTTAAAAAAATCATTCGTATTCTATAGGACCGTGTAATGGTTAACAAGTCTGTCTTGGAGATTAATTACTCTTGCATCGGGAGTTCGATTTTCAATAGGTACTCCATACATGCGACCTTGTGTCAAATTTAAGCAGTACTTGAATTATCTTTTAAGGGGATTTGCATCGTGTAATGGTTAACGAGTTCCGTGTACCGGTTATTGATTTTGTTTTTTATTGGATGCCCCATATTTATATCCTTATGCCAAACTTAGCTAAACCTATTAAAATACTATATATAGTTTCACTGGTAAATGTAGTCATATTCGTCTGAATACATTTATTTAATAATAACATTTCATCAGGAGACATGCCAAGATATCCTGGACTGGAGTGTTACAATAGGTCAGCAAACCCCGGGCAGAAAGATCATGACACAGACGACCGCAGTTGTCTGTGTTATCTACGATTATGCGCTTAGCTGTTTTGACGGCTAGTTCCGCCCAGTCATGGCTTTGTGGGTAGTAATCCGACGAAATACACTTCCGTGTTCCCCAATTTTTAAGGAACGAGTCGTGTTCATGCGAATCAAAAGAGGAACCCCCGTTGAAAGAGAGTTCTTCCGATGTCCCATATGTGCAGAAACAAGTTCTAAGGGTGTCAAACACTGCTCAGACCTTCCCACATATCATTAGTGTCACCTTCGCCCAACCAGTGTACCGGTTTGCGCATGTAACCGCGTAGGTCGATAAAATCAGTGATGGCTTATTGTAAAGGAAATTCAGGATTAGATGGCGGCATCAAAGGCTCTCTAGGCAGTGACGGAGTGATAGAGGTACAGATCTTGCATTGGGTTCTAGTCTGTCGAACGCTGGTATCCAAACCTGGCCAAAATAGGCGTTGTCTCACGTTTGTTAGCCTGATGCGTTGAATGTAGGGATTCGAGTATTTCTGCTTGAAGATTACGGGGTATAAGAATTTTATTCTCTTTGGTCGGCATTCTCTCCACACAGTAAAATTCCTCGCGCAGGGACCAAAACTGAGAAATTACTGATGGGAGGTCCTTGCGTGAGTTGGGAAAGCCAACTTGTATATATTCTCCCAGTCTGGCATTCTTCATCAGAGGTGCCGCTGCCACAATCCTATCCCACATGATATCACTCAATCTGGGGTTTCTCCTCTTCGAAGGGCGATAATCTCCCTCTGTAGCTCTATTATTTGTTGCATGGGTTGAGAAATTAGATAGAGATTCCCGTCTGGTTTCAACTTGTAAACTAGATCCGGACTGCAGCGCCATGAAGAAGTAGTTATCGTAGTATTAGTATTTACACTAAGATACTTTCCAGCATTCAGCGTGAATACCAATTCCACAGCCTCTAAAAAGCCAAGCTCTTATATACTATTGGTGGGGTAAGTTGTATAGTTTAGCGCTTTCTGTAGAAACTCCCAATACTTAATGAGATAGGTCTAGTTCTACCCTACACTCAAATCGTGTCGACAGCACGGATCTCCATGACTTTCCTTGCCACCCTTGCTACGACCATCGATCCTGGAAGCTACTCTGCATAGGATCCAGTATCAGCACAGAGCTGATGGATTTATGTTTTTGCAGGCTGATCCACACTGGTGTATTCCATAGTATAACATGAGTTCGACCTTGCTTCTACAGCACTGTCCAGCATCTTATTCGTAGTTTGTTGGATAGCATTTTTATACAGTTTCCATCTAACTTTTTCTCTAAGCGCTTTTAACCTATAGATTCATAAAGTAAAAGAAAAAAAGAAAGTTGTCGGGGTGACCTAAAGTCGGTATCAGCCAATCAGCGAGGGGGTTTATCCCCTTTTCACTAGCGCTAGACCAAAGAGACTGTTTTTAGCGTCTGTGTGGAGCGCCTCACCTACCATCAGCTCCTCACTTTACCGAACAGATCCCTGTGCTACTCATTCGCTAAGTTGGCGATGGCCGGTATCGAACCAGGAACCTTGCGGTTCTCAGCCGAACACTCTACCGACTGAGCTAAACCGGCCCTAAAAAATCTATATTATAATAATTCCGTTGTTCTATGCATGTTTATATTACTTCTTTCCATTGAAAAGGGGAAAAAAAACATCAGACACGATAAAACATGTTTCTTCAAATGCAGTTCAAGTTTGAGATCATTTGATCGAGAATTGGTCAAGTTATTAGAAATTAGGATTTTGTTTCTTTTTTCAGAAACAATCTGCAATAAAACATTAATAAATGAACTTTGTGTTCGCAAGAATTTAACAAAGATTAAAGGACCCGGCTTAACTCCATCGGTAGAACATCCGACTCGTAACCATAAAGTTCCGGATTCGATACTGGCCCTCGTCAACTCAGCGCATGAGTAGCACCGGTTGGATCTGTGCGGTGAAGTGGGGAGCTTATGGTAGGTGTAGTGCTTCACCTCAGACACAAAATAATCTTCCTGTTCTAGCGCTAGTAAAAAGGGGATAGACTCCCTCGTTTTTCGGCTGATACTGACAATAGGTCACTCCGCCTATTTTACTTATAAAGGATGATAATTGCATCAAAAAAAGAATTGAGACAGAGACTGATGACAAATATTCAATGATGTGGAAGCTTTCCGAAAATATTATATTTCCGAAAGTTGATTAATAATGAAAATTATTTACGAGGAAGAAAACTTAAGAAACTGATAACTCCTTTGCTTACTCTGTCGGCGGGGCTTAGAATATGCTAACTGTATCTCCCCGAAATATAAATAATGATTACGCAGATGTCATTTGAATTTACTTTCAATCGCACAATGATATTCATATTTCTATTAACCATAATAACGATTCTTTATTTTCAGACTAGCATAGTACCCGTCAAAAATGATAAGATTATTTATATGTAGATCTGCTTATCTATGGATTCAAAATGGTGGCATCAGTGACATTGGAGAGCTTAAAATGCAATATATTGGTCAATTGAAATCTTTCAAATCCTTGAGTAAGGAGGTGAAAGAAAAATGGGAGGAAGAAAGTGAGAAAATAATGAATTGGAAATAAAGAGAAATTAAAAATGAGAGAAAGAACACTCAGAGAGCGGAAAAGAAGAGAAAATGTTATATAGAGAGATAAAACAGAAGAAAATGAAAGAGTAATAGACATTCGGAGAGTAGTGTAGTTTATACAGTCATTACCTGTGGCAAAAATACGGATCATGGATATATCTTAATATTTGAATTTATGAAACAGTAACGACGGAATTTACAATAATGAATTATCCCTCTGTAGTGAGACCAGCTTATATGGCTGATACACACACACACGCACATGCGCATGTATAGTTATTTACTAAGCTTAGATGCGGCACAAGACCAGAAGTATGAAGCGCCCAAATGAGAATCGAACTCACCACCAAAAGTTTGCGAATCTAGCTTGCTAACCATTACACCACGTGAGGTTAGCTAATATTTACCCTTCAGTATTTAACACAAGGCCACAAGTAAGGGGCATCTAGTGAGGATTGAACTCGCTTTTAAGTAGTAACGGTTTTGCGAGATATAGCTTACTAAGCATTACACCACGATGGTGTGTGTGTTTCATGTATAAGTTGATTGTAAAATGACAACTATATTGGTTTGATTTCTTTGTTTAATGGCATATCAACCTTCGTGGGTTATTTAATCCCAAAACCATTCTTGTAGAAGAACAATAGTAGTACTACTTTACCCATAGCTGGGAGAATGGGGGTTTCATACCCTCCCCAATGATATTGGTCCGAAAGTGAATATAATAGCAGAACTGGAGTTCGAACTCACTTACTATGATGTTGCAGTCCAGCACTTTAACCACTATGCCATGGGGACTTCTCCAGCAACTATATTGAGAATGTTCGCAATCATTGTAGACGAAAATTATTACATTTCTAATGTCATCATCTTAAAAGAAGAGAGAGAGAGGGGGTAGACAGGTAGGTAGGTTGATTTTGATGATGCTGATAATAATTATGATGAGCCCTGTAACACAACCATATTGGTAAATGTTTTGTTTTTCATTTGTTTTGTTTTTGGAGGGTTAGAGAAAGTGAAATGGTGATGATGTATAGCGTGTCAAAATTCTGGTATCAATGACCGAAAGTGCCACGTGAATTGACTATCTCGTGGCTTGGAGGATGAAGAGAATTCCGGTACGTAAAAAAAAGAAAGAAAGATTTAAAGCAATGAAGATAGATTCAAATAGGAAATGAAATATGAATAGATAAACATGGAAAGGAAAAATGTTAAATTCCAGAGATCCGAAATAGTAGGAAGAAGAAAGAGACATGGGACGAATAAAAGTTGGTTGAAATAAGGAAATAGAAAAGAAAAAAATAGAAAAGAAAAAATAATACGAGAATGAAAGATGGAAGAAGTACAGCTGTGGGGAAATTGGAAGGTTGGAATAGAAGAAGTCAGTATTTTTATAATAGGGTTGTTTTGAATTTTAAAAGTACATCATTTATGTAAATTGGTTTGGCCAATTTACCTTGATTTCAATTTAGTTTATTTTCTCCAAATTGCGATTTGAATATTGAGAGGCCACATGACATTCAGTCCCTTTTTATATCCCTTGAACCAACTCCTCAAGTGCCTGACAAATGAGACAACAAAAGAAGGATATAGTAGAGAAAAGAGGAAACAAAAAAGGATAAGTGGAATATATATATATATATATATATATATATATATATATATATATAAGAGAGAGAGGGGGAGGGAGATATAGAGAGGTAAAAAAGAAGCAAATTGCTGAAGGTGTTAAAAAATCGGGGAGGGAAGGAGAAGAAAAAAGAAGAGCAATAACAAATACAAAAAGAATATACAAAGTGATCGATTATGAAAAGAAATAAAAAAGGATTAGCAGGAGGTGTGAGAGAAAGGGGGGATAGATAGATAGATAGATAGATAGATAGAGGGAGAGAGAGAGAGAGAGAGGGGTGGAGAGAGAGAGAATAAGTGTTTTGTTAATTGGTAATTTGATGTTGGAGAAACGAGGAAAGAAAATGAAAAGAGAAAACTAATAAATCAATGGAAAAACAAACTGGATCTTGGAACTGTGTGTGCATAAAGATTTATTTATAACTTTAAGTATAAATATTCAAACCATTAATGCAGATTTAACATATGCACAACGAGCATGCTGGTTGCGAGACATGTCAGAATTATTGAGACAGATAAACTCTTTAACACCAGTTGATTAAAAGAAAGAAAAACATGCGAGCCGCTGTGTGCATAGCAGCACAACTAAACCCAATATTGTTTAATCAACACACGAGAAATAAAATAACTGCACGTTTAAGAATCAGGATCAGGTTCGAACCATTCATGTTGAAGCGCTTTACTATACGGTACAGCTTTTCACTATAAATGCGTAGATATAATTGTATATGCATTATGCGTATTCGTAGTATTTGCGTATAAAATCATTGTTTATGTGATACTTTATATTCATGTACATAAATGTAAGATGTATGTACATGTCTGATTGAGAGAGAAGGGTGAGTATGTCGGAACGAACAGAAATAAGAAAGGATATGAGAAAAGAGTGCCGAGTATAAAGAGGACAAAGGAAAATTATAAAAACAGATGATGGAAAAAAAGAATGGGAAGAACATTGAGAGGGAAGATTAAGAAGATGAGAGAATGAGAGGCGGTCAAAGTTGAATGGGAAAATAGGAACGTTAATAGTAAGGTAGACATTTCTTAAGAGAAGAGATGAATGAATGAAATGTGGAACAGAAAGAAAAGACACAAAAATAGGAAGAAAGAGAGAAGAGAGTGAAATAAAATAAGCAAGAAAGAGGAACGGAATATAAAAGAAAGAAAGAAAATGACAAGGAAAATATGTCAAGATGTGAAGGAGTAAAATAAATAATAGTTGTGCATTAAAAGTGTATTTCATATAAGCACGAGAATTGTACTTATGTGTTACGCTTTCTTTTTCTTCTTTTCTTTCCCCCCCGGTGGAATTCTCTATCCAGCATTTGTTGGTGTGTGTGTGTGTGTGTGTGTGTGTGTGTGTGTGTGTGTAAAATTTTCATTCTGTCTTCGGTGATTCTATAGAATATGAAGGGAAGTAATCGATAAATTCATAAAAATGATGTTTGAAGATTTAGTATCTCTCAATCTGTGTAAACTTTGTAAAAAAAGAAAAAAAGAAAAAAAGAAAGAAAGAAAGTAAAGGAGGTATGGTACTGGATATAATAGCTTTAAATTCTTTTGAAATCTTTATATCAAAGATAGTTTATGTTTTAGAATAACGTGTTTCCGTATGTAAGAGTTAGGTTTAGGGGTGGGTTGAAATGGTATACTTGGCCAGAGGTGTCACATGCGCTCCCATGAGTACTCTTACCGAATCGGGGTGATAGCCACCTTCTAAACAGAAGTGACACACTTGAGAAACGATGTGCCAAGTGTGTTAAACCACGTGATGTAAAAGAGCGCATACGTTTCAGTTACAAAGTAATGCCTTTATAAAAACAATATATATATATATATATATATATATATATATATATATATATATATATATATATATAGTGACTGGCACTTCTACAGAAGGACCATTTTTATCTATATATCTACAAGTTCTATTGATGGACTATTCTATAGAAACATCAGTTTGAGAAATATATTGATCACATTCTTTTAAAAGGTGTCCACTTGAAGTTGCCATTATACACAAAAAACCGTTCACTTTCTCCTCTCTCTCTCTCTCTCTCTCTCTCTCTCTCTCTCTCTCTCTCTCTCTCTCTCTCTCTCTCTCTGATGTATTAGCTTTTAATTTTGATCTCCCTACACACCATTGTCTCAATCCGATATTTTACTATTTTAATTAGTGGTACCAACATTATCCTTATTACGTTAATCATTCATGTTTTCTTCTTTCTAGTATTGTGTATCCCATCTTCTTTTCCTCTCTTTCATTCAACTATATAATTTTCTTCCGTTTATCTTTCACTCCTTCCTTCTTTTGTCTGTCATTTCTTCTTTTCCAATCTCTGTTGCTCTCTTTCTGTTCATTTATGGACTCACGCATGCGCACTCACACACGTGTGTGTGTGTGTGTTACTATCTTTTCTGTCCATTCATAGATATGCATGTGCCTATTATTCATTTTATACTCATTTTGTTTATATTCCTTATTTTCTGATCATTTCTTGCACTCTTAACGCTTCACGGCGTGATTCAATCTCTTTTCACCTTTTTCCCTATCACTTGACTTTTATAATTATCTTTTCTTTTTATATTTTTTCTTCATTATAGATAAACTTCAGATCATTAAATCACGTAATCTTTTACAAACCACATTAGAAGCAATTTTTTTTCTTCTTGAAACATTATTATCATAGAGTTCTTCACGCCCACCGTAGCCGGTGGTTCACTGGTGACTGAGTGACAGCACGTCTTCTCAGGTCTCCAGGACTCTTCTGAGTATTCTAGCTGATCTCAGTAGTGCGGTAGTTTGGATGGTCTCGATTCTTCCTCAGATTTCCAATTCCTCAAATTCTTTTCCAGGGGTTTGGGGACCGTTCCAAGGGCACCAATTACAATTGGTACAACTTTTATTATTATCATTATTATCATTATCATTATTATTATTGTTGTTTGTGAGATTCTACAAAAGTTGTGTGTTTATAAATTTAAACGTTAATAGCGTCGCCCATGAGTTGCATGTGTATGTATTTACCCAACCCATCCGCCACGAGCAGGATATGATACAACGTGAATTTTTAAGCAAAGTAAAGCTAGTTTGAATTCAGAGTTTTCCTTCTTCTAGATTGGTTGCCCAACAAAGGCTAAAGAACCCAGCCTGTCCTACTATTTTCCCATAGCTAGAGAAGAACAGAAGGATTCATGCCATTCTTAAGGGAATTAGCGCAAAGTAAAATGCAAACAGCCTCGTCCAGGATTTAAACTCTGGTTGTCGATTCCATTTACGTTAAACCCTGGCACACCCAATGACAGAATCTATTGATTCAGAAACTGAAGATTCGGTTGGAGATAACCTTGGATGATTCCCATAGGTCTATAAGATTCCGTGTAATTTCCATTCATGACATCTCTCAGAGCAAAGTGATTGTTTGGCGGCGCTCATTTCCTCTCCATATAACACGTTGTAATAGGTTACACGGTACAACTGGCAACAAACTATTGCTAACTTGATCTATTATGGATTCCCTTTTCCAATGCTAAAAGGTTCCAACTACTCTGCCGAGATGAGTGGTTTTGATAAAACACAATTATTTTTCTAACTTAAACTCAAACAGCGTAATGCTGAGTCAAAAAACGAATTGCCAGATTATTGAGATGTTTAATTCTAGGCTGTCCAGTAGACAAATTGGAAAGTAACTGAAAATAAGACATGATAATCAGTCGTCTGATATATATATATATATATATATATATATATATATATATATATATATATATATATAATGCAACTTGTCTATCTATCTATTTGATTATTTGTTTGACGTCATTTATTTGGCTTTTCTTTAGTTATAAATGAAGGTTATCAAATGTAAAATGAATATCTAAATAAACTTTTTAAAAAGCTCACAAAAACAGTTGATTTAAAGGATAGGCCAGAAAATCAAGAAAAAACTAGTGCTTTTGTGGACATGTGACTTGCTATCAAAGAACTTAGTTAAAAAAGTCTTTCTTTAAGACCATTGGTATTCAACTCCAGAGAATCCTTCATCGCACTTAAAAGAAGGTTATCCGACATCCAATCCTCCTTCGAAGAGATATGTTGGAAAATTTTAAAGTGCCTGTGCAACATTTATTTGAATAGAATCAGAATTGTATAATATTCCCCAAATGCAAATCAGATGATTAATAAGCAGAATGAGGTGACATTTACAAAGTGACATTCGTGCAAATGGTAGATATACCACTCATTGATTGATTGATTGATTTTAATGGCATGTCAACCCAACTAGGATTATTTTATGCCTAGAGTTTATAGAATCGTATTAATTGTACGTTAACATTTACATTGTTGTCTAGTCGTTTCTTAAGAGGGATTGTTTTTTGCACGCAAACCTATCGAAATACAAATAATTCTTAAACAGATCTATTTGACCCTAACAGGTACTACCACTCCAGGTCAATGTGGACTTAGGCTAATGTCAATAAAGAGGTTCTCTACACTCCCCATATCTCCAGAACTAGAGCCTTACCATCAGATGCCGTTTAGTATCAGGACACCCCGTTTTGGGGTAGGGTGGGAGAGAAGAAGAAGAAGAAGAAGAAGAAGAAGAAGAAGAAGAAGAAGAAGAAGAAGAAGAAGAAACAGGTGATGCTTAACTTTTGTGGGTGTGTAGTTTAATAACTAGAAATATCTTATCAGAAGTCGTTCTTTTCTGCGTTAATGTACAACCCCATCCCCCCACACACTCTTCTTTAACGGGAACAGTACAAAGCGACTTTCACGAGGAATTATTTGATGACCCCTAATAGAAGGGGACTCCCCAAAAGCTTTTTAATAAGTAGTTTACCTTTTGCATTTATACTGACATATACAATAAATCCCATTATATGTGGGTGGGTGGGGCCTATTCCCACCCCTACCTTAGATGTTTTAATGAGATAGAGTTTTAAAATTGCGTTTTTCATCAAATTCATTAATGATAAATATTAACAACAGATAAATGGCAAGGATTAAATCTGAATTATTTCTTAGAAGGATATAAAGAATTTAAAATTACAGGTGTATTTACCCATATATGGAAGCATTCATTTATTAATTTTGGTTTGGTATAAGGCTAAAACGTATTGGGCACCCAGTCAGGATTGAACTCACAAGCAATGGTTTGCTAACCTTGCACGTTAAACATTATACGCCCAAACGAATAAGATAGAAGGTAAATTACATGTGTATGAATGTGTTCGTACATACATAACGAAACTGAGATAAATAGATAGATAGATATTAACAGTCTGAGATAGATAGATAGATAGATAGATAGATAGATAGATAGATATTAACAGTCTGAGATAGATAGATAGATAGATAGATAGATAGATAGATAGATAGATAGATAGATAGATAGATAGATATTAACAGTTTGAAATAGATAGATAGATAGATAGATAGATAGATAGATAGATATTAACAGTTTGAAATAGATAGATAGATAGATAGATAGATAGATATTAACAGTTTGAAATAGATAGATAGATAGATAGATATTAACAGTTTGAAATAGATAGATAGATAGATAGATATAGATAGATATTAACAGTTTGAAATAGATAGATAGATAGATAGATAGATAGATAGATATTAACAGTAGATAGATAGATAGATAGATAGATAGATAGATATTAACAGTCTGAGATAGATAGATAGATAGATAGATAAATAGATAGATATTAACAGTCTGAGATAGATAGATAGATAGATAGATAGATATTAACAGTCTGAGATAGATATATATTAACAGTCTTAGAGAGATATAAGCCTGTGATAAATAATATACGCAAACAAATCCATGAATGTGTATGATAAGGCTGTAAAAGACAAATGGAAATAGTATTGACACATAGAACACTGTCCACCTACTACTCACAGTTAAAATGAATGAAACGTTATTAGTGAATTGCACATGGGAATATAGAAGGAATCTTTCGCGACACACATGAAAATTTACATGTGTTAACGCCTACACTTTTACTGCCCACGTTTGAATGAGTGTAATAGGCACGGGACCCACCTACGTACGATGAAGGAACAAACATCCTCCCACACAAAACGCCTACTTGTGCAACTGTTCATCTGGCCATTAATCACGTGTATGTAGTATTTTCAAGTTGCTAAGCTAAAACCACACGCTTCATTATACATACTCATGCACACACGCACGCACGCACACAAACAGAGAAAAAGAAAGAACGAAAAAAGGAACGAACGAAAGAAAGAAAAGTAGTAATACATACGCATGAATGTGAGGGAAAAAGAAAAAGTGAATATCTATAGATTAATACATATTTTTTGTATTTCAGTAAAATAAATTTTACAAGGTTCAGGAATTTACTTACAGAACAAGGAAAGTGGCTGGGAAACATAAAGACATCCAGGGAATGTGAAAGATAAAAGTATTATAAGTGATAATATATGCCATCTCTATTAGAATCAGGATGGCTTCAACACCACGAAGCCAGGAGGTCTAGAAGAAAGCAGCGGCAACAGTACCGGCACATCAACATCTTCAGGGATAGTCTTCGCATGTGACATTTGTGGTCGAGAACATTGGACTTCACAGTCACAGGAAGCACAAAAACTACATTCTTCCGAGACTGAAATACCAATGATTAGAATCATTATTTTTTGTCTAAAGTCTCGAAATACGAATTTATCATTATTATACACTGATGAACGAGTTGGTTGTTATAGTTACAACGTTTCGGCCGTTGTATCCTCAAGCTTCAACAGTAAATGTTGTAGTTAAATTGATAGTTTGATTGATCAATCAATCGATCGATTGATTTTAACATACAACCTGCCAAGGGGTTAGAGAATTGCTTTCATTGTACGTTCATATTTATATTTTTGTGTTGTTGTTTCCTTAAGTATTTTTTAAAAAATTCGAATACAAATATTTTTTAAACAGATCTATTCGACCCATAGACAGGACCCTAACAGATATTATTCCTGTGGGTTAGAGTGGACCAGAGAGTAATGGCAATGAAGGAATACTTCACACATTTCCAGTACTGGATGCATCCATCAGATGCAGTTCAGTGTCATACCCAGGATCTTACCCCTCTGCAAGATATACAGTCAGCTTATTCTAAGTCCCATCGACGGTTTTTGTCGTAGTCACTAACCTAGTCTGAATAAATCAATGTATGATAGATATTATAACTCTTTCTGGTATAACTCAAAAAAAGCTTTTAACATTAAAAAAAATGTCTCTAAAAGAAAATTCTTCTATGTATCATTTTTTTAAAAGGAAACTTTTGGTATTTTAGTTCCAAGAAAAGTTGAGACCATTGAATATAATATCACTTATGCCGACGTTAATAGCTCCTCGGTAACTTTTTTTTTTCATTTTGGCATCTTCATGTTAGCAATTTGATAAGAGCTATCTAGGTACATTCACTTTACACTTCACACCTTACATATGCAGCTTTGGACGCTTGTACACATGCACGCAAACATAAATATAATACATACATCACGTGTATGCCCATGTAAGTTTATATACGTGCACGCATACAAACATAATTACTTCCCAATGCATGAATAGGTAATACAAATATACACATTCATTCATAATGTTCCATACTTTCTAACGTCTTTTTCTATTCTTCTAAGATCTTCTGGGCTGTATCAGGTTCTCTTTTGAGTCGGAGGTTCTTCTTCATCAGGTTGTCTCTCTTCCTGGTTCTGGTTTCCATCTTTCTTAGTTCTTGTTATTAATCAAGAACACGGAGACATATTTTCGTGTACACATAGTTTTATCATTCATTTCCCCAATACCATCTTAACTCGCGCACGAGGGAATCAGCATAGAAATGCAACATGCATCTTGTCCCGATGGGCGCTAATTCGACTGAACTAACTTCTACTTTCCCATGACTCATCTGATCGTGTGACTCCCTAATCCAATCAGAGTCCAGTTCCAGATGAAAATGAATTATCCATGCATTTTGTTTCATCTCAAAAGAAATGACAAACGACGAAAGTGAAATTTTCTGAATTTAAGAAGATTAGAAAATAAACAGTAAAGAAACTATAACCAAGCTATGAGATTCATTTAAGTTTTTTTTAAATTTCATTCTGTTTAATAAAGTTGTTGGCTTAAAAATATAAGCTGAAATAATTTTATTCTTTGTTCTTCAATCATCATCATCATCATGTCGCGCCAGCAGTGCGGATATCCATGGCAATCTTTCGCCAACCATCCCTATCATTCATTAACCCCATGAGGTCATCCGCACAGGATGCAGTATCCGTACAGAGTTGGTATATGTAAGTGGTAGATGACCCGCACTAGCATGTCCATGTGCTGGTTTCCACAGAAGGACGTCGCTTATGAGTTCATCCTTACTTCTCCACAGGGTCCGACATGTCTCGTTCGTCTTAATCGGATGGTTTGTGTGACAGGGGGCAAGTGGCCGTATAGCTGCTTTCTTGTGAGATGTAGCTTCCACAATTTGTTTAAGGTCACACACAGCATTCTTGTGCAGCTCCCATCCAGCCTGTTTTCCCCGTCTCTCGTCAAAGTCCAATTCATGCAGCCATACAGCAGCACTGATACCACTACGGTCTGGAATAATTGTCGCTTCAACTTGTCGGCGAGATCTGACTTGCTATATAACTGATAATCTGTTTATAGCGGACCATGCCTTTCCTATGCGTGCGTTAACATCGCTTTCTGTGGATGAGATATTACTACCTAGGTATGTGAATTGTTCTACTGGCTTTAGAGGCTTACTGTCGAGCGTGGAGATGTTACCTTTCATTTTAAAGCACATGCGATCTGTTTTATCGGAGTTCACATATAGACCGATATTCCGTAGTCTTCCCTGGGCTAAGCAGCAGGGGTTCGGCTATGCAGGTGTATCTGCAAGAAGCGTTAGGTCATCTGCGTAGTCCGCATCCATAATAGTCTGCGCGGGATATCGCCTGCTTCTTACCTTTTTTAGTGTGAGGTGTTTTTCTCTTATGGGATCTAATGGTGTTTGAAGTACAAGGTCTAGGCATATTATGACTATATACGGTGCTAGGGTATTCCTTGTAAGACTCCAGCTACTATGTCAAAGAAGTCTGTATCAGCGTCTGGTGACCGTACAATTGCTTTAGTGTCTTTGTAGAGCATCATTATAGCTGTAACAGTTTCTTTGGGGAGACCGTATGCTAGTAGTATTTGCTCCATTTTCCCCTCTGTGTATGGAGTCAAATGCCTTGGAGAAATTATGAATAGTAGTGTTGCCTCAAGATTTTTTGCTCTTACTCCTATGATTCTTCAATATTACTGAATATTTTTATGAATACACTTGTAGGGAGAATAATTGTTTCCCCATTGATTTGTGGGCGTATCCTTGGACATCACGTGTTTATTGCTGACCAATTTCGAATCCTTTCTCATCCTCTTTTTGTCCCCGTTCTTCGAACGGATAAGACCTTTTTTTTCATTCCTGCACATTGAACAGACTTGGTCTCACCAACCGCCAAATGACATTATTCGTCTCACTATTAAAATGAAAACCATCAAAAACAAATAAGACTTCATTTTTTATATTATATATATATATATATATATATATATATATATATATATATATATATATACTTTGTTGTCATCGAACAATGTGTACATTTCATCTTTTGGAATATGTTTGTGTATTTTTGTAATACTTTCTTATATGTTTTATATGTATGTATTAAATGTCCTATATGTGTATAGGAGCTTATATATATTTACCAACACTTCCACACGACTAGGATGTGATACAAGTCCAATTTATCAAGCAGAGTTGAATTCAGAGTTTTCTATCTCCTAGACTGGTTGCCTAACTAATGTTAAAGAGCCCAGTCTGTCCTATTTACCCATAGCCGGAAGGGTAATATTTGGATTCACACCTTTCCCAGGAATATTAGCGCTATGTGAAATGCAAACAGCCTCGAACAAGATTTGAATTCGTCTCGCCATGCCCATCTCCTACGACAATAATCATAACATCACGCGCCTTCGCATATGAGCTTATATTGCTTTTCATTCCACTTGTTTAGTGTTAGTGTATCACTGGATATACTAATTCTAATATTTGACCTTGGTGAGAGGAGGTATGACCAAATATACTTCCTAGCACAAAACATTACCAATAATTAGTAACATATCCCATACATTGACACATAAAAACAAAACTATTTTTCACGGGAGAAATATAAAATGTTTCAGAATTTTAAAAGCTTACGACAAAAAGATTACAATTATCCTCATCTGTAGCTTTGTAAATATAAACACTAATAGTTAATGTTGCCTAGTCTATGTGGCAGCATAGATTATTGACAAGCACCTATAGAATAGGGCTTTCAAATCAGCACGTAGGCGGGTAGGTTTCCGTGGAAAAACACCAGGCCGTTGGTAAAAGGGGTGGAAATCTCGCACGTCACGTGATTTGACTTAGTTAAGTCAGTTCCAGCCGAGATGTGATGCAGCACATACGTATACTGCGGGCTGGGCTCACTCCGCGCGATGTGTTAGAAAAAGGGCTAGAATAAGCCTTTTTGATTAATTACGCATACCCTTAGTTAGAAGACCGACGAAAATACAAACAAGTAAAGAAGACTAGGTATTCACATCATGGCCAAAGTAGAAAGAGAAGAAGAGAACAAGTAAACGACTATCTGTCTATCACTCTCTCTATGTTGGTCCACTCACACTCTCTCTATCATAAAAAAAACTCTTGTTTATGTACCCGACTTGAAAGGGGTACGTAACATTGATAACGCTCTTTGAGTATTATCAAATACATTTGACTGATAGGTACAATTGTAGAACTAAAGGACAAAAAAATAACAGTTGATAATATCTAAGGAGCAAAAACTTGACCACGTTAGTAAGTTACAATAAAAAGCGAACAAGTACAGTCTGATTACTTAACATAACATTAAACATTGGAGAAAAAATATAGTTTCTATCAGACACATCAGGGCAATTCAGTTCGTTCATAAAGATGGTTATTACTTGAATGGAAAAGCAACGTAGCAGACAACGTTAATTCCTACCAAATGCAAAAAAAAAATAGAAAAGAAAATTTCACTGAAAGCAGGCAACATTGTTCGGGTTAATCGAGAGGAAAAGTTGCATGTAAACAACTGATTCAAACTTTCAACGAGTCACGCTTCACCTAAAATTTGCCAAATGGTTGCTTTCTTAGATGCAGTTCATATATTCATATAAGGAAGCGCGTGGTATAATGGTTAAAGTTATGGGAAATGGACTCGTCGCTCCGAGTTCAAATCATGGACGTGGTAATTGCATTTCACTTAGCGCTAATACCCTTGGGAAAGGTATGAGTCCTACTCTCCCTCCAGCTATGGGTAAATAGTAGGGCAGATTGGGCTCTTTAACCTTGGTTAGGCAACCAGTCTAAGAGAAGGAAAACTCTGAATTCAAATTGAACTCCGCTTAAGAAATTGACCTTGTCTCTCATCCTGCTCGTGCGGAGGGGTTGGTAAATATATATATTCATATATGGCAACTGGTGCAGAAGAAAAATTATATTAAAACTAGCTTTCATCATCAGGTCACGCTCACAGCACGGATACCCATGACTCTCTCTCTCTCTCTCTCTCTCTCTCTCTCTCTCTCTCTCCCTCTCTCTATCCCTATCGATCAGCGCCCCTAGGAAGTCCGAACAGACGTCATTGATTTAGGTTTTTCCTGGTCAGCCTACACTGGAGTATCCACTAGAGAACATCACATGAGTTCGTCCTTGCTTCTCCAGCAGTGTCCAATATGTTTTAGTAGTCTTATGCTGATTGTTTTGTGTGATAGGTGGCAAGTAGAGCTCTACTTCCAGAGTTTGTTCAAGTAAAGTGAGGAGCTGATGATAGGTGTGGCGCTCCACCTTGATCGCAAAAATGTTCTCCTTGGTCTATTGCACTAGTGAAAAAGGGATAGACTCCCACGCTGTCTGGCTGATACCGACTTTAGGCCAACCCGACGACTTTTTACTTTTCCTTACTTTACCGCACATATCCCTGTACTACTCATACGCTGAGTTGGCGAGCACCGGTATCGAACTAGCAACCTTGTGGTCTCTAACCGAACGCTCTACCGACTGAGCTAACCAAACACAGAAAATCCCCCCCCCGCAAAAAAAAAGAACTAGGTCTATGTACAAAGTGCTAAAGTATCTGTGAAGGCGGACAAAAAAAGTCTTTAACTGGAAAAGACCAATTTCTTTTTGATGTAATTGAAAACATAAATAAGGAATTAGACAGATTAGAACAGATTACGCATATGTGTATGTAACTATACAAATACTGTATTTAGCCTTTTCATTTGTTTACATATATGTAGTCGTCGGGGAGGCCTAGAGTCGGTATCAGCCAGACAGCGCAGGATACTCTGCCCCTTTCACTAGCCCTAGACCAAGGAGTTTGTTTTTAGCGTCTGAGACGGAGTGCCACACCTACAGTCAGCTCCTCACTTTACTGCATAGATCCCTGTGCTACTCATACGCTGAGTTGGTGAGGGCCAGTATCGAACCAGGAACTTTGAGGTCCCCAGCCGAATATTTCTTTGTACATAAATGCATCTTTTGAACAGATTATCTCAAACCTCAATAGAAAATTGATTCCTGTCAAATTATCTCGTCCGTTTTATCCATTGCCTTTCTAGTTTGAAGTCGATTTGAGCCTTTCTAGTTTGAAGTCGATTTGAGCCTTTCTAGTTTGAAGTCTTTCTAGTTTGAAGTCGGTTTGAGCCTTTCTAGTTTGAAGTCGGTTTGAGCCTTTCTAGTTTGAAGTCGATTTGAGCCTTTCTAGTTTGAAGTCGGTTTGAGCCTTTCTAGTTTGAAGTCGATTTGAGCCTTTCTAGTTTGAAGTCGGTTTGAGCCTTTCTAGTTTGAAGTCGGTTTGAGCCTTTCTAGTTTGAAGTCGTTTGAGCCTTTCTAGTTTTGAAGTCGATTTGATTTCTAGTTTGAAGTCGGTTTGAGCCTTTCTAGTTTGAAGTCGGTTTGAGCCTTTTCTAGTTTGAAGTCGTTTGAGCCTTTCTAGTTTTGAAGTCGGTTTGAGCCTTTCTAGTTTGAAGTCGATTTGAGCCTTTCTAGTTTGAAGTCGATTTGAGCCTTTCTAGTTTGAAGTCGGTTTTAGCACTCGTCATTAAGAAGTAATTAGAAATTTCATAAACCATTGATACTAACGTTGATTCTCACCCACCGCCCACCACTCCACCCAAAGAATCATAATGTCTTGTCTGGCTTGGATAAGTTTAATGTCTTTTTTGTTCCTTTGTCTTATATTTGTCTATATCATTATTATTAAAAATCTATTTATCGACTTTTTTTATCAACACAGCTTGCTAATATCAGTTCATTGCTGATCCTGAAATTTATGAGAACAAAGAAGACAGTAAATGAAACTGAATTTCGATTTAAATTAGAAAAAAATGTTTTACTTTTAATTTGAAAGGGATCTCAAAAAGTTTAATAAAAACTGTGCAATACATTTAACGCTTTTTAAAACATTTTTAGGAAGAACTGCACAACTATTTCTTTGTGCACCTTGATATGTTCATCAAAATAGACACTTTAAAAGTATCAATGAAAATTGACTTTGAAGATTAAGAAAGAGGAAAAGTTGAAAGTTGAGTCGAAGATGAAGGGTGAATCAAAGCTTCGGAACTCTGAAAGTTAGTGAAGATTTAAAGAAGTCTTTCAATTGATTACTGTGTATTCTAAAAGCATTAAAGTGGAAAAAGACTTTTGATGAATACAAAATGGCCATGAATGTCTTGCCAAGTTAAAGAAAAAAACATCTTTCCCTGGATGTCAAAGGTCTTGTAAGCATACCAAGAACTGTCCCCGTTTAAACAGCATTAACCCAACCATGACCGACAATGTGTGGTAAAACAGTTATAAAAAAAACGCCGATGATCAATTAAGAAATACATCATAAGTAATAATTACTTATGTGGTTATTTACCCAACCCGTTCACCACGAATAAGATGTGACATAATGTGATACACAAGTATGTGATGTTAGGATAGAACTCACTTTTCAGTAGCATCTGTAACACTAGCTTCCAAACCATGATAGGATGCCTTTTTTATTCAGCCACTTCGCCACGAATAGGATGTGACACAAGGTCAAGTATAGGGCATCCAGTGAGGAGCGAATTCACTATACAGTTACAATCGAGGTTCGATACTAGCTTGCTAACCATTACACCATGACAGAACGCCCTAAATAACTAGTCATGTATGCATATTACTTTACCTATCTCGTTTCAGAAAAAAAATACTCTGCTAGTAAAACACACTTGTCTCTAAACATATTACCTTTTATCATTAAAAAAAACAAATCTGTCTCTTCGCAAAAAAAAAAAACTATTTCCAAATGTATCACTTTGGGGATATTTTCACTTCAGTTAAGATTTACTGGTAATGGAAAATCATTCTAATTTGCAGATTTTTTACTCGAATTTTTATAAATATATTCCTGAACTCCCACCAGGCCGGATTGACACAAGGATTTTTTTAACGTGGGAAGCCAGACATAAACCGAAGCTCAAACAGTAGCCAGTGCAAAAAAGTGTGTGATCCCTTCGGCATACCTCATTTGGGGTGCCTCAAGCACCGGGAAATAAACCCGACTGACATTTTCAGACGGGGGCAGGTGCTGCCTGGAACACAGCTTCATAAATTGACAGATTTTGATAAATCTAATGTGAATTAATTAATACTAGTGGTTACCTCACCCTTCTAGTACCTATATTACAAAAAGATGTGGTTGTTTGCCATAAAAGCAATTTGAAGAATACGGTCGGGACAATCATATAGGTGCTAGGGATTGATATGACCTGCCGATTGATTGGTTGGGCCTCTCCGATCGCCCGTCTAGCCCAAACTAAGGACTGAAGTGGAGTGTTGCATGTCACGAGACCACTTAGTACCCGGCTAATCTTTTCTTGTGGCATTTTAGGTCATCACCCCCAGCCAACCCCATTGAGGGGGTATTACCCATGTGCAGAGTTACAGTCAGCGTATTCTACATTCCCAGCCGACAGGGCGAATCAAAATTTTATCTTGCGTATATTTATTTCTCGACAATGTAGAAACAATAACATACCCCCTTTTTTTTTTTTTTTTCTTTTTTTTGAAAGAGCTTTTGCATCGTAAAAGATAGAATAGAAGTTGAAGACAATATCAGAGATCAGACAGAAGTTAAGATATATACTAAAAATAACACAATATCTATGCGGATTGTAGTTCTATTTGAACTTAGCCATTGTATAAATTTAAGGATTGAATGTTTTTGTGTAACTTTATTGTACGAATAAGCTGGACTGTATATCAGTCATTCAACGATTTGGATACAAGTGTCAGTTCGAAGTGGCTTGTTCTATCATTGATATTTGTACAGATTGATTGTAGAAGCATTCGTAACTGCTGCTGTTTGTATTTAACTATTTAAGAAAATTTACATCTGCACCGACTGATACAAACTTGTGTCTGTTTTCACACGTTACTTTGTATTGTTTTAGTTTCTGTTTAGTATGCATGATTGTATACCTGTACTAATTTCTTGTAAATCACTGTTGGTTGGTTTTTATAATTTAGGTTTTTCAACTTTATAAATGAGCAAAAAGTTAGAGGACAATACAGACGTAGCAAAAAAGGCAAGTCTATTCACACTAAAAGGAGAAGAAAGTGCAGAAAATACGATATAAACTTAGTTCTTGTTTATAATTGATTGATTCATTGGTTGATTTTAACGGCATGCCAAGCTGTTAAAGGTTATTTTATGCCTAGAGATTTGGGAATCACGTTCATTGTACGTTCATATTTGTTGTATAGTTATTTCTGAAGAGATTTTTTGTATATAGTCCTATCGAATACGAATAAGTTTTAAATATCTATTTGATCTATAGATGGGACTCTAACAGGTACTACCACTCGGGGACAGAGTGGAACTGGAATTAATGACAATGAAGGGATACTCCAGAGTTGCCTGAACTGAAGGTTTACCATCAGATACAGTTTAGTGTCATATCCCGAACACCCCTTTTGTGTGTTTGTGGAGGATCTTACCTCTCTGCTGGGGATACATTCAGCGCATTTTAATCCCTGCTTACAGGGGTATTAGTTCGTGTTCAGAAAAATGCCTTTCATTAATACATTTTGTTATTTACAATATAACTAGACCAACATAATTTCGTCTCTTATTTTTCGAGCATAAATATCTTGATATAAAATACAATATGAAATTATATTAGAGACTGGCAAACGGAGCCTAAAATTCGTTTTTGACAAAATGACTTTAGCCCCCCTACAGAAAATAATTTACCAAAAATCAGGAAATTATCGGATTTTAATGAAATTTTCAGTGTTTATGTATCAATGAATGATCTTTATAATGCATTATTTATTTTATTTCAAAACTTTCTCATTTTTTCCAGGTCCCTTAATTTTGACCCCCCTTATGTTGGGGGCGTAAAATTGTTTCAAGTTGGTCCTTACCTGATACTAATTACAGTATGAATAAAGAGATAAAAGACCGAAGTTATGAATAGAAACAAAAAAATTTTTTTACGGTGGCTTTTCTATGAGAAAATAATTACCGAAAATCGAAAAATAAAATGTAAAAAATAATAAATAATAAATTTTTTGGAGATTTCTTTTTTACTCATTTCGATAATTATTTAATTGGCTATTATTTTATAAAAGAAAAAATTATACATCGATGTTTTTTCTGCTTAAAAAGGGGAGGGGGTACATTTTCAATCGAGTTTTTCTTCAAAACTTATTACTTTTGGCGCCTAAAATAAGGTTTGAATTAAGTAGATATTTATTTTTAGAATCTAAAAATATAACATCAGGATTTTCATATTTTAAATGAATTTTATATATTACTTTTTCTTAGCAAAAATACTAAATTAAAGTTTTGAAATAAAATAACTAATGCATTATAAAATTCATTAATTGTTAAATCAATACTGAAAATTTCATTAAAATCGGATAATTACCTGATTTTTGGTAATTTTTTTTGTAATCGCGAATGTTACAGTAAAATTGCAAACAAGCACTTAAAACCATCGAAAAATAGGCTGAATGGCGGATATCGTCCAAATTGACCAAAACAAATAGTTTTAAATCTTTTTAAAATAAACTACATATGTAATTATATTTTTCTTTTTTTAATGTTGGTTATTATGCTACTACTTATCGATTTAGATAAAGTTTAACCTTAAATAATAGATTTAATTATTCTTAATTCGCTTTTAAAACTCGTAGTATCCGATTTTTTTTGCTACTCCCTAAATTATATATATAAGAGACAGACAGACAGATAGAAGAGACAAAATCAAAACCACACATTGCAAATAATATTTCTACGGTTTCGATATCATCAGGCAATACTAAATTCTGAAGAATTCCAAGTATTACCAGATAATTGTCCATGGGAAACATAGAATATAAAACGGGATTGGATTTGCATTACAGAATGTCCGAAGGTTCAATAGTATAAAGGTTCAGTAGTATAAACTTATTTTCAAATCTGCATTTTACGTACGTGCTCTGGGATTTTTAAAAAAGATTTTGTATGAAAATTTGATGATACCATGTTCTCCTCTAAATAAAAGATAGATCACTTTGATATTTTTTTTATATGCGGGTGTAATTTTCCGTATTTTTTATTTTATACTTTAGGTACTTTCGTATTTGTTTTCAGGTCTTGTATACATTTAAAAAGGACCATGAGAGACATTTCCCGTTTGGTCGTGGAAACGCTACCCATGTAGCATGTCTTGGACAGGAATATCCTGGCGAAACCCACCCCTCTACAAGTATACAGATGGTTCAAACTCAAAATGAATTGTTAAAATGGTATTAATAAGTATTTCATTAGATAATATATTTGGATTAATAATATTTCTAAAGATTATTTTAAGTCTTATTCACAAATAACAGGATTAATTTTGTAGATCCATTCTATCTAAACAGCCATATTCGTTCATTTCTGCTTTTGTACTGTAGTATATACTAAATATCCCCATACACACATAAAAACACACGTCTTTGTCTCCATACACTCATAATTAAAGACTATTGATTTAAAAAATATTTAAGCCGTTAAAATATCTTAAAGCCAAAAAGATTTGTATATTTCGCTATTCTTTGCAGATTTGTTAACGGAAGTATATAGAGAAACTATTTGATCCTCTTACATGTACTTCAAGATTTCTTTATAAATCTCCTTATATCAAAGTAAATGACGAATATCTTAGAAAATAGATAAATTACATACATGATTTTTTTAAATACTGCCTTCCACTTCTTATTTTTATGTATTCAGCGAGGATCAAAATCACTATTCAGTAGTAATGGATCTACGAGACTAGTTTGCTAAACATCACACCACAGCAATAAATATATGGGTGTTTAATACACAGCAACATGTAAGTTTGATTGTACACAATGCTCCAAAGAACAACCAAACATATGTTTGGCAACACAATGGCTAATGCAAACGTTTATCTCACTTGAGGTCTTCATCGCCATTATTGTGGCAATAGGATCTATCTCGCAAGAACGATATAAGAATCGGTGTTCACTTTCAATCTGCAAAGTAACGAACAAAGAGACATTGAGAAAAGGGTTTCGTTTCTCACGTGACCAACGGACACGTGAACAAAGAAGCGATGTCCCAAGAGATGAGAGAAGACAAGCCAAGATAAGATAGATCCTATCATCTGACAACTTTTAACTACTTCTCGTATATATATATATATAACTTTAAAACAAAAATATCTGACTCCTGCTTAAGAAAATTTAATCTGTCAATGTGGCTTCATAGCTCGCAGCAAGCTGGGCCGCTATCACACTCGAGGAAACACAAAATGTCTTGATAGCATGCACAACATGGGAGAAAACAAATCACTCACTACTGACCCTCATCTATCGTTCACGATAGGAGAGTCCACCATATATATATATATATATATATATATATATATATATATATATATAAGGCACGTGGTCATACTGTACTCTGATGAAATATTTCTGTCATGCGCTAGCTTCATTTGAGTACCCATTTCTTTTTATCCTATATTCATTTCACTTATAAATCTTTTTTTAAAAAAAGCTATGATTGACGACCAAACAGTTTGATGAAGAGCTTCTAAATGTGTCATGCATAATTATTGGATCTATGAGGAGAGTTACAAAGCGTTGTTCTTTAAATCAACTTGCAAAAAGACAAAGGCATTCTCTTTTAAATACTGTTATATATATGAGAGAGCGAGAGAGAGCGAGAGAGTGAGAGAGAGAGAGAGAGAGAGAGAGAGAGAGATCATCTGTGCGTATACGTTGTATATCCTATTGTATTGTATATGTAAGAACAGGTTATTTCTTTTATCTTTGTGACTGTATAAAATAGAAACAAATAAGTGAACTTGTGTGAGCATGTATATACACCTGAATATAGACTTTGCTTTCAGAGCCGAAAATAAATATTGGTTTATGAGTGTGTATGTGTGCGTGCGAATGTGAGAGAGAGAAGGCGAGAGATAAAATTAAGTGTACTTATGTATGTAGATGTTGTGTTTGAAACATAGAAGATGAGAGATTAGCAGGAAAGGAAGATTATGTAGCTTTGTAAGTATATTTATATATAGTGGGATATGAACATGCTTTGTTTATATTTGTATATATTGAGTAGAAAGATACAAGTACAAGGCAGTTAGAGAAAACAGAATATCATAATCGTGTACTATAGATAAAATGGAATGCAATATATAATGATTTTGACAATAAGGATCGTCTTTTCGATAATGAATGATTGGGAAAATGAAAATCTTAAATACAACGCTAAGAAAAAAGAAACATTGACAAAATAAAAGTTATACCGGTGAATGAACAGAAAGGACATCAGTGACGTCAACAATAGCAACAACGTCATTAATACCAATGAATGACCGATACGTTTCCAGGCAACGCTAAACGACAAGCCGTGTATACCAACGGCCATTTTTACCCAACTTAACAAGCCTTTTAGATAGCCCGACACAAGGCGGATAGCTGGTTACCACATTCGGTAGAACAACAAAAAATAGATAAATAAATAAAACTCTACAACCGGAAGTAGAATGACGAACAGACTTCCGTTTGGAAATGACGATTTGAAAGTATCTATGATCCAGCCATGGTCTCAGCCTGATACAGTCAAGTCAGAACCAGGACCACTCGGATGGCGGAGCGGGAAATGGGAGAATTCAGGAAACCCCAGGATACTGATGGGAAATTGGGTAGAAAACTCTTTCGATACTGAACGTCAAAGGTTACCGCCACCATTACCCGATCAGGTGGGACCGACATTTTCTCCTTCAATGTTTTTTTTTTTCGATGAAAAATTCTGTATCTTTTGATTTACTCTAGTGTAAACTCAAAAACACATCAAAAAGTTCATTATGAAGAATAATTGGTACTAATGCAGAATAGCACGCAAGAGATAATACCTTTATATTACGTATGAAAAGCCTTACATTTCACGGAAATACCCGAAACCTTTGAGACGCAAGAATTAGGGTTAGGGTTAATTTTAAAGTTAGTGCTTGGGCTAGGGTCAGTGTTAGGCTACTTCGGCAGTTTCCGTAATCTAATACTATTTATACGTAAAATGCAATTCTAATGATATTATCTCTTGCGCATTATTCTCTTTGTACCGAATAATTAGAATCCAGTGCAACGGCTCTCGAGGTGAAGTCAGATCTGACTGTTTGCAATTTACGTCCCTTGGAAATGTTCTATTATTAGAATCAGTAAAAAGTCTAGATACTAATTCATCTTTTCTTTTTCTTTTTCTTAAAGCTTCGAATTTTTCCGGTAACCTTCGTATATTATCATATTACAACTTGCGATTTCAAGCACTTCAGTAAAGCAAGCTTTATCTATATTCTAACATTCTATTTACAACTAACTTAAAAGCCGCCCTATTGGACGGCAATTAAGCTAGCTCCCGTGGAGGGCTCTTGATTGGGCGTTCGGTCCAACAATGACACTTCATGCATAGAGTACATATCAAATTTTATTAAACTTGAATAATATTTTGAAATTCGTCGCAAAAAAAAAATCGCGTAAAACATCACCGAAAATAATCGCAACAATTAAAAATTGGGAATCCAAAATTTCAGGATTGCGAATCCGGGTTCGGCCGGGATGTTTTTAATTTTTCTCGTGGAATCAGTCTGATTTCAAACTGGTATGATATGTTGGGCTACGGCATCTAGGAGTAACGTTGAAAAATGTGACACACTGGCATTTTCATTTATCATTATTATAGAAGCGTTAAAACACTGTCACGTTGATTAACTGTTTTTTGTATATCATCAGAAATAAAATTTATAGGTAGATAAGTAAATGAACATATAGAGTGTATATAAACATTGTAGCTGATAGTGGGTAGAATTAGATAACTGCACTCTTTGAAATCAGAGCATAATTCTGCAGTTAATATTTTCCACTCAGAATTTGATTTGTTGCCTATAAAAACTTCTACTGTTACTCCTAGTGAATTGTTCATACAAGATTAACGACTCTTGCTCTCTGGATTCATATTTCACCATTAACAACACTTTTATATACTTGTATATACTCACTTAAAGAATGACTTTGGCGGCCATTAGGCTCAACGTCGATTATTGTTATATCTATATCATATGTTCCACGCAATACATGCAATAACTATTATAGAACATGAGTAGTATAAGCCGTCAGGGTGGCCTAAAGTCGGTATCAGCGTGATAGCAAGGGAGTCTATCCCCTTTTCGCGCTAGACCAAGGAGATTGTTTTTAGCGTCTGAGGTAGAGCGCCACACCTACCATCAGCTTCTCACTTTACCGCACCGATCCCTGTGCTACTCATTCGCTGAGTTGGCGAGGGCTGGTATCGAACAGGGACCTTGCGTTTCCCAGCCGGACACTACCTACTGAGCTAAACCGGCCCTAATAAATTTTCAAATAAATTGATAACGTGAAAGTAATTTATTATTAACATCTAATAATGTCCTTTCTTGAGAAATTATAATAATCAGGATGAGTGTAAACAAAGATGCTGCACTTTTATTAATTCGAAAATTGTATTAGGAATTATTTTATTCTTTAATTTATTGCTATTATTGTAACAAAAATCTTTCTAAGATGTTTTTTTTTTTGTGTTAGATTAACATACCTATTAGTCCAGGTAAAAAGCGCGTAAGAGTAACCGAATCCGCTTTTACCGCCCTTTTAACCTTATACTGATCACATCGTTGAAGTAATCAAAGGTAATCATTTTAAAAACTACGTTTTTTGTTTTGTTTTTCATGGTTTTGTTTTTTTCATTTTAAAAAAAATTTTATCATTGATTTTTACGGCAGGTCAACCCGTCTGGGGTTATTTTATGCCTTGGGGCCACTGCGTTTATTGTACGTTCATAGTTATATTTGTTTTTTTTTAATATGAATCATTTTTAAGCATATATATTTGATCTATAAATGGGATCCAAACAGGTACTAACTGGGAGAAATGGAAATTATGGGGTACTCCAGACTCCCCAAAGCTCCAGAACTGGAGCCTCACCATCAGATGCATTTCAGTATCATACTCAAGACAACATTGTTCCTCTGCAGGGGACACATTAGCGTATTCTAAGCCCCACCGACAAGGCTATTGTAAATATTCTATTTGATGAAACCTTATAGATATATCGATGTAAATGATAAAGACAAAATCGCTTTTCTCACTGAGTTAGAAATAGGCAGCACATCGTGGTATAATGGTTAGCAATCTAGTCACACAGATCCATTTCTGAAAAGCAAGTTCGATCCTCGCTGGATGCTCCATAAAACAAAAAATCAAAACATCCTTACGTTAAAAAAAACCTTGTGTTAATCTGGTGGGAGGTCAGGAAAATTAAAAATGAGATTTTTGTTTAGTCATTTGACTAATTAATCTTGATATGGTTCATATTTTAATTGTCACCGAAACCATTAAAAAAGGGAGAGTACTCATACCAGTAACTGTGCAACATTTATGTATTCACCCAACCCCTCCACACCAACAGGATACGACACAAGGTTTATTTTTAAGTGAAGTTTAACAGAGTTTTCCTTCTCTTAAACTGGTTGCCATACCGAGATTAAAGAGCCCAGCCTGTTCTATTTACCCATAGCTGGAGAGAGAATAGTTGGATGCATACCTTTCCCACGGGTATTAGCGCTATGTGAAATGCAAACAGCCTTGTCCAGGATTTGAACTAGAGTCACCGTGTCCGTTTCCTACGACGATAACCATTACACCACGGACATCAAAACTGAGATCGAATTACATTTACTTAAAGATTATAATTTATTTCCAATAATCAGTTTTTAAGAAATTTGTTAATTTTTTTCAGATTCAAAATCTGAATTTTTCCTATCAAACTATTAAACCAATCAATTATTAAAACCTTCATACTCGCAGGGGGGGGGGGGCTAATAGCGTTGAAGCGTAGTGAGCGAGGTCGAACTCCAGTTGTGTTATTACGTTCACTTTAGGACTAATACCTTTAGGGGTATGAACCCCATCGTACCTCCAGCTATGGGTTCTTCTACATCAATGGCTTTAGCATTAAATAAGCCACCAAGGTTGATATGCCATTAAACAAAGACACCAAAACCCCATAGTGGGTAAATCTACTTTTCATTTCTTTTATTAAGAAACAGTCTGTTTTAGATCTGTGGGGAATCCACAGATGTGGAGTCAATAAAGATCAAGAATTTTGTTATGAAACATTTCGTATCGGTCACAAAAAAATGATTGCTTTATCTAAGTGAACAATCCAATTTTTAACAGCCTCACAAATTGTCAGTAGAATCTTCCACTTTATATTGATCCAAGGGAAACTTTACTTTAGCATTAAAACATAAAAAACTATGTCTCAAAGTATATGATTTCTAAACCATATACTTTGAGACATTGTTTTTTATGCTTTTATGCTTTAATACTGGATCATCATTATCATCGTGCTGATAGCACAGATTCTCTCTGGTGTAATACTTAGCAAACTAGATAAGCAGACCATTTGTTGTGAGTTCGGTTCTCACTAGGCACCCCATTCTTCTGGATTTGTACTACATCTAAGTTTAATAAATGACTATTTCACATTGGTACCTGTTAAAAACATCTGCCCCCTACACACATACACTTAGAAGATTAGCGGAATGCACAATATTCCACTCACCCACCCATTTCCATTTAGCCTAACAAAATAAGAAAATATTTTAAAAATCCAGCCCAGTCTGTTTAAAGAAAACCTAGAACATCATTTACCAATATTTTAGAAAACAAATAAATTCACATAATTCATTTTACCCGAGGAACATAAAATTTGCTAAATGGAGATCTTTGGAATGTGCGATATCACTTAATTGCCATTAGTCCCAAGCCACAATTTAATTGGTCAAATATAGGGAGGGTGTCACCGTGGCGTAATGGCTAAAGTGATGGACTTCGACAATGCAGTAAGTGAGTTCGAATTCCAGTTGGTTTATTACGTTCACTTTCGGACTAATACCATTGGAAAAGGTATGAACCCCCTCGTATCCTCAGCTATAGGTTAAATAGTACCACTACTGTTCTACAAGGACGACTTTGGCAGTTGTTGTTGTTGACATCCCTCCGTCTACGAAAGACGATGGCGTAGTGTCCAAAAGTTTTTTTGTTTAACTACATAGCCTGGGCGGGTTGATATGGAGGATGTGCTGTTGTTCAAGCAGCAGATCCCACCTCTCCACACTGCTGCTGTGGTCCAAAGGAAAGGAAAGAAACCAATGCAGTTTGGCAACGGCAGTGTCGCAGGAGTTGCTGTGTAGCGATGAAGTTCAGCGTTACTCCATCTTTGGCAGTAAATAACCCATAAAAGTTAATATGCCATTAAACAAAAAAAAAACTATGGGTCAAATAGATCTGTTAAAAATTATTCGTATTCGATATATGCAAAACAAAAACTACACAAATGTAAATATAAACGTACAATGAACACGATTTCCTAACCTCTTGACATAAAATAAACCTAGACGAGATGGCATGCAATTTACATTGCTATGATTTTCTTTGATATTCTCATCGTGGTTCAAGTCATGAAACAAAATTTCTAAATATTGAAAGATTTGCAAGGTCTTCAAATTATTGAATATACAACCATTTCTTAACCTATGATTAAATTCTATGAGAAGATAATTATGACAAATATATCAAGAGAATATAATTGAAAGAGATTTCTAGACGTTGTATGTACACCTCTAACTTAATTATGATTCTACGTTCCGCTAAATAAGTTGTAATGGAAATAATTGTGTCACTGTTGTTCTATATTCGAATTCCAGGGTTATAATTCCTGTATGCCACCAGGACACTTTCACATCACAGTTTTCTATTTAGTCGGTACATTCCTGTAGTTAAAATCTTCAACTTCTGTTTCTAATAAATAATCGCTAAAAGCTACCAAGCGAATCACGTCCTATTTACAGAAATTAAATCTACTAGCAGGACCCGTAGAATTTCTACGAAATTAAACAAAAATAAAACAGAAACGATAATTTGCAATTTCATTACATATAAATCCTACCAAAATTATCAAAATATCTCCCGTAATTCACAATTTTAATATTATAAATAAAACAAACACGTAACCTTTTTTTTTAATTCATTTTAATTTTACGTTGGGCATTTAAGCGACTCAAGATCATTTGTAATGTTTCATTTTTTTAAAAAGTGGATTAAATAAACTGGGACTAATAAGAAATCTGCGATTAAGCGACACCAGATAATCTGTTTTCACATTTTTACATTGCATCTTGGACTGTGTCATTTTTAACCAGAGGGGGTTACAGGATAACGGACGGCAGATTCGGAAACAAGCGTATTAATATATAAATATCTATAATCAATTGCATATATAATAAATGAATAAGGAGAATAATTATATTATTTTCTTCTAAAATTAACTTTGTACTTTCATTAAACTGAATTTGAAATTTGGACTGTAGTGCTTTTCACGTTAGGGTTTAGTTTGGTTTCTTTGTTTTAATGACATTAACCTTCGTGGGTTATTTAATTCCGAAGCCATCCTTGTAGAAGAACAGTAGTGTTATTATTCATATGAGGGTTCACACTTTTCATAACAAGAGTCCGAAAGTAAACATAATAATGCCACTGGGGTTCGAACTCGATAATTACAATTTTTACAGTCCAGCACGTTATCCACTACCCCTCCCCACGTCATATGTTATTACTAATAAATCACGAAGAATATTCATCTGTTAATAACGATAATATTTACTGCAAAACTCTTTCGTTTCAGATTTGCAACTACTTCCGAACTACGTATGCTTCAGATTATAACAAGGAAGGTCCATTATTGCCAAATGAATTGCGTACATGGAGAGGTACTTGATATCATTCTCTTGTTACAGTTTTTATCCGTATTATTCGGACTATTGTCCTCATCTTCATTGTTATCTGCACAACGTTTCGGCCAATGTGCCTTCCGGCCTTCTTCAAATATTTCTTGTCGGACTCCGGAACCTTCTTGAACTCAGGATTCCCTCCTTAAACTTTGGAATCTTTTCTTTGAATTCGGGAACCTTTTTATAATCGGGAGCCTTCATGGAACTTCGAACCTAACCCTTTATTCAATCCACGGGGGTAGACTGTTCGGTACCATTATAGTATGTGGCCTACCTTTTGAATGTGGCCTACGAAATCATGTCTCTCTTATAGTATGTGGCCTACTATAAAAAGCATATTATAAGGTTATAATAATAACTGCTAACCCTATTTCAGAATTTTAGAATATTTTAGAATTAAATAGATCTCTGATTCATGTAAATTATGGATACATTCTTTTTTTAATTATTCTTAATTACTATATACAGCTTATGACTGAATTGCATTTCTTGAAATTGAATATATGTGAAAAATAATTAGTTTCAATAAATTGCCTACTACTTATATCTATAAATATACTCTTACTGGGGTAGGACACATTCAAACCGGGCAGGCCACATACTATAACGGCACCGACTGTTCTCATTTCGCTAACCATGACTGGATATAATAAGTGTTAAGCTGTGTTAATTATTCTATGTTGCTATCGCCCTTGACCAGGATGGTTTTTTTTAATCCTTTAGTAAAATGGTTCGAGATTTAAAGGGTAAATAGTTTCCCTTTCGATGTTTTCATGCTCTGAGAATTGGTATTATTTATTGGTTTAAAAAAAAGGAAAACCTTGATTTTAAAATCTGGTCAAAAGAAGTTTTGTCAAACCTGTCATATTCATCTATATTAATCAGTATCAAGATTTTGTTTGCTTCGTCTCATATTGAAGGCTAAACAATTTAAGTTTTTTTTACAATTTAGGCCATCGTGCGTAAGCAATGGGCGCATGGAAAGATTTTAACCTTTAAAAAATGACTTCCTGGTGAGAAGATACTCATCAAAAAGAGGTCTACAACGATGAGTTATATCTTGTAGCCACAGAGTTTCATGTTGATCATCGTTTATGATTATCAACAAATTATTTGTCTTCCTAGGATAATTATATACTTTTAAACATTATAAATAAAGGTATGTAGGTAGTTCTTGAAGCTAGAGATGTAAAATAATTACATAGTAGCCCGGACAAAAGATAATTAAATCGATAAATCTCTTTGTTCAATTTCTACAAAATTTTGTGAAATTCTTAGAAAATTCCTCTGTAGGCGATGGCAGTGGGGGGTGGGGTCCATTTCGTTGTTGTGTTACATATTTCACATAGGTGCTTACTAAAGTAATGATTTCAATTCAAAACGGTTTCTGGTCTAACCCGGTCCATTAAACAAGTAATAATAAATACAATGAAATAAATTCCTGCGTTTTATTTATTACAACGGCATGCGAATCCGTCTAGGGTTATTTTATGCCTATAAGTTAGGGAATCGCGTTAATTGTAATTTCATATTTACATTTTTGTGCAATTGTTTAAAAGGTTTTTTTTTTGGGGGGGGGGACACGGTCCTATCGAATAGGAATAATTTTTAAACATATATGACCCATAGATATGACCCTAACAGGTCAGAGTGCAACTGGGAGTAGTGGCAATGAAAGTATACTCCACTCACCAGAACTGGAGCCTCAGCATCAGATGCAGTTTAGTATCGAATCAAAGACACCCTTTTATCAGGTATTATCCCTATGCGAGAGGTACAGGGGGGGGGGCTAGTCTTTTATAATAATAATTAAAATTTGTAATCGTTTCGAGTAAATGTTTAACAAAGATTGTAAAAGTTATAATTCTACAAGCTTAACCTCTTGAGCAAACCCACAAATATTATCTCATCCTTTAACATTCTGTTATTATTTTGATAACAAGGAAACTTATGCAGTCAGTATACTGGAAACTATACTTAAAAGAAAACACAAAAAATAAACCGCCCTGTCGGCTGGGGTGTTAGAATGCACCGACTGCACCTCTGCAGAGGGGTAAGACTCCCCCAATGGGGCCACCTGTTGGCCGTGGGTGGCGACCCGTGATGCTTAAGGATAGAACCCAGGTGGATGAGCAGTTCATGACATGCAATACTCCACTTTGGCCCTATCTTGGGCTAGACGGGCGGTCGGAGAGGCCCCCTCCGATCAATCGGCTGGTCACATCAAGCCCTAGCACCTATATGATTTTCCCAACCCTATTGCCCTTATGGCAAGCCCCACCCCTTTTTATCATATGGATGCTAGAAGGCGGTGGCTGGGGGTCTACATGTCCTGGGAATGACGTTAAACTCTATCTGATGGTGAGGTTCCAGTTCTGGAGGTTTGGGGAATGTGGAGCACCCCTTCATCACCATTGCTCCCTGGTCCACTCTGGCCCGGAGTGGTAGTAGCTGTTACGGTCCCATCTATGGGTTAAATAGAAAAATGTATTTATAAAAAAATTGTATTATCCATTAAGAATTGATTTATTTCAAAACTTTATCGGCATTAAATGACCCACTGAGGTTGATATGCCGTAAAAAATTAAAAAAACAAACAAAAAATAAACATCGAAAAAAACAAGGTCTTGTGTGTATACGCATCAAACTAACCAATGCGAAATACGAATTTTCTTCAGACAATTTACGAGCGAAGATGATTCTTGGAAACTGAATCCAAAAACGTGTGGTTTTCGGACAACAGATTTGACTTCGTCTCGTATATCCAACCTTTATCATTCATCACCCTTTGACTCTTTAGGGTTCGGAGCTTTCAGTTTCCTCTGAACCTTCTCAACAATTACCAATTAGCGTAACGGTTATGTTATAGTCACTGGAAATGGTACGGCGTCCTGATCGAAGTAAACAAGTTATTTTTTTTTAAATGTCATAATGAAATAGAAAATCAGGAGTTTTGTTTTATTTTTTTTAAATCTTAGTTTGTTAATTTGCCTGGCAAATTTCTTCCTTTTACCTCTCACTGACAAACAACAGTGTGTATTAGCATATCTCGCAATCAGGTGTTATTTACTAAGTTTTGCTTAATCTGGGTAGTTTACAATACCAGTTGTTTACAAGTATCTGTGGATATGAAAACTGGACAAGTTCATTGATATGTCGACGGGGTTTTAAAATACACTGACTGTATCCCCTGCAGAGGAGTAAGACCCCCTTTCAAAAAGGAGGGCACTGGGTATGACACTAAACTGTATCTGATGGTGAAGGTTCTAGTTCGGAAAATTTAGGGACTGTGAAGTACCTCTTCATTGCCATTACTCACGTCCACTCTCCCCGGTAGTGGTAGTTCCTAGTTCGATACTCGGCCCTCACCAACTGAGCGTATGAGTTGTACAGGGATACATGCGGTAAAGTAAAGAGCTGATGGTAGGTGTAGCGCTCCACCTCAGTTGCAAAAACAATCTCCTTGGCCTAGCGCTAGTGAAAAGGGGATAGACTCCCTCGCTGTCTGGCTGATACCGACTTTAGGTCAATCTGACGACTTTACTCTTTTTTGAATCTTTTTATATTTACATTTCCAATGGATTTTTAAAGTTAATATTTCTAACATGAAGGCGCACGTTGCGTAATGGTTATCGTTGTAGGAAGCAAACTCGGCTGCCCGATTTCAAATCCTGAACGAAGTTGTTTGCATTTCACATAGCTCTGATACCATTGGGAAATGTATGAATCCAACTATTCTCCCTTCAGCTTTGGGTAAATATGATAGACTGAGCTCTTTAACCTTGGTATGGTAACAGGTATTGGAGAAGGAAAACTGATTTCAAACCAGTTGTATACCTGGAGAGAGATGGGCTCAGCCAGACTATTCCTGCCCAAGATACGCTACATGAATAGCACCCCCACAATCAAAACGGGTGAAAAAAAAAAAAAAGAAGTTTCAACAAAATTCAGTGGACAGAAACTTTCAGACTATATATTCAAATGAGAAAAAAATGCTTAAACGTAAGTAATTTCAGATATGACTACTGGCAACATATATGTTTTTAATTGTATTTGCCAATAAAAGATATCTCGCAAAAATAAAACCCCTGAGTACCCAGACGCGTACTTGCGTATTTCTACAGAACGGTTGATTGGTTAATGAATCAGAGCGAGGAAACTGGGCTTTACATTCCATTGAAAAGCTTTTATAACAACAACAACAAAAAATCAGTGACGGAAGGTAATCACGTAGGATCTTTTCAAGCCAACCGGTTTAATGTAAAATGCTGTGTCGTTATTAACTGAATCGAAACGACTATTCAATCAGTTGATTATTCATGCCATGACTAAACTTTTCCAAATGATTCAAGTTTCTTAGTAAGAAAGAATATTTTCTGGTATTAATAAATCAACTTTGAAAAAGTAAATTAATTTATGCAAGTAGGCATGACAGGATGGATATAATAAGTAAAATTAATTTTATTAAAATTGTAAAAATGATTAATGAAATTTTGCTTCAAATCTTTTGAGAGGAATTTCGGTTAAACCTCACAAGATCGTTTTACATTAAATTGATCACGATCTATGATCGCAAAGAATGGAAAAAAGGATTACCTTTTCTTTAAAGAAAATTTGGATACAAAATTCGATGCCGTTATAGTCTGTGGCCTACCTTTTTGATTCTGTGGCCTACCTGGTTTGAATGTAAGAGTATATTTATAGATATAAGTTGAAGGCATTTATTGTAACTAATTATTTTTCACATATATTCAATTTCAAGAAATGTAATTCAGTCATAAGCTGTATATAGTAATTAAGAATAATTAAAAAAGAATTTATCCATAATTTACATGAATCAGAGATCTATTTAATTCTTAAACATTCTAAAATTCTTAAATAGGGTTAGGGTTAGCAGTTATTATTATAACCTTATAATATGCTTTTTTATGGTAGGCTACATTCAAAAGGTAGGCCACATACTATAATGGTACCGAACATAAAATAACTAATTTCATTTTCATTTTCATTTTAAATAAATACCATAAATAATGTATGACGAACATTAATAAACGTGAGTTTTTAATTACTTTTAATGGTCGATGCAAAACACACACAACAGAAATACAGATGAAAGGAATATAAAGTGTCGTGTTCTTTCAGTACTTGAATTATCATGGTATTCACAGAGTGTAATTAACGATTGTTCTTAGGGGATATGGGGGAGTGGTTTTCCTATTGTCTTTCTCCTGATTATCACCCTGTTGGTGTGGCTTAGAATACGCTGAGTGTATCCACCTGTAGATGGGGTAAGACTCCCCTCCCGCGTAGATCAAATAGATCTTTTTAAAAATATTCGTATTCGATAGGACCGTGTGCAAAAAAAACTCTTAAACAACTATACAAAAAATGTAAAAACCAATATACAATGAACACGATTCCCTAACCTCTAGGTATGAAATAACCGTAGACAGGTTAACATGCCATTAAAATGAACCATTCTCCACGGTCTGAATTTAAAGCGAGAATTAAATGCCTCAGTGTGAATTTGAACTCAGATTGACGATGCTCTTTTCCATGCCGAATTTATTACACCATCGCACCTCCCTTCTACCACAAATGCAATCAAGTTTTATGCTTAGTGGCAAAATTACTTTTTTTTTCAGCGATAAAAGTATGGGGTTTAACACTTTTGTACATCACTAGAATTTTCCATAACAATATCATTTCTGGTGACATAGTAACACGAGGTGTGTTCATGCCACTCGAAACGAACAAATGTCATATCATAACTGATTTTTCAAATTATAAGATTAATGGAAGTATAAAAATAATGATAGAAATTAAAATATGTATTATATGATATTCATATATAAAATCATGGGAATACTTTTAGTTTATTTTCCACAAAACCATTCATAGAAATTCCCAGATAAGGAAGAAGAGAAGCGTTCATCTTTTCACTCAAATAAAGAACGAATTCTGCTAGTTTAATCCAGAAAGTAAGAAATAAAAGCAACTCATTCAAAAAAAATTAAAATGATGTTTTTCTGTGTTTCAGAACTCGAATATTCAAAGAAATTAGGATTATTCTTTTCGAGTCGACAATTTTTTTATTTTAATTTTATCTACTTTAACTTTTCTACAAATTTTGGCGCGAAACTGAAGTAGTTGCTAAATCTACCGACACTAAAATGAGCTAATACCTAATATTAAGTCCTTTTTCCTTCCATCATTCACTTTTACGAAACCATTCGTTTCTTTTCGCTTCGATCTGTTCGTATATTCGGGTTAGGCGAGTTTCCGGATGAATTTCATTAGAATTTAAAATTTCCGCCATTGAGAATCATTGTGACAACCGATAATTTTAATCAACTTTTACTAATCCAATAATTGTTGTAATAATCCGACAACAGCTACACTCAGCAATAATCCGAAATAATTCATTTTAAAAGCAAATCAAAATCAATACATTTTCCCTGTTTATTGTTTCACTTTTTCTTTTTATAATGTGGGCAATGCCAATAATTTCATAAATAAAATAGATTTGAATACTATACATTGAATAATACGTTTTAACGCCTCATTTTGTCTTTTCTCCCACCAAATCCAGATCGTTACCCTCGTGCATTTCCCGGCCATCAACCAGAACTGGACCCACATTATTTTCGAACTTATGGACAAAAAGTGCTGTCGACGGCGCAGGATTCCTACCGTAATCCCAAAGAATTTGCCAATTGGTCCACAAATTTATTGAATTTTGGCCCGGCCGGTTGGAGACCGCGACGATTACAGCCGATAAGTAACGTAAACTATCAAAGACACCAACGTTCCATTCAATAGTTATAGATATTTCTATTTGATTAGTAAATTGGCAGATTGATGTGACAATGAAAACAAAATATCATTTCAAAAGATATAACAGAATTAGATATTTAGATTTAGTGGTGTTATCGAATATATGCGAAAACTTTTTTCAAAAACCATTTCGAGATTAGAATTTGTTACACTTTCTAAGAGTAACAAAAATTGTTATCGCGCAACAGGTAAAAGTTATCAAAACTGGATTTGAACTTTTTCCATTAACTTGGCCAAATGTTTCGGCTTTTTAAAATATTTAGCAAAAAGAAAATTTTCATAATCGACTGCCTTTTTGATGCGTACAAGTAGAGTAGTAAATTTGAAAGTCTTGTGGGTGAGATTGTTGTGTATTTCCCACCGGAAGTATTCGTGTTAAGTGAGGATTTTGAACACTGAGATTATCTTTATGAATAAAAACCAAAAGCTTTCGGGACTAAACAAAAACAAAACAAAAAAATTAACAAAAATTTGTTGTAAATTCTCATGATGTCTTTTTGTATTTATTTTTCTCTAACATTTGAAATATTTTCTTAAGTATTTAAAGATATGTCTTATGAAATGGAAAAAAATAACATTTTGATTTAAAAGGAAATCGGTTACACAGTGCAACTTTTTTTCAGAACAGATACATTGATTTTAAGTAGATTTATAAAAAGCAAGCTAAAATAATATATTTATTTATAATAATAATATAAAAGATGGAACAATCACGTAAGCGAATGCAGCAAACTGACACAAAAGTATGCATGAGTGTGTGGGAAATGGGATTCATTAGGAACTGTGCAAGAGATTAAAGTTTCACCCTACTGACAAATTGTATATGCCCAAACTAGAATATCCTAGAAAATGAGACCTATAAAATTATCTCGGACTGAGATACAAATGGATCACGTAATCCCGACTAAACCTTAAAAAAAACGAACTTATTTAGAAGATTTTGCTATTAGAGTGTACCACATAGTGACAATTAAAGAAAGAGAAAAGAGACAAATACTTGGATCTTGTCAGAAAACTGAAAAAGTTGTGGAAAATGAAAGTAACGGGGATACCAATTGTAGTTGGTGTCCCTGAAACGGTCCTCAAAAGTTTGGAAAAGTGTGTGGGGAACGGAAGAATCGACACCATCCATCATGGCTAGAATACTACAAGAGTCCTGAAGACCCGAGCAGGCTTGCTGTCACTTAGACTTCAGTGAAAAACCACCATTTAAAACTAGTGTGAAAAACTCGGAAGGAGTGAAATAATTGCAATAATAATACGTTTGTATGTCATGCCCTGTCATTACCTCAGATAAATTTTGGACTATTCTGTTTTGATTATAAGAAAATAAAGGCAATAGAAATAAAAGAGAGGGAGAGAGAGCGGGAAAAAAGGAGAGGTGGAAGAGAGAGAGAGAGAGAAATATAGAGGAGAAAACGAGAAGGGTAGGGGAGAGAGAGGGAGTAGAAGATAGAGAGGGTAGGGCAGATAGATGGAGGGGGAGACAGGGGAAAGAGAGAGCTAGCGAGCGAGGGGAAAATAAAGGGAGCTGGAGAGGGGAAGAGAGAAGATAGAAAATAGAGAGGGTGATATAAAAGAGGGAAGACAGAGAGGAAGGGGGGGGATATATGTATAGAGATAGGGAAAAGACTAAAGGGAGATAATCAGATGAATTACATTCACTTGATACTTATCCCCACAAAATTGACAGTTTGTTAACAACAATTTATAAGTTGTCCTTTCTTTATAAAACGTTTAAATGACAAAAACATATTTTCAAAAATTCAACTTTCTATTATCAGTTTTGAGATTTTTGCATCTGTAACCTTTAGTTGTTAATATTCCTAGCATAAAATTGTGCGTGCGCATTATCTGAAATGAGCTTAATTGTTATTAAGAACACATTTTATGATATTTTTGTGTTAAAGCATGCAATTGAATTGTTTTCGAAAAGTTTCTAAAATTTGTGTATTTCGCACGGTGACTTTCAAAATGGCTACCGGCTTGTCTCAAAGTGAAAGTCAGTTGGCTAAATTCCTAGCATAAAATTATCTGAAATGAACTTAATTGTTATTAAGAACACATTTTATGATATTTTTGAGTTAAAGCATGCAGTTGTATTCTTTTCGAAAAAGTTTCTAAGATTTGTTTATTTCGCACGGAGACTTTCAAAATAGCTACCGGCTTGTTTCAAAGTGAAAGTCAAGGGAGGTTACTCTAATTGCCTTATTTGCTAGGAATTTTAACAACTAAAAGGTGAAAATTACCAAAAAATGATATGTAAAAATCCACAATTATTGTGATTCCTTGAGCTTTTGTTTAATCTAGCACATAATTTGTTTAGGTACCTACGGTTACTAAGTGGCGATTTCAGTGTGGGTTGCTTGGAAGCAGGAAATATTTAGTCGAGTACCCACTCACCCAGGCCCAATATTAGCATTAGTATAGCCATGATATATTAACACTGAATAAACAGAATAAAAGATAAGACAACCTCATTTATACATAAAGAAACACTTAATACATTCATAATATACATACAATTAGTATTGGAAAGAATACACAAACGTATCCGGTAATATGCACATATTGATCTATGAACAAGCAGTTTGTAAAATGGGTACAAAAACGGAAAAAGGCTTACTAATGATTAAACAGTAAAGACAACATGGGTATGACCATTTTACAGAGATCAATGATCGGAGTCAAAAGAAGACAAAAATTAATTTCGGGATTGTCATGCGATACTCTACGAGGTGTCCAACGGACAAGTCCACTCTGGAAGAGGGAATTATTTATTGTCTCCCAACAGTCAATTTTAAAGTGCTATTGACTATGTTGATTTTTTGATCGCGCATATATATATATATATATATATTAGTCTAAAGTGTCCGTGTTGTAAATGTTACGGTCGTATGAAATAGACACGGCCACACCAGTTCAAATCCTGGACGATTCTGTTTGCATTTTACATAGCACTTGAGAAAGGTATGCGTCCAACTATAGATAGATAATAGGGCAGACTGGGCTCTTTAATCTTGGTATGGTAACCACTCAAGGCGAAGGAAAACTGAATTCAAACCTGTTAAACTCCGATTAATAAATTGAGCATACATCACATCCTGCTCTTGCAGAGTTGTTGGTAAATCCACACACACACACATACACACACACACACACACACACATATATATATATATATATATATATATATATATATAATATACTAATCTTAAACTATATATATATATATATATATATATATATATAGTTTAAGATTAGTACATTACTTTATATAGAATTGGAAATCTAACATGGAGTGTCTACTTTTCAGCGTTTGGATATCAATGAACTTCCGGTCATTAGATTGTTAAGCACAAAATTTGGCGCCATTTTTACACCTCATGTCAAGCAATCATGTCGTTAATTTATATAACACTAAGTTTGCTCTGATGTAACAAATTTCAGAAGGATATATGGATTTTTCTCTTCACTCCAGATGGACCATTGTTACAGAACTACGTACGGATTGGATTACAATAAAGATGGTTGTCCAGTCACAGAAGCATATCATACATGTCCAGGTATTTACATCTTTGACAACCATAAAAAATATTTATGTGTTTACAAGTGGCAGCTCGTGGTGTAATGGTTACCGTCATAGGAAATGGACACAGGGGAACGAGTTCAAATCCTGGATGAGGCTGTTTGCATTTCACATAGCACTAATACCCTTGGGAAACGTAGGAATCAACTATTCTCTTCCCAGTTATGAGTAAATAGTTGGGAAGACTGCTCTTTAACCTCGGTTAGTCAACCCATCTAGGAGAAGGAAAACCCAATTCAAACCTTTTAAAATTCCGCTTAAGAAATTGACCTTCTGCTGCATCCTGCTCGTGAAGAGGGGTTGGTAAACATGTATGCGTTTACGATCAACAAATGCGATCCGTTTAATAAATTAGAATGTTCTATTTTCAGTAAGGAAAATAGATTTCTACTTATCTTTTAGACGAGATCCAGTTATGGATTCTTTTTACACGAAAAAGAACGAAAACATCAACCTAACACACTTTAGAAAGGGAGTCTAGTACACAACTAGACTAAATAAAAACTAGTAAGTAATACATGGTCGAGTGAAAGATTTTTCCGTTATTTTAGTCACGTGAGATAATTTGGCAACTCCGGTCGAATGCTTTTGACGAGGTTGTGAAGGTGACGAATCACATTGGACTGCGACACTCCGAGATCGCCCGATACTTTCCGAGTGCTACTCACCGGATTTGTCTCTGTGATTTAGTGCACGGCCTCGGAATCAACGGTTGTAGGCCTACCAAATATTGCCTGGTCGTCGAGGTTCTTGCTAACAAATGTTTTTGGTTGCTTCCGGAGTTATGTTTTTACGAGTTCAAACTGGAACATAATTTCCCCAATTTTTCCCTGTGCGACTTTCAAATCATATACGAGAGTGAAGTAATACACAACATGTCAGCGCCCCAAATACGACAATACTGCCAACCACAGAGGTGACCTTTCACGGGTTGAACTGCATCGATCACATAAAGTACGTGCTTCAAACGAGCACATACCAAAATATTGCAGAACTTTAGACTCACCCTAGGAAGTAGTAAAATCTGCGGAGTGGCCTATTGTCGGCAGCAGCCAAACAACTAGGGAGTCTTCCTCTTATCGCTTCCGATAGAGCAGGCAGATTATTTTTGCTGCGGTGGAGCTCTATAATGCTTTACCACATAGATCAGATTACCCAAGCTGTGCTACTCATGTGCTGAGTTAGTCGGTTATCGAACCCGGAACCTTGCGATTCTTCGGCAAATACTCTACCGACCAGTCCATATTTTTCTATAGGGTTTACACGTTTTTCGGCAATTTCAACTTGGTTTTTCTTATGAGTTCGGAAAACCGTAATCACTAATATATTTATTAGATATTTTCTATTGGAGAAAGGAAAATAAAAATGATTTGTCTTGAAGATAAGCGGCTAATACGCTGCTTTGAAACCAATGGTAACAAAAGCTTTATTGTAAAGTAGATAGAGAGTTGGTTGTTAGTCTGAGTGTGTGTGTGTGTTTAACAAATAGTAGGGGTTTTGTTTTGTTTTTTCATTGATAGTTTATAAAGTTTTGACCGTTAGAAATACGTGATATAAAATAGATATTTGTTGAATGAAACTGGCGTGAAATGATAAAGTGATCATCCCAAATTGGGAAGATTGATTTGTCTACATTTGATATCATTTTATTTCAGCTAAATTTTCTTTTGCATTTAAACATTGAAATATGAATTTCAATGTTTGGTTTGGTTTGTTTTATTTACGGCATATCAACCTCGGTGGGTCATTTAATGCCGACAAAGTTTTGAAATAAATTCATTCTTAATGGATAATCAAATTTGGTTTATAAACTCACATTTCTCTATTCAACCCATAGATGTGGCCTTAACAGGTACTACCACTCCGAGTCAGAGTGGACCAGGGAGCAATGGTGATGAAGGGGTGCTCCACATTCCCCAAACCTCCAAAACTGAAACCTCCAAAACTGAAACCTCACCATCAGATAGAGTTTAACGTCATTCCAAGGACATGTAGACCCTCAGCCACCGCCTTCTAGCACCCAAATGATAAAAAGGGTTGGGGCTTGCCATAAGGCAATAGAGTTGGGGCAGAATTTCAGTGTAAATTTATTAGATAATTTTATCTAACACACAAAGAAAGATTATGTATGTATGTATGTACAACGACCGAGCGCATGTCCTTTTATCAATTAAAATTGGTGGAGACCAGCAAAGACCAAAGTTCAATAAAATCCACACTCTATTTTTGTCCAAGAGCGACTTAACTTTTTACCCCTCATTTCCCATTAAAAAGGGTTAGATAAAAATGTAAAAGGGTATAAATCGATGCTATATTTTTTGAAAATAAAAAAATAAAAATTAATAAAGAAATAATATATAATAAAAATCAGAATAAAAGACAAAAGAAAAAATACAAATAAGAAGAATGATAAAAAAATAACTTAAAAACAAAAATATATAAAGAATAAAAGATAAAACAAATATATAGAAAAACGTTTTATCAATCTATATGAATATTGATAAGAGATTTTTAAATACCGGGCAACGCCGGGTAGCTCTGTTAGTATTTATTACAATATTCATTGCGTCTGAATTCAAGCGATAAATTTATTTACTCTTTTCAATCCATATAACAGTTGATGATCCTATCAGTAACTTGTGTCATTAAATTAAACCGGGAAAACCGTTAGCCTGTTGATTCTCAAATCTTTCTGGGCCCGAGATCAGAAAATTCACAAATAAATCGGGCAAACGACACATTCCGTCCTGTCGGCGGTGTTTAGAATATGCTGACTGTATCCACCCCTCAGCAGAGCAGTGAAACGTCTAAGAAGAGGGTGTCCTATGTATGACACTAAAACTGCATCTGATAGTATGGCCCCAATATAAAGATCTGGGTAATGAGTGCCCCTTTATTGCCATTACTCCCAGATCCACTCCGACCCAGGAGTGATAGTATCTGTTAGGGTCTCATCTATGGGTTAGATAGATCTATTTAAAAATTATTCGTATTCGATAGAAACACGTGCAAAAAAAACCTTAGACTATACAAAAAATGTAAATACGAACATACAATTTTAGTTGATTCCCTAAACTAGATATAAATAAACCTAGACGATTTGAAATGCCGTTAAAATGGTCGGTAAACTAATGCTTATTAGTATCTGATGTGCTCTCCAAAATATATCGTTTATTGTGGATAGTCATCATCATGACGCGCTGAGAACACTGATAGTCATGACCCATCCGCCCTTGCGAGGTCCACCGCACAGCATTCATCATTCGTGCAGAAATGGTTGATGTAGGTTTTGGTGGTTGGCCTATACCGGTGTAAGCCACGTGTTAGTTTCCACAGGAGAACGTCACTTATAAATTCGCTCTCGATTCTCCAGTATGTCTTGTTCGTCTTACTTATATGGTTGATGTGATGTGAATTACAAGCATGCTGCGTGCTGTCTTGAACAAATCCTGGAAGCAGCACTCCACAAAAAAACTGTCAGGCCACTTATCTCCCATCAATGTGGATAATGAAATAGTAAAATAGCACTCGGATTTGAAGAGATCGGATTATAGAATATTCATCATTCAAATGTAACAAAAGTAAATTGTGTCGATTCATGCGTCTAGTATTTTGGAGGTTGACTTATTTTTTTCTTAACCCTTAAAGCTGAAAATCTTCATACCTTACCATATAGTTTAGTATTGTAATAAACTAAGAAAGCGATGCTATAACTAGGTTGAGTCAAAAGTTTTGCAATATTTGGTACGTGCTAAGTTTGTGCCGTGTATATCACGTGACCGAAGCAATTGAAGCAATTGTAGATACTCACTGATTTATAGTATCGTGGTAGTTAGTGCGCTGACACGTTGTGCATTGCTTTACTTGATGATTTGAAAACTATACAAATAAACGTGCAATATAGTCTTATTCTATAACTTATTCTGTATTGAGTAGTGGCCATAAACACGACAGAAGTAACCAAAAAAAACATTCGTGATGGCAGTTAATCACAGTATAGTAATCAAATGGCTCAAGAAATTTCGCTCTGGTTGCAAGAAACGACTAGTCAAGATCAGAGACTTAAAACTACGGATTCCGAGGCTGTGTTCCAAGCCATATTAGACAACTCCGGTGATTACCTCTCGATGAGTATCAAGTGAGCTCGACATCTCACAGTCCAGTCTGGTTCGTAACCCCTACTGACTTGGTTAAGAGCATCCAATCGGAGATGTCAAATTGTGCTTCACGTTACTAAAATATTGCAATATATTTTTTACTCACCGAATATAATAAAATACAATATACATATATACACACACACATATATATATATATATATATATATATATATATATATATATACGCACACATATATACATATACACGATTCGAAGACTAATCTTTTTTCTCAGTTGAGGTTTGATAATTTGTATTCAGATTTTTCTGACTGTTGACCTCATCTTTGTTATATACCCAACGTTTCGGCCGATGTGCCCGCCGGCCTTTGAGTGTAATTCGAACTTTGGAACAGTTTTGTGCAGTTTGATATATGGTGCAAAATATATAAGGGTTGAGCTAATACAGTTTTAAGTGAATCATCTGCAGGCTCAATCTGGACTAAGAGCGAAAACATTAACATTTGTATCCGGTCATGGTTAACGGTATGAGAACAATCTACACCAGTGGCTTGAATAAAGAGTTTGGTTCGAACTTCCGTGAAGGCTACTGGTTCGACAAGAAACATCTTGAAGACCGGAGCGTTCATAGGCCGAAACGTTGCGTATATAAAGATGAGGACGACAGTCCGAAAAATCTAAATACATCAAATTTCTATATTATTGAATTCTGATCTTTCTCAATCCATTATTTCTGTTTCTAATCTCTTTCTTCTTTATTTCCTGTTTTCTTTCCTTTTCACGTTCCTACTTAGTCCGACTGAAACCAAAGTATCCTAGCAACCAACCCCACGTGGCGCCATTCTTTTTGCAAAACTACAACCGATGTTTCCCGCAATTGTGTCCGGACGTATTTCGCCACCCAGAAGAAGTGATAGGTAAATCTCGTCAACTGTTCGACCTCGGTCAGTCAAATTGGAGACTTCGCAGTTTACAACCTCTCAGTCATGTCAGATGTGGACGCTTGTAACTCCCAGATAATTATTCTGGGCATTCAGGGACTTCATTAATTGCTAGGTATTTGACTTTTCCATCGAGGACCACTAAAATGTTTCGCTTCATTAAAACACATGATTACCTGGTCAATAGATTAAACAAGCTCTCGTGGTGTAGTGATTATCGTCGGAAGTGAACTCGGTGGCCCGAATTCAAATCCTGAACGAGGCTGTGTGCATTTAACAGATTCATACCTTCCAAGAGTATTCGTGATAACTATTCTCCCTCTAGCTTTGAGCAAAGAGTAGACAACTTTTTAAACCTTGGTATGGCAACCAGTCTAGAAGGAAAACAATTCAAACCCGTAGTGGCCATAGAGAGGAGGTGAGCTTCGACAAACTAGGAGTGGCACCTCCACGACCAATCTAGGTTTATAACCTAGATTGGTCGTGGAGGTGAGAATCTAATCACAAGATTAGAGATGTCATTCAAGAGCAATTTTTAATTTTTAGCCTTTTAATATCATGAAAAAAAGTCACTGATATAAAAGGAGGGGTAGGTAGGGGTTTAGCGTTTTGACACGTAGATATTTCTTTGCCTTTGGTAAAAGAAAACAATAATTATTGGCACGTTTAGCTGGATAGGTTGTATTATCCGAGATTGTTGGAAAATCCAGTATTTTCACAATTCTGCATCTACCTATTTTTTTCAGCATAGTAAGGAGTATTATAAGAGTCTGAAGAAACTAATCCCTACACTAGAGCAATATTTTCCATTAGAAATTACTGTTATATAAATTCTGATTTTTATCAATAGTGACAAAGTACTAATGTTATAGAGATGTGCTCTACTTTTTATTCATTTATTAGACGCCTAAAATGCAAGAGTTCTCTCAGCTTTTTCGTTTTTGAAATATTAAACACAACGAAGTTGAGTCACATTACAATGAATTCTAAAATTTTACAATTAAATAAGAGGAATACTTATAACAATACTTCCTTGGAAATTATAACGATCTGAGTAAGCACGAACTCGGAACACCTATTATCAATTGGCAAATTGGTTCAGAAATTATTTTATTCTTTAAGTGTTTTTGGTTTGTTTTAAATGATACAGCTCTATAAAAGTCCCGTTAAGATGTGCTATAAAATTCAGTAACAAAAGTTTGAATTATAGACTATTCAGTCATTTAATTTCCGCGTTTACTCAAAAATTCGTCAATCTGAGTTTTTATAATTTTATTTAAGAGAAAATGTATCCTTTTAAATTATGGAAAAATACGTTTGGACGTGTCCTATCAATTTCCATAACTTATTTATTCAAATTCATTTTTATAATTTATTAATACGGTCGTTTTAGGACAAACAAGGTGGATTAGTACTTTGTGAAAGTGAAATAAAACTGTTCACAGCAAAGTGCAGACCAGTAGAGAACTCAAGTTAATGATAGAACAGTTCCACAACCGGATATTGTGCGATGAAAAGAATTAACTTTCGTTGGTCTATTTGTAATTGCTTGTTATAGATTTAATTATAGTGACTTATCTAAGCTAAAAAAAAATAATCACATTATCATAGAAATTTCTGTCTAACGAATTTCACATTAAAATATTAAATTGCTACGAAAAGTTTGCCAAGACGTTTTCAAAGAAAAAAAGAGTTTCTGCAGAAAAGGCACTTTTTTTTCAAAAAGTTTTACATTAATCATCTGCAACGATTTAAAAATTAGCAAAAAGGCACCGACACATTTAGCATTTTCAGTATAAAATCCGTTTTCAACTAGTTTCAAATACTAACCAGAATTCACTGAAAAAGCCTTTTCATACATTGTTATGAACATCTTTGAATATACAAAATTACAAAGCACGGAAAAAGCAGAAATCGTATAGTATGTTGTCTACCTTTTGAATGTGGCCTACGAAATCATGTCTCTTATAGTGTGTGGCCTACCATGAACAGCATATAAGGTTATGATAACAACTGCTAACCCTATTTCAGAATTAGATCTGATTCATGTAAATTATGGATAAGTTATTTTTTTTAAGTATTCTTAATTACTATATACAGTTTATGATCGAATTGCATTTTTTGAAATTGAATATATGTGAAAAATAATTAGTTTCAATAAATTGCCTACTACTTATATCTATAGATATACTCTGAGGTAGGACACATTCAAACCGGGTAGGCCACACATACTATAACAATCAAAAAAGCTAGGCCACATATAACGGCACCGAAATATGTACAAAAAAAGTTTCGATTATTTTAAAATTAGCAGAAAAATTTTGCCACTCAAAAATATTTACTGTGGTAAAAAAAAAAAAATCCAAATTAATATTTGCTAAAGCAAATAATTACTCAAATCACCTCCAAAAGTACAACTACACAACTTCATTTTCTGTATATAAAAAAAAAAAAGAAAAAAAATTTCTAAGTTTCAAGTTGTCAATTAAAAGTTGAAAACTACCCATGCCAGCAAAAATAGCATTTTGCAAAAAGCTAAATTTTGAGGGATTTTTGAATTTATTAAAAAAAAGTAAGTAGAGAAAAATAGAGAAAAGGAGAATTTATGTTTAAAAGTGAAAACATAGAATTGTCAATTTGAATAATTATCAAAAGGAGTAAATGTCAAACTCAGAAGTAACATTTTCGAAATAGAAAAATATTTTGAAGGTTAACAATTAACAATGAAAATATGTAAATTCTAGTAAGTACTCAACTGAAAAATATTTTTCAGAAGGAAAAGCAATTTTAGATTTCAACTAGCTAAGGAATAAAAGAAATAGTAACTTACCCACTTAAAAGTAAAATTTTATCCTAAAAATATTTTTGAACTGTTAAAATATACCAAGAACAAAGTGACAGACATTTAAAAAAATTGTTTTTAGTATAAAAAGTTATTTAAGGTAAAAAAAAAAATTAAACATTTTTTTTAAATTATAATAAAAAATTTTAAAAATAAAAAAGTAACAAACTCAAAAGTATCAATCTTTGTTTGGTAATTGTTTGACTTGGAAGATTTTATCTAAGATTTTCGAACAATTACCAAATAAAAAGTAAAAATAAACCATTACCCCAAATGTCATTTTCAGGCCAATATTTCGAAATATTGTCATATGAAGGAAACGAATCAAAATCATTTTCTAGAAAAATGCATTTTTGAAAGTGTAACAATTCTCATGTAACAGAAAGGGATAAAACCACATTCAAAATATAATTTTCGGTATTACAATGTTTTCAAAAGCTCAAGAAAAAGAGCAAACGTGACAAGGTTTACAAAAGAAAATATGTTGTGCACAAGACAAAAGACATCATTTTTGGTACGAAGTATAATATTTTCAAAGCTCAATCAAAGAAACAGAGTTAACAGAAGAATAAGAAACCAGTATTAAGGATAGGAATACATTTACAAAGCAAAAGATACAAAGGTGAAAGTAATTAGTAATTACTACGTTGAATTAAGTCCTGCAAGATAGTGATTCAGATTTCGTCAGACATTGTAGAAAAAAAGGACGATTCCATGATCAATTACATACAATGTAACAAAAAAAAATTGTCACTAAAACGTATCATTTTCAGGATAAGATTTTCGAAAGTTTAATAATCCTGCAAGGAATTAATGCAAAAAGAAAAAGCATTGATAATTATTTGAGATTAAAAGCAATCATTTCTAAGAAGGAAAAATTAGTAAAATCACTCATTCTGTATTGTAAATGCAACATTTTAGAAAATAAAATGAACACAAATGTTTCGTTTTCGGTATAAGAATATTTTTGAAAGTTTTACCAATTTACGAAGAGAACGTGACTAATACACTCAAAAAGGATTTAATATAAAACTAATTATTTCAGATAATTAGAGAATTGGCAAATGGAAAAATGATATTATCTTGGACAGAATATTTTCAAAATTTTGACATTTGAAAAATTTTTTTTTTTATATAAGCAATATTTTTGAAAGTTAATGTAATTCCATCGAGAAAACAAAATACATTCAAATGTCCGATTTTCATCGGTTCCAGGATGGATCCCAAGATCCAGAAAGATCTCGGCTTGATGGGGATCTTAATGAGGACCAGGTCATTTACTCTTAACCGGTTAATAAAGGGTTTCTGCGATCTTGGGGCCTTTCCCCAAGACAAAGGAGAAAATCCTCTAACCATCTATTGCGCAGCTCCATAGACTCCAACTTCATCTGTCCGGGGGGGGGGGAAGACGTCGACAGGTTATCTGTTTGCAGTCTTAACATCAGTCCAGGATTCTTGCCGGGTCTCAGGAACATGCTGGAGGTTATGGCCTCCAGTCCCCTATCCGCAAATTCCCAGTAGATCAAAGGACGATTATTCACTGCTCTATGGATATCGGAAACGATAATTAAGAGTGTGAAGTAATCAACTCTTCCCCGGCCGATGGTCTTGTACATGCATTGTTTTACCTTTTGTATGCACCTTTCCCCACACACCCCATACCAGGGGGAGAATGCGGGAGGTATGGCAGGAGGATTTGCCTTCCCTGATAAGCAGTCGTTTAATGGCTCCTCCGGTGTCGCGAAATAATGCTGATAATTAACGGATCCTTCGACTGGTTAGAAGGATCTCGCTTTTGATTTCCTTGATCTTTTGATCTCGCTTTTGATTTCCTTGGGGAATTTGTTGAACAACATTTGGGCCATTAGATGGGCATCAGCTGAAAGATCGTTTGAAAAGTTGCAGTCAAAGTTCCCTGAGGAGTGAGGAAGCCCGAGCCAAGAATTTCCACAGATTTGAATGGGAACTGTCGCGTCCAATAATCATAATCTGGGATGTCTTGGGAAACTTGCTGAATGATTTCCTACTTTGTTCAAGTACTCCGCCTTTAGGACGCCAAGCGCGACTTGATAGTTGCGTTTGATCATACTTAGGTGGTTGATCAACAGAAGGGTTCTGCTGCTCAAGGAATATTTGTGCACTCACTTCAAAATTTTTTATTAATTTCAAAATGAGTTACATTGGGTGTGCACACGACTCGGCCGGAAGTTTGGAGTTGGGGAGGGGTGATAAAACTGGTCATAACACTACACGGATCTATCTAGCTAGGTTCACTCGCCGACCGATTCATTCAAAAATAAAACAAAAAATCTGTATTCTTGTGCAGCTCCCTTTTACCAAAATACCTCATTCGCTCTATGCATCTATCCTACTTAAAAATTCCCAATAATCGTTTGATGGTTGGAGATGGAGGGGGTGGGGAAAAATTGAAAACAAAAAGCCCTAAGAAACTAAAAACATGTAAACAAAACAAAATTGTTGGTCATTTTGGTTACCCCCTTTCCCTCAGCTAGTATGTGTGCCTGCCGACTGTCTTCCGCACTTTATTGTTTGAAAGCAAGCCGGTCAGTGCCTCTAATATGGGAGTGGGTGTCCTTAGTGGGTTGTCGGTAAAAAATTGGGATTCTGTAGGCCGGGCGGGTTGGGTTACTAGAAAAGTTGACTTTCCAGGAAAAAATTAGGGTGAATCGGGTGGTTTTATAAAAAAAAGCTTGGGATTGGGGTCCTGGATATGTCATACGAGAAAAAACTGGGTTTGATGATCATTCAGCTTCCTAACTAAAAGGATCTATCGTGTATGCAGTTTTGGCTTTTTCTTGCTTTTCTTTTGTTTTATTTTAAAGACTTTGTTTGTCTATCTAAGGGATGGGGTCCCGAGACAGGATCCCCGTCAGTGCTGGCCATGATGGGCAGGCAACAATGTTTCTACTCCTACCCCCGTTCTCACACACAAGCTTGCGGCATTTATCCACCTTCTGTTGAATGTCATGGTGTCGAGCATCCTCCTATCGCACCTATCTTTACCTTGAGCTGATGCTTAAAATAACAGATCAGATCCTGACAGGAGAATTCTCCGTCGTCATGCAATCCCTTGTTTCGCGTCGACCATATCACCATTCTAGCTACGGCTAGTATAGCGAAAAACACCTTTCGTTTTTCTCCGGCGAACGGCGTACTGACATTATCCACGACGTAACCAACGTCGAGCGGCACCCACTGATTGGGTGCGATACGGGCTGTAACCTCGTTCACGTACTCCCAAAACGAACGAACCCTGTCACAGTGGTAGAAGGCGTGCTCAGCCGTTTCTTCTAAGCCACTGTTGCAACGGGTGCAAGATGGAAAATCAGCAGCGTGCGCTTTGTATTGCACGCTTGCGAGCGGCAACGCATTCCGAGCAAGTCGCCAGCTGAGGGAGAACTCGGAGTTGTTCATGAACCCAGCACCTGGCGCCCAATTCCACTGTGAGCGGACCTCCTCTAACGATGAGCCGTGCCGCTCCACGAGCGGATCCAAGACGGACCCCTCCACTAATGCCCTCCGAGGCCATGAGACGTCACTAGACTCAGGTAGTCTTCGAAGGGCGTCACGGCACTCGAATAGAAACCGCTCTTTCCGTCGAATTTTACGGGGCCGAAGCTCCATGTCCGGGAAGATGGCCCGGATCCGCCACGACCAAGTGGTTTTGGTGTGCAACGATCGATTCAGAAATGCCAGCCTCTCAGCGTCTCGATGAGCCGCCAAGTTCGGCATCCCTAAACCTCCATTACAAGGCCGCTGGAAACAAACCTGCCTACGTACCATTGGCCGGTGCCCCCTCCACAAAAAGCGGAAAAGGGCCCGTTCTAACGCCAATATCTGAGCCGTAGGCAGAGGAAGTACAAACAATCGGTAAAGGATCAGGGGGAAGATGTAGGTGGCACAAACCTCCGCCCTGCCCTTTAAGGACAACCTCATTGGAAACCATTTTCGGATCCGAGCTTCCACCTTTGCCTGTACTTCCGACCATTTTTCTCGACCTGGAGATCCGGCCCAAACCACACGCCGAGGATTTTGATGGGCCCGTCACTCCAGCGGAAGGGACCGGGCAGGGTATCGGATAACGCCCAGGCTCCCAGCCGCAGACCTTCGCTCTTTTCTAAATTGATCTTTGCCCAGTGATTCGTTCGTACCTTGCAAGGGCCTTCTTCACCGCTTCTATGTCTGAAACGCATGACACGAACACGGTGATATCATCGGCGTACGCGGATACCTTGGCTTTCACGGGGCCAGGAACAGCAATTCCGCGCAGGACCGGATATGCCTCCCCGTCTCTAAGCCTATGGAGCAGAGGCTCCAAAGCGAGGACATAAAGAAGAGGAGACAGGGGCTACCCTGTCGCACAGATCGCTCAATCGCTCAAAAGACAGTCAAGCGCTTCCCATTTACTGCCGTAGGAGATTGGTACAGCATCTTGATCCATTTGCGGAACTCCGGTTTGAATCCGGCGGTCTCCAAAACAGTCTCCAGGAACCGGTGGTCCACCCTGTCAAATGCCTTGGACTGATCTAAATTGATCAGCGCGGCACATTTGTCGTCTTTTATCCCCTCTAGGATCATGCGAACCAAATGCAAATTGTTTTGGATCGATCTTCCTTTCACAGCGTAGTTCTGTTCCAGTCCGATCAAATCACCGACAACAAGCCGCAAACGGTTCGCTAAGACCCAAGCCAAAATCATAAAGACATACGATGTGAAAAGCATTTTCGAAAACCATTGGTAAAAAAATAAATAAATAAATAAAATATTTTAACATGTATAATTATTCCAAAACAAAATTAACAAAGAATTGAGGTAACATTTTGTATGAAACTAAATATTTTCGAAGATATAGATATGGCAAAAAAGAACCACAAAAAAGTATCTAATATGTTCGGTATAAAGATTTTCGAATGGAAACTATCTAATGAAAACTAAGACCTCAACAAGTGCAATTTCCGTTCTATAAACATTTTGAAAACTAAAGTTATTCAACAGAAACAAACCAGGTGTATTCAGAAGTATTTTTTTTTTACCATTTAGCAATTCCAAAAGAATAAACTACAATACACATTCAAAATAAGTTTTACTCTAAAAAGGATTAAACAGTAGGGTAGGTTGATTTTTCACTTTTTAAAATATCAAATTGTCCATCTATGTGAAAGTTGTGTTAGTATACTGAATACTGGTACTAAAAATTAGATCTTTTACTTGTACCATTGTTTGAGGAAATAGTATCAAAGATAGTCTGCTAAAATTCACAAAGAAATCCTTGTTTTTACAACATTTAGCCTAGAAATTGCTTAGAGAAAATGAGTAAATTTTCTACCCAATTTCTAGGCCAAATCTTATAAAAACAAGATTGTGAATTTTAGCAGACGATCTTTGATGCTATTCCTTCAAACAATGGAATAAGTTAATGATCTAATTTTTGGTATCAGCATACAAACAATTTTGCATAGATGGACAATTTGATATTTTAAGTGAAAAATCGGCCTACCCTATTATATAGGGACATTTAAAAGTGTAATTTCCTATATAAAATGCATTTACGAAATTTTAAAAATGCTTCAAAAGAAGAAAACAGGAACATTTAAAAGTATCACTTTCAGTTTAAAAAGAAGTATTTTCGAAAAGATAAAATTGATTGATCATTAAGACATTTTCCAACGTATAATTCCCCGGCATGAAAGCAACATTTTGAAAGTATTACTAATTCAAAGGAACAGTCATATACAAGAGTTTCATTTCGGTACAAAAAACATGTTAGAACCATTTCTCTTTCAAAAATAATAAAAATCAGTTTTAATGCAAAAGAATGTTTCGGTCAGTTCAACAATTGGCAAATACAAAACCTAATAGAAGTTTTGAGAGTAATCTCTTTGGTGTAAAAGAAATCATTTTTTAAGTCTTCGGAATTTTAAAATATTACAGAGGAACAATATCGGACTGAAACGCTAAGAAAGCAACATTTTTTAAATGCCACCTGATCAGAAATAAAACTACAAAAGGCTTATTTAAAAGTACCATTTGTGTAAAAGGAATTATTTCCGAAAGTTGAAATATTTCTAAAAAGGTAAAAAAAAATATATACCATAGTCCATTTAAGCGTCTGGAGTGGACCGCCACACTTACTATCATCTCCCCCACTTTACCGTACAGATCTAAGCTGTACTACTAATGCGCTGATTTGGTGATGGTCGGTATCGAACCCGGAACCTTGTGGTTCTGAGGTGGATGCTCTACCGACTGAGCTAAATCTGTCAATTGAATTTATTTTTGTCAAATCTTATTTCGGCATTATAGGAAATTTTTAGTTTCCTTTATTTAAATTTTAATTTAATTTCACTTATTTATTGAATCTTAGATATGGTCTACAACGTGAGGAGCTCAATTATCGTTCCAGTTTGCTGAGCTATGGCAGATGAACCCGCGTGACAAGGGTGAGACCTGTACTGTGCACGCAGCACAAACCACATCTATGGTTTCATCCACCACACGTGGTTTCATCCACCACACGTCAAGCTATGTATCTATGCGAAAAGAGTGAAAAATTAAGTCAATAATAAATAAATCCAAATAAAGAAGTACAACATAACAACAATACGGACTTTATTTTTAAGAACGTGGAACATGACATACATGACAAGATACAAAACAGATAGGACGAAAGTCCTTTGGAAATAAGAAAGAGTTCATGAAGAATATGAGAATCACTTACTGGTAGTTGGGGGAGCAAAATCCCCCACTTAATGGACAGAGACACCACGCGTCTAGTCCATCTTTTGTGGATGCTAGACCAAGAGAGACAGAGACAGAAGGCTTCCCGGGCTGGGTTTAAATACCCAGCTAGTAGTTTCAACTAGTGGCAAAAACCTCGCGGTAAGGGAAGATAACTCTTTTGGACACAAGACCAGCAGGGGCAGACAATCGCCACAATACCATCCGGTAGCACCCTAAGAGACCAAGCATACCAAAAATAGACCGAAACATACTCACCAGTATGGACTTAAAGGAATTAATGGTTGTATGCTGGATTGCTAAGGCTATGCTTGATGATGCTGATAACGGATGATGTGAGTGTCGATTTGATCTTATCACTTAGGAAGTGGTGAGACTGAATCCTGACATCGCTGCTCTCGGCGAAGTCCGCTTCCCAGAGGAAGGCAGCCTTTAAGAGCACGGTTCCAGTAACTGATCAGGCAAACTAAAGACTTTAGTGTGTACTCCCCATGTTACACAATGAATAGGCATAGCCTATAATTTTTGTAATGAAGTGTAGGATTTAAATTCAACGGTTACTAAAGAAATTACACAGTACCAGATAAAAATTCATTGTTTGATTGACAGCAGCCTTCATCCCGGGAAAGTAGTTTTAAGACGCGATCCGAGAGCCGTAATGGGCAGACACATAATTGCATTCTATGCTGCTTTTCTCGCGTGAGTTATAGAATCATGTCTCTGCCTCCAAATTTATAAGAACTAACAAGATGGAAGCAGAGAGACAACACCCGATAAAAATATTTCCAACCCGAAGTGCTCGATACGGCCCGAGACGAAGAGAGGGTTAGCAGGCGTAGAAGATATAAGAAATAAGAGCAGAATCCAACAGCCGACACTTCGAGCTGGGACAACAAGAAAAGTAAAGCTTTACTGACTTACGCAGCATCCTGCAAGGCATACTTACAGACAACAAAGTCAATCCTCGGCGATTATCAATGCCAGTATGGTTAGTGACTCAGAAGTCAGGAAGGGAGTCTTGGGGAAACCTACCGCTGGAAACTGCAGTGACACTTGCTATTGGAGCTTTGCACAGAGCAACTTTCAATTATGAATATCATATTCCATAAAAAAGGACCTTCTGAAAACTGAAAACATCCTCGGTCCAAAGATTGGCATCTCATGCTTCAGATTCTGGTGCGTCAGTTTAATCTCAAAGATGTTTAGCGTAGTGGATAAAGGCGTTGGTTTAAGATAGTTCTAGGTGACAGTTATCTCTAGGCTGCAGGTTCAATCCTGGTCAAGGGCGACAGTAACATAGAATAATAATTAACACATATTAACACCTGTACCCTAGCGGAATGAGAACAGGATACCCCAGTGGACTGAATAAAGGGTTAGGTTCAAAGTTCCGTGATGGCTCCGGTTACGACAAGAAGGTTCTAGAGTTCGAAAAGAAGTTCCCGAGTTCGATAAGGTTCCCGAGTCCGATAAGAAATACCTAAAAAGGGCTGGAGGGCACATCGACCGAAACGTTGTACAGATGACAATAAATAATTTTTTTACACAGCAGAGTATTGCCCAGTGCGATAGGTCCATAAGCCAAACCAAAAAGGAATGCAAAGAAGAAAAAATCGACAGCTTACACACAACTGAAATAAAATCTATCGTATAGACTCGCGGATAGGTCGCACTTTTTAAACCAAAAATTCCGCCAAAATCAGTGGTATGATCTATCCATTTGACATAAATGTAAAAAACACTATTCTATATCATTTGGTTTATTCGGACTATTGTCCTCATCTTTATTGTTATCTATAAAAGGTTTCGGTCGATGTGCCCTCCGGTCGAAACGTTGTACAGATAACAATAAAGATGATGACAATAGTCCGTATAATCTAAATTATCAAGTTTCATTTCAAAAATTCAGAGAAATAACACTATTTTGATTTTTATTTATCATTAAATTGCAACGATCAGCGATTGCAATGACGTCAAATGCGGGTAATATGCATTTGGAAACTATCGAAGCCTTTCCATACAAAAATATATATATCAAAGATTCCTACAGGCTCATTTCTTTAAACTGACCTGATATTGCTAGATATTGTATATATCCGTTACAACGAAAATATAAACTATTCTCTTCCCCAACTCTCTTGTACATCATACATGCATGTGGTTTGAACGAAAGCCATTTTTTTCTAAAGTTTTCTATACTTTTTGTAACTGAGTGAGTAATTGATTTCTAATTTATTTGTCTGTTACGCTTTTTACCCAGACTCATTTAGGATTATAGTACAAAAAAAGTGCAACCCTTATATTTGTATGTTTGCATTATGCATCACAGTCTGACAGTGTTCGAGATCAAATATTTGTAAGCAAAGTCTTGAAACAAAGGTGAATATTTGATAAGTTTTGTTAGAATAGGTTGTGTAACTAGCCAGATTATAATGCGACCAATCTGCGGGTCAACCGCAAATACCCACTTTGACAACCACAAATTAGGGGTGTGACCCATCCGTGAGTATATACGGTAACTTCCGGGCAGGTGTCTACTTTCAAGGCTTACCTGCTTCACAGACTCTATCATGAAATATTTTGGGAACATCTGAAGTGTACCATTCAGCCGTCTGTAAAGATCATTGACATTACTACAAAGAACAAAGTTTGCTTTGATGAAAACAAGAGATTCAGATCCGCTCATTAAGTCCATCTAGCTCAACTATTGTGTAATAGCCACCAGCAAAAGGTTATAATGAAAACTGAGTGATAGTCTGATTTTTAAACCAGTCAAAATAAACAAGAGAATGTGAGAAATAGATTACGGCATATCAACCTCTGTGGGTCATTTAATGCCAGAAAAGGTTATATAGAAGTTTTTACATATATATTTCAGTCTTTAAAGTAGTGGTCTTATAGTGGTATTCGGTTATATTTTGTTAGATCTTATTGAAAAGGTTGCTTTTTTGCTTTTCTTTTTTTTTTTGGGGGGGGGGTAAAATGTTTTCTGGTTTGTATTTTTAAAGAGGTATTTTAAGTTTTTTGTCTGATGCGGGTTTGATGTGTTTGATAGTAAGCTGTACTTTGAACATTGGCATACTGGGGCGTCTTCCTTTTTATAAGGTGACAATGTGTGATATGGGCGTGCCCAATACGCAGTCTGTTTGTCCTCATGCAGTTGTCCAGCCTCTCTATTGCCGTTTGAAATGCACAGTGTCCGTATACTTTGTTCGTCTTACTTGAATGGTTTGTGTGATAGGGGACAAGTAACCGTACATCTGCTTTCTTGTGGGGTGCGTGCAAGATTGGTTCAAAACAGCATGCAGCATCCTTGTATAATTCCCATCTATCTTTTTCTCTAAACGTTTTGTTAGTCAAAGTGGTGAAGCCGTACAGTAGCACTGATATGGCTACAGCTTTGAGAAATTGTCGTTTTATCTTATACAGATCAGATTTCATAATCTGTCTACATAGTAGTGCATGTCTTTCCTATGCGTATATTGACATCGCTTTCTGTAGATGAGATTCTTATTCAAAAAAATAGATTTAACAGTTGGTTAGAAAATTCACCTCACCTTGATTCTACTCTATCTTGGAAGATAGAAGAAAATGATAAATATTTTCAGCATATTATCCTTTCTTTTCTTTTTTTTTTATTTAATAAAGGTAAAAATGTGAATCAAACACAAAAGTAATTGTAGTTTATGAAGAAGACACTGTTAATAATCGAACATATCCAAAGTGGATTGTGACATTTCGTACTGTATATTTGTCATTTCTTGGTTAAGGTAAACCAATCATATCAAAATATCATTTATAATAATCAACGTTATATGACGTTGTCTCGACATGAATGTGTCTATTGAAGGAGCTGAGTAAATTGAATTCATTTAAAGGAGATCGCGTTAAAAATGAACACAAAAGTTTTAGGCAATGCTTCTAAAATATCCGAAAACACTATTTTCTCTCTCTCTCTCTCTCTCTCTCTCTCTCTCTCTCTCTCTCTCTCTCTCTCTCTCTCTCTCTCTCTCTCTATATATATATACATACATATCACTCTCTCTCTCTCTCTCTCTCTCTCTCTATATATATATATATATATATATATATACATATATATATATATATATATATATATATATCACTCTCTCTCTATATATATATATATATATATATATATATATATATATATAATACTCTCTCTCTCTCTCTATATATATATATATATATATATATCACTCTCTCTCTCTCTCTATATATATATATATATATATATATATATATATATATATCACTCTCTCTCTCTCTCTCTCTCTCTCTCTAATATATATATATATATATATATACATATATATATATATATATATATACATATTCTCTCCTCTCTCTCTCTATATATATATATATATATATATATATATAGTTAGGAATTAATGTAAAAATGAATTAATATATATAAAAAAATGAATGGAATAAATGAAAAAGATCTTTTCCAAAGGACCTCTCCTAAAAGAAAAAAAATTAATAGAAAAGCCTTATATATATATATATATATATATATATATATATATATATATATATATATATATATACCCAGTGTGAATCCAGTCTTCACTTTAAAGTTTAAAGCCAAATTCCTATTTCGAAAACTACTATAAAAATCAGTCTTGCTCATAAATTTCAGAGCCATCCTTTTTAACCAATTGAGTTATCTTGATGATAGACGCACACACAGGTAAAAATGACAATATTTGTAAAAAATAAATGAATTATCAGCTTCACCTACAAACTAGATATTTGTAAAATCCGTAACAAACCAAAATGAATTTGTTTAGATTGATCAACACCAAACACATTTTAACATTTTTTTTTGTGGGGTGGTGGTTAAACGAAATATCAGATAAGCCTATTAACTTTTCTGCTTCTCTTAAGGTAGAATATACTTATACATGAACACTTACAGGAAATGTATGCAAATATATTACGTATATGACCCTAAGAGATTATGAGGCTGACGTCATTAGTCCATTCAAAAAGAAAATCTCATTCATTCATACTTTGTTTTCCAGCGGTTATTGATTTCTTGGATGAATTACAGACCTAGTAGTGGTAAATAGACATGACCTTTTCTTTTCTATCTCTCCCAATCTGTTTATATACATATATATATATATATATATATATATGTGTGTGTGTGTGTGTGTGTGTGTGTGTGTGTGTGTGTGTGTATATATATATATATATATATGTGTGTGTATATATATATGTGTGTGTTATATATATATATATATATATATAATATATATATATATATATATATATATATATATATATATATATATATACAAGTTTTATGTATCATTTTATCCGTTTCAATTATTCAATCTATGAATATCTGAGTAATTAGTGTAGATATTACATAAGTTTATGTAGTTAATTTATCGATCAATTTTTAACCCATCAACCTAACTTAATATCTCTATCTACATACTCACACACACACACACACACACACACACACACACACACACATGTATGTGTATCTCTCTCATATATATATATATATATATATATATATCCCCCTCTCTCTCTCTCTCTCTCTCTCTCTCTCTCTCTCTCTCTCTCTCTCTCTCTCTCTCTCTCATAAATATGATGTCTGTAGACCGCAAGGGAGACCTGAAAAATAAACATTTGGTCCTATTCCATGAGAGTATCTTGCTCAGCCTATGAACTTTTCAGCTGACCCACGTGTGTATCTATAATTCATAACTTATATGTACATGATTTTCCATTTATCCCCGAAAATTATTTATATATATAAATAAGATAATTGTTTACACTCATATGAGCTCTCTCTCTCTCTCTCTCTCTCTCTCTCTCTCTCTCTCTCTCTCTCTCTCTCTCTTCTCTCTCTCTCTCTCTCTCTAAGCGATTCATGTTTGCACTTAAAATAATGTTCGTTATATTCTGATCTTAAATTTAACTAAAGGTTTTGATTTTAATTAATTCTCATCTAATGTAATGTCTCTCTCTCTCTCTCTCTCTCTCTCTCTCTCTCTCTCTCTCTCTCTCTCTCTCTCTCTCTCTCTCCTCACGCACACGTGGATTTTTTTTATTTGATTTTATTTACACGTGATTTAAAATATTTATATAAATGCATGGCACGTGCGTACACACACACACACACACACATACACACAAATTCACGTATATTTATTACTCTCAAAGCAAAGTCCTATTAAATTAGCATTTAACTTCGGTTTCTCTGCTAAATATCATTGGACATTTACTCGTTTGTATCTGCCATTTAAAACTAAGAATGTGGAATTTAATATCCACAATGTATTTTATTTTGTTAACTCTCGTTTTAATTAGAAATGTCATGAAACTTTACGCGGGAAAATATATTTTCACCTCTGTTTTATTCACTGTTGCGAACATCTACAGCATATATAAGTGTGTGTGTGTGTGTGTGTGTGTGTGTGTGTGGTGCGCGAATTCATATTCTTCAGGAATAGAACAAAATTTGAAAGTATTTGAGATAGATAAAAAGACTATAAAAGAAACCCTTGCCCATAAGGTCAGTCTTACCACGGGTAAAAAACTGTCGGAATTTATAGTAAATTTAGTTTATTTCCTAAAATAAGTGGTATTGTACTCAAAAATATGAATAATTGAAAAATAGTTAAAATCTATACATATACATATTTTTTTCTACCAAACTACCGCTACGAATCCAAAACTTAGTTGGCATTAAATGACCCACCGAGGTTGATATGCCGTAAAATAAAACAAACCAAACCGCGATGCAGAGGATAATACCCCCACCCAAAGGAATATCCTGGGTATGACTGAAATGCATCTAATGGTGAGGCTCCGGTTTTGGAGATCTAGGAGTATAGAGTACACCTTCATTGCCATAACTCCCAGGTCCACTCTGACCCAGAGTGGGAGTATCTGGTACGGTCATATTTGATGGGCCAAATAGATATGATTAAAAATTATTCGTATTCTTTGAATTTTTTAGATGAGGCTTGATTCTTTGTATTTAGACTTTTCGGACTATTGTCCTCATCTTGTGTTGTGCATATAACAAAGTTGAGAACAGTCCGAACAATCTAAATACAAATCGTTCGTATTGGTTAGACCCGTGTACCAAAAAAAAGTCTCTTAAGAAACAACTCACAAAAAATGTAAATACAACGAACGCGATTTCTTAGCATCTAAACAAGAAATAACCCTAGACGGGTTGAACATGTGTTAAAATAAATAAATCAATTAATCAAATCCATTTTTTTTATCTATTGCTTATTGGCAAGTGTTGAAAGTTGTTAATAGTTTAATAGTGTGTATCAATGCAAAAACATAAATAAGTAAGACATGTGTGTTAAATAAACAAGTTGTTCAACTGAAAATATCAGTCTAAATAATATTAGATTGAGTCGTACATATACGGCTCAATAAGATTCATTCCTTACTCTGTCATTATTACAATGTCGTACTGTATGTGTTATAGTAAAAAGTAAAGTCATCGGGGCGGCCTAATGTCGGTATGAGCCATACAGCGAGGGAGTCTATCCCCTTTTCACAAGCACTAGACT